>OX393580.1:14438358-14905328 GCA_947652605.1 Elmis aenea | reverse complement strand
TCCACTTGCACAGAAAAGGAAATTTTTACTAAAATTCCACCGTTTTATATATTTTATTTCCAGAAAACACCACTACAAACTTCCCAAAGGTAAATGCATCAGTGCAAAAGATATTTGCGGTCTACCAGAATTCAATTACATGAGAATGCCATACAAAGCTACAAATAATTAACAATTAATTTTATGATTATTATATTCTTCAAAAAAGACAGCAAGTAATTACGACAAAAATGTAAAATGTTTGGCACAGAAAAAATGTAAATGAAAAAATTTGGCATTTTTTGGAAATATAAGAAGTACACAATGAGCGTAAAAAATTGATTGCTATTTGTAAATATCTAAACGTAAAAATTATTTTTCCAGCGATGCAAGCTTATGCACCTAAATAAACTGTATTTATCCTTACACATAAACGTTGTTCCACAAAACTTGATTTAAAAAAGACAGAAAATTAAGTCATCTATACCGGGTGATTCGGTTTGACCCCTATAACTTTTTAATTATTGAAAATAACCCCAACAAACCTTATATTTTTGAAAACGGCGACAAATTCCCTAATAAATGATGTGCATTTGTTATCTCTACGATGACGTATATCAAATCTGCGATAGGCAACTGTTTTTTTTTTTTTAATTACATAGTATACATGCTTTTCTTGATTCGGATAAAGAATTTAATTCTGAATCCGACCATGTATTAAAAAAGTATGGATACATAAGAAAATTTTCGAGCAAAATCAGTTCAAAGTCTATTCAAATTATAACAAACAGTCTATTTAACATAACAAAAATCGATTAAATCTTAAAAATTATACTTTAACTATCAATGGAAATGTATTAAAAATAAATTTTTAATAAAAATAAAAACAAATAATAAACGTTCATATAAAAAAATTATTCAAGCAGTTACAAATAGAGGACAACTGTGTTTGGAAGCGGAGGGCGGTCAAGTTGACAACATTAAAGTCTAATTTTTTATGTCAACATTTATTATTTGTTTTTATTTTTATTAAAAATTCATTTTTAATACATTTCCATTGATAGTTATAGTATAATTTTTAAGATTTAATCGTTTTTTGTTATTTTAAATAGACTTGTTGCAATAATTTGATAAATAAACTTTGAACTGATTGTCTCGAAAAATTTCTTATGTATGCATACTTTTTTAATACATGGTCGGATTCAGAATAAAATTTTCTATCGGAATCAACAAAAAATGTATACTATGTAATTTACAAAAAAACAAAACAGTTGCCTATCGCGGATTTGACATACGTCATCGTAGAGATAACATATGCACATCACTGAATAGAGAATTTGTCGCCGTTTCCAAAAATATAAGGTTTGTTGGGGTTATTTTCAATAATTAGAAAGTTATAGAGGTGCAACAGTCAAACTGAATCACCCGGTATAGTTAAAAAAATAACCAATATAATTAGGAGGCGAATGCAATAAAATGATGTCGGCCCATTTAAGTGTTTTAAAAATAATTATTTGGTTAAGCAAACTTGTATAGGTAAGTCTTGAATCCCTGTACAGTAGCTTTTCAGTTCGTTTCATTATTAAGTAAATTAGAGCACTCTAGGAATATTCCCAGTCAGTCAATATATGCAAGGAGTGTCGGACTACTTACTTATTCAAAGAATAGCACGCGTATCCAGAGGAAATAGTCTATAAAAATACTCTTACCCGACATAAAATTTTACACTCATCCAAACAATGTAGAGCTGCATTATCAAGTAAGATATTTTCCAATAATCCATTAAACAAAGTATTTTACAGTAGCATGTTTAAATGACTATTATATTAGCAATTACAATTAGCAATACCATTAAAAAAGTGTATCAACAAAATTTACTTAGCAAAACGGTTGTTTCTAACAAACGTATTTTACTGAGCATATAAAAGTGATTTACGAAAAATGTATTTTTAATATTTTAAAATTTATTCTAACAGACACTGCGATCTTTTAAATTTTTGATACTCACTTTCCACTTTTGTGTTTTGCATATTTTAGTTTCGCAAACCGAAATATCTTGTTCTTACATAGATGGCACGCAGTTTACTACAAATACAATATATCTATTAAAAACTTTAAACATCGTAGTATTTTTTAATTTAAAAAAATGGTGATAACCAAATACAAGAAATATTTGTACTAGAATACAGCCATTTTAATTCATAATTTTCACTTATTGGTCAGAAACATTCTTTGTTTATGAAATAAATAAATAAATCGAAACGAATATTTATGCCAACTTTAAACGTTTTTTTTTTTCTCAAATCATTAAACGAAAACTATTTGTTTGATTTTAGCTCGTTTAGATTGTTGGGAATTATTTTATCTTCAATATGTTCTAGAAAAAAAAATAAAAAAACTAAAAGAATGTCTAAGCCGATCGATATGTCCTCGTTTTCCCACCAACAGTATTTCTTAAACTATAAAAGATAAATATACAGGGTGTTTGAAATTCGACTTTAAGCGTGGGACTCTCGCTTATTATAATAGCTAGAGTATAGGTTTAAATTCGGCAAAGTTGCTAAATTCGGTGCTCATTAATAACCCGATAAAATTAGGAAAAACCGAATAATACGATTTTTGAAAATTGTCTATTAATCTATTGGAGCATAAAATGTTTCAAATGTGTAAAAACACTGCACGAATCGAATGGTACTCACTAAGTTTTCCTAGGTCGATTTGTTTTTGTTTTATGACAACCAACTTTGTTTTTTTTTATGGGTACCATTTTGAATGTGACTATTTATACATACAGTATGTATGAATAATTGGCTATTTATACATACAATAAACTTATTTCTAAGGCCCAACTTCTTATTTATATATATTTTTTACATTAGGTTAAAGGTTAGGTAAGAGCTTTTTTTTAAGAAAAACTATTTCTTAGTTTCATTGGTTTATCTCAGTTATTTAAAAAAAAAGTATGTATAAATAGTCAATTATTTATACATACTATGTATTAAATAGCCTCATCCTACAATTTTTGCCATTTACATAATCAAATAGGATTTTTTTTCCTGAATTCATTGATGTATCACACGTGGTATTTTACTGCTACAATCATTATCAAATTTGAAAAAAAAATATTATACACTGTAAAAAGTATTTTTGTGCGATCGTACTAGAAACAGCTGTTTGACGGACGCGTTAGCAACCATAAAGTACTGCATTACCGGCCCTATCCTAGCAACGGCCGTAAAAGTTACTTTTCAGGCCGTTACCCTTAGCAACGGCCGAAAAAGTAACTTTTACGGCCGTTGCTAAGGAGAGGGCCGTTAATGCAGTACATACGCCGTCATCTGTCAGTGACAGAATGTCACGTAGTTTCTAACCTATAATTTTGAAAATTACTAAAAATTTAAATTGTTTTTAATTTGATCGCACAAAAAATGTAATATGCACCTCGGCCAAAACGCACTTTTTGGCCTTGATACATAAATAACTATTCTGTAAATTTACGATGATAATCATTGGCATTATTAAGCCATTGAAATACATGATAAATTTCCAATTTGAAATGTACATTTTCAGAACTGATGTATAATTACTTGACATGTATAAAGTAGTTTTACATATAAAGATTAACAATTTACATCCTATTTCCATATTCTGAGAGGCAATTTTATTTATTGCTTACATATTATTCGAGAGAATAATAGAATTAATGTATTTTAATGACGTATATGGTAATATCTATTTTACACCAATATTTGGGTATTTGATTAGTATTACAACTCCTAACTGAAAAATTCGATTATATCGACAAAATGGGCGCTTTTTCATGTCGTTTCGAAAATGCCTACCTCGAAAACTGACCGAATAGTAAAAATATTGACTCACCAAAAATAAACAAATAATCCTAGCTTCGCACTCCTCGCACTTACCTGAAACAAAAAGTAGTTTTTAGTTTTTAAACACAAAAACACACAATTATAAGTGTAATCTACAATATAGCTACACACTTTTTCCTTCAAAAACAACATCCTTATAAGTGCAGATGATCCGTATTTTCATAATATAGATTTAAACTTGCCTAAATTGATCTTTTTAAACTTTTAAAGACCACAAATTTCTTTATTAATACATAGAAAACAAGTTAACGAAATAAAAAACCATACTAAAACTGATCTTATACTATTCCATTTACTTACAATAAATTAAAAATCAAAAATTATATTTCTTGGTGACCCACACTAACACAACACTACAATAATTGTAAAATTATTTAAATAGTCGTTTTGTAATAAAGAGTAATACAACTACACTGTATAACGACATACTTTGAAAGAAATTTTGAACGGCTTCAATGCTTATCAAACACATGTTACCTAAAATGCAATAAAAATGTAGTTCGAAATTTAGCAAAAAAGTGCGCATAGCAGTTGTGTCTCGAGTTACAAGGCCGTGCTATTAGACAGAGGAGTACTCAGGAATTTTTAATAAACCAGAGTTGTATCGGCATTTTCTGGACTATCCGATCTTCATAAACTAAGATATATAAGATTGCTACTAACGAAGTAACAGCTTATAATTAAGGGAAAAATGTAGCTTCTGTGGTATTTTGATGTGTTAAGCAGGGACTGAGAACGGAACGAAAACGAAAACGTTAAACGAAATTAACCGAATTTTTTTTAAGAACGAAAACGAAATTATTATTTTTCGTTCAAGAACGAAAACGAAATAAATATTTTCCAAAACCGGTTTTAACCGGTTTTGTCGCTATTTCAATTTTATTTGTTAAACACAAATGCGAATTTACCTTCTGTGCTGGGGAAACTCCACGAGGCAGTAAAAAATCTCACTTGAAATAAGTGAGCTTCACTTTTCTCCATATATTTACGTGAATATGTATTAACAACTTTATTGTTTATACTTGCAATTTCGGGTTACACAATTAACGGTACAGATATTCTCTATTTCTAATTTGTTTTTTAGATCATCAATATAGAATATACACTTGATTATTTATGAATATATATTATCAATGTGTATGTTTTATTTGCGTTTAGACATAATAATAGTAAAATTTATTCTTACTTCGAAAAGGACTAATGTAAAAGAAGATTTATTGGAAGATGTGTTGCTAGTAAGATTTAACGGAATGTGAAAATGTATATTGTATGGTATGTACAAACTCTAAAGTTAAAGTATATTTCAAGTTAATATAAGTTTTTTTTTAATATCTTTTTTATTTATAACATTTAGTAAATTATCCACTTGAATTCATTCTTTTGTCTTTTTAAATAATTACAGCAGGATCTAATTTAATTCAAATGCATAGATTTTTAGTACTAAAAGAAATTTAAAACAGCACTTGCTATATTTTCATATTTTTAGATAAAGATCGTGTGTCTAATTTAACCTAATCACGTTGTGTTTTTGCATCTTACGGGTGTTAAACTTAATAAAATGGTTAAATGTTAATGTGTTTAACGATTTGGTAAATTTAATATGGCGATGGTTCGCCAGTCTAAAATATGCTGTCCGTGAGCATCAAACCCCATCGTCATCGTTTATATTTTAGTTGAGACGCAAATATTGTTATCGTATTTATAAAGGGTTGTGGTGACTAGAAAAAAAATTGATTTTTTGACGATTAAAAAAAATATTGTAAAACCGGTTTTAACCGTTATTATTTCGGTTCACGAAAACGAAAATAATTTTTTTCGGTTAGAACGAAAAGAACGAAAACGATATATTTCGTTTTCGTTCCGAACAGAAACGAACGGAATTTTTTTCGTTTTTAGTCTCTGGTGTTAAGACTTCACCTAAAGTCAAATATTTATTTCTTTAAGTGCAAGCACAGTGTAAGACTGTAAACATCTAGTAATTTTAAAGCACTTTTTGTCATTTTATTGTAATATAACTTTCACCCTGTAAAATGCATGTTAAATTTATCAAAACTTTGTATTTATAGATGTATACCATTATTAAACGAATGGAATAAAGCATTTACATTGTAATCGTCTGTAAACCTACATATTGGAAAATGTAACTACATACATTTTTTACTATGTAGGTCAATTTGTTTTGTTTTATGACAACCAACTTTATTTTTTCTTATGGGTGCAATTTTTGCCGTTTACATAATCAAATAGGATTTTTTTCCTGAATTCGTTGATGTATCACACATGGTATTTCACTTCTACATTAATTGTCAAATTTGAAAAAATTGTATTTTAGACAACAACCACTATAAATCACGTAGGCCGGTCGTTGTAGTTTATGTCGTTACCATGACAACCAATCAACAAAGAAACGCCTGTTACTTGTCTTCGTAATAAATTGGCTGCGACGCAAACTTAGCAGCGTGTGTAAAGTAACTTTGTACACGGTTATTTCAACTTTTCAACACAGCTTCGTTGTCATGCGCAATTTGTCATTTTCAGTCTTATTAAGTCGTGAAAAATCACTCACTTTGCATAGTGGTCGCCAAAAATAGTATATTGTACAACTAGTGCTGAAAGTTGAATATTTCACACGAGTATGACAGTTGTCATACGAGTGTGAAATATTCTTTCAGCACGTGTTGTACACTATGCTTTTCCGACGACCAGTTAGACAAATAATCATTAATTCTGCAAAAAAATTGTGAAAATAACATTTTTTTGACGTTGGTGACACGACACTTGTGAGGTTAGAGTTGCTTGACAGCGCGTTTAGCGTGTGTAAAGTAGCGGAAATTGTGTGCAAAGTGCACTTTGCACACAATTTCCAGTGTCATGCGCAGTTTGTCATTTTCAGTCGTAGTAAGTCGTGCGAAATTACTCGCTTTACATAGTGGTCGTCGGAAAAACAAATTTACAGTAACTAGAGAAATTAAACGCAGCTGTAAAGTATTCTAATTTCATGAGATGGAAAGAAGAAGGATCAAATTTAGAGCTTTCGCTCAAATCAAGAATTAAACCAATAACTTTTAACTTTTTCATTCTCTTGTAATGATAAATTATGACTACACATTTGAATATTAGTATATTTGCGTACAAAAGCATCTTACTGTCACTGAAACAACAACACTTCCTAGCGAGTTTACAAGTAAATGTTGTTAAACATTGATACTTCTATTATCCTGTTTGCTTTGTCATTTCCATCAAATCTATTTTTGTTTATTTTATATCACGGCCCTACTTCGCAACGCAAAATCATTTTCGGAGTCTTTTATAACGACGAACTAAGCATAAAGGTATTTGAATTCTTTTATATCATACTTCAAACGACAATATGATTTACATTCTATGTAGGTAAAATGGATACATGAAACCGGCTACATAATCTGAAAATTTGACATGTATTAAACTAAAAAGGTAATAATATACATAGATGTATATAAATAGCGTACGTAGATTCATTGGATTAACAACGTGTTAATGACATGGTACGTAACGTTGTTTTTTGATGTCATTTTATTATACAAAAATGCTGCATTTGAAATGTAATTTTAATATAAAGCACACATGTCAACGAGGCATTGCCAAGGGCGCAATGTCAGAGGGGCCAAATACAGTTCAAAAAAATAAACACAATAGCTGCAGAGTCGACCGAGATACTTTTCCAACATTTCAACAGCCAATAATGACATTGTTTCCGTCATGTATTACCGATAAAAAAAAGGGACTACAAACTTCTGTTCAAAAGGTGCAGTGTGATATGCAATCACAAAAATAATTCACATGGTTACGGTACCTGTTACAAGGGTGGTCCGTAAATGTTTCAAACGAATTTCAACATATTTTAGCTAATCGAATTACTATACTAGTAATAAAGAAATTATCTTTACCTGTTAGTAGACATATACATTAATTATACACGATACAGAACAATCAAAATGATCGTTGATGTGAGCTACTACTCTATAAAAAAAAAAAAAAACTTGAAAAAAAATAGTTTTTGCGCTGTAGGTACATAAAAAACAAAACAAAAATAATGCTTTCGATTTTTGCTTACATCTTAATTATTTGAAATCATACTCATAATATTTTTCAACATTATGAGACCTTTTTGCGTAGATTTAAAATTTGTTAATAAATTTTACCTATCTTCTTTTTTTAAAATTGTTTTAACATCAATTTTCTTATTTTAAATACGGATTCACTTTGACACCATTATCAAGATAGTTTTTTTTTCTCGTGTCATTGATGTATGGATTGTTATGTTTATTTTTAAAAGTAGGTAACTTATTACAATATTATTGTATTTATTAAGTCTAATCAAAGTTGCCATTGAAAAATAAAACGAAACATCACATAAATAAACTAGCCATACTTAATCAAACAAAAAAAAAACTTAAATAATTTACGATATTTTTTAGATTTCATAATAATTTATGATTTTTCAGTTACTATTACTATTAAATCTAAATTAACCTGCGTTTAAAAAATAGCTCACTCTCCATGGGCAATACAAATTGGAGATCTGCACTTTGTAGATAATAATGTTATCCTAAGCATATTGTTTTTTGTTTGGTAAACTAGGTAATCCTAAAAAACAGTTGAATACAATTGATGAAATGATTAGCTTTTTTAAGGACAGTTCATCAAATAAAAAGAAATGTGCATAGGAAAACATTATTATCTAAAAAACACTCATCTCAAATTTGTATAGCCAATGGAGAGTGGGCTACACTTTGGACGCATGTTCTAATTTAGATTTAATAGTAATAGTAAGTGAAAAATCATTTAAAAAAATTACGTAATTACAATACCTGTATCGGTATTTATTTATACAGGGTGTGTATAAATTGGCGGAAGCGCTACACGTGACGATGTTCTTCGTAAAATTCTAAGTCGAAAAACTTAATACAAAAATGTTGTACCATGCTTCCTATAGCCTCAGCAACCATTAAAAGAAAGAAAAAATTGGCAACATTACATCCATTGATTTCCGTTTGAACATTTTTTTTTATCAGAAATTTTTACTTAGATATTTATAGTATGTATTTGTTTGATCAGAAAGCCTTCAGTTCATAAACATAGCTGCAATCTTTTAGGTATCGTCTAATACAAAAGAAATAATTACGAGAAAAACAGAGATGACAGCTAATGACAGTGTTGCCATGTGTATTATTTTCATTCAAATCAGTGATTAACATATTTTGAACACCAATTTTTGAAAGGAAAAACACAATATCTAGGAAAAAATATTATTCGAAATTTATTTTTATTCCAAATCGCAGCTTTTTCATTAAAAAATATTAAATAATAACGCTTTTTAAAGGACTGAATGTCAAAACTCTGAGGACCTCTTGCAGACACAGCAAGCATGGTACAACATTTTCGTATTAAGATTTTCGACTTGGAATTTTACGATGAACATCGCCACGTGTAGCGCTTCCGCCAATTTATACACACCCTGTATATTCTCTAAAAAAAAACTGTTTTTAATTAAAAGCTTAAAACCTTAAAACCTCATAACTTTTAATTAGCGGAAACTAAAACTTCCAATTTCATCGAGATATCGTACATTTTAGAAAAAAACTGATTGAACCAGACATACTCAAATATTTAAATAGCCAATCAAATACTGTTCTTTCTGTTGAACATGAACTTTCTATAGGTACCGGGAAAAATGCATAATACTTCTGGTCCTGAGGCAAAATGCTCAAATTGCACCCCGTTCCCCCAACCAGAATTACGACACAGAAAATAGCAAATAGATTATTGTACAGTTAATAACTTATACATTTTATTGAGTTTAAAGTATAGCTAGTCAAGAATTTTTTATTCTTATCAGGGCCACAATATTTTGCATATAATCGAGTTTGATCTTTCAATTGTTTCAAATTACCGCTGTCTACCTTCATAGCCTACTTGAAAATATTACTTCGCCCTAATAATTAACAATACAATCGCGATATCTCAATATCAATTTTAGGTAAAACAAACAGCATGAATGTTTTCGAAAGACAATTAAATTTTCTATAAGACTGCGTAAAAAAAATATAGTGTTGTATTTAAAAAAAAAAGAGTTATCGATGTTAAGAGTTTCACAGGTTTGACCAAGCGTAAATAACGCCCTGTATGATATTTTTTAAATGTAGGTGGTGCAAAGTGTTAATTAATCTATTGTCAGTCTAATCTCCAAGCGAATTTCTTCAGACTTTTCTAAATGTTGAAAATTTTTGAAAGTACCTACTGTATTTTCATGAAAATGCAATTTTCACAAAAACAGTTGACTTTAGACCCATATAACCTTTTACATTTTTTGAAGTACATTTAAAGCGGAATCTAAAAATGTAAAAATATCCATCAGAAAAAGTATAACTTTGATATGCCACTCCTTTTTGGAGCACCCTGTATGTTTGAAAGCCCTTATTGACTTACATAATCTAACCGCGACAGAAGTTTGAAAATATACAGGGTGAGTCACGACGGGCGCGTCGGAGTTTTATGGCGAAACGGTTTATATTTTCCAATTTCTGTCGCTGTTAAATTATGTAAGTCAATAAGGGCTACATTTTAAAAATATTTTCAAACATACAGGGTGCTCCAAAAAAGCGTGGCATATCTCGGAAAATATCAATTTTAGGTAAAAAAACAGCCTTAATGTTTTCGAAAGAGAATTAAATTTTCTATAGGACGGTGTAAAAAAATATAGGGTGTTGTATTTAAAAAAAATTTGTTATCGATGTTTCACAAGTTTGACCAAGCGTTAAAAACGCCCTGTATAATATTTTAAAAATGTAGGTGGTGCAAAGTGTTACATAATCTATTGTCAATCTTATCTTCAAGCAAATTTCTTCAGACTTCTCAAAGTTTTTAAATGTTGAAAATTTTTGAAAATACTGTATTTTCATGAAAATGCAATTTTCACGATAACCGTTGACTTTAGATATGCCACGCTTTTTTGGAGCACCCTGTATGTTTGAAAATATTTTTAAAATGTAGCCCTTATTGACTTACATAATCTAACAGCGACAGAAATTGGAAAATATAAACCGTTTCGCCATAAAACTCCGTGGCGTCAGTCGTGACTTACCCTGTATGTATGTAATAAAAATAACCGCAATTGTATTAAACAATTTCATCATTCGCACGTAAACGCATTAAGGTGCTCCCTCTTCATTTACACGAAGTTATTTTATGGTTTTAAAATGTGTAGGCGGATAATTATCTTTATGTAAACGTAACGTCAGCGTCTGAGTCGATTATTGATAGCGCGTGTCTCTAATTATCAGCAATAACTGATAGATTTGTGACTGCTAATTGCGCCGTCATTGCCAGGTAATCTGTTATAGACAACTTGCAAAGGTGCGGATAAAATTATGCGGTCATCTAGGTAAGGTCTTATTGAAGCCACAAATAACATTACTATTACTGGATAACAAACAAACAAACCACAAATTATTAAAAATTCAAAGAAAAAAATAGACGAATTAATTCAACAATGTACCTGTATTAACTAATTTGTTTAATTACGCCATCCATATAAATTTTGCAAAAAAAATATATCGTACCTCTTGTAGCCGAATTTCACTCACAATCAGATTTATAATCAAAGCGATTCTTCTTTACCCAAATAAATGTTTCAGGATTCCTACGGTTTCAGTGTTATAAATTTTGTAAGGTAGACGTCTTTATGTAGTAAATAAGTCTCACCCAAAGTGTTCAGCAAATGCTACATACGGAAATTATATTAAACGAAAAACTGTCAAGGGCAACAATAACTATCTACACAACATAATCCATCTGTTTTTTTATGTACGAGTGCACATTATTACACAGTGTCACAATTAAGTTTCCGGGCTGGCACTATTACTCAGTGTGAAAGTAAAGGGAGTTTTAACAAGAGATGTCTAAAAAATGTTTAAAAAATTACGTTTATTAAATGAATATTTTAAGATTTTAAAACAAATTGTAAAAAGTCCTTTCTGTTCTTCTAATGATTTCAACTGAACTGTTACTTTGCTGAAGTTTCTAATTATAAGTATGCCTCGGGAATAAAAGTCGACGTTTTAATACACATCACTTTGAGATTATTTAATATTAGTTATTCGCATTTTTCAAACACAAAGATCAGACCGCCGACGTTCGACTTTTATATAATTTTATTCTTTTAAGATATAATCCGGGGTTTTTAATGTACGGAGTATTCAAAGGATAGCTGTCCATTTTCTAAATTAATACAATATAGAAAATCGAATACAGTGCAGTCTCTATACCGGGTGATTCAGTTTGACTGTCGCACCCCTATAACTTTTTAATTATTGAAAATAACCCCAACAAACCTTATATTTTTGGAAACGGCGACAAATTCTCTATTAAGTGACGTGCATTTGTCATCTCTACGATGACGTATGTCAAATCCGCGATAGGCAACTGTTTTTTTTTTTTTTTAAATTACATAGTAGGTATACATATTTTTGTTGATTCGGATAGAGAATTTAATTCTGAATCCGACCATGTACTAAAAAAGTAATCATACATGATCAGTTTAAAGTTTAT
Source organism: Elmis aenea (assembly GCA_947652605.1). Taxonomy (NCBI): domain Eukaryota; kingdom Metazoa; phylum Arthropoda; class Insecta; order Coleoptera; family Elmidae; genus Elmis; species Elmis aenea. Next base: position 14,892,870 of record OX393580.1, on the reverse strand, counting down.
TCAAATTGTAGCAAACAGTCTATTTAACATAACAAAAAACGATCAAATCGAAAATTATACTATGACTATTGTATATTATGTATTATATGGAGAGGGGCAGAATGTGGCTCAGACCATTTGCTAGTTAAATCACCTATAGAAATAAAATATAACAAACATACAGTAGAGGACAAACAACAAGGAAAGGATGGGTGATTGATTGAGACCGGGCATTAAAAATATATGAAGAATGAAAAAGGGTATGGATCTGAAATTTTGGTTATGACCATAATGGCATCTGATCTGTTTATTGAAAATATTTTCAAGATGGCGACACTTCCGGAAATACCGGAAGTTGACATCTACTTTCTTATTTCAAATACAATGGTCTATTTTTTATTGCGTATTTGGATTCAAAACGTTATTTTAGAGGGACTTTTATTAGCATTCCCTATACCTAAGTGCAGCCATTTTTGAGATTTTTGGACTTTTTTGAAAATTTTTCGATTTTCATCGTGATGCTTAATATTATCCACCACCGCCATTTTTGAAGAAAAAACGCTTAAATTTAGACCATGCCTAGAAGAAACCTTGGACTACATCCTGGATATTTTGCAATCGATGCATTACTTACAGGGTGTCCAAAATTTAATTTTCTTTTAATACAACTTCAGACCACTAAAACTCGTTTTTTTTCAAATACAATGCCCAAACTTTTTTTTTCATTTTCTAATGCAAAATTACATTCTGCATCAATCTGTATTAGCGTTTCCTATACCCATCTGCAACAATTTTCGAGTTATTAAGAATTTTTGATAAAGTTAAGAGTAATTGCAACATTTTTAAATAGTAGGCCTTGGAAATGACAACAAATGCCAATACTTAATAACCGTCAACCACTTTTATTGCGTTTGTCTGAAGTATCCATGAAAATGGATTATCAAGAGTATTCAAACACGGATATTTTGAATTTATTTTACATTCTTGGACAAATTCAGAAGATTATTGAAAGTGTGAACGAATAGTTGTGTATTTTTAATGTAGCTTGTACAGCATAGTATGTTAAACCCGAGTCTTGCGCTACCAATCGAATTGATCGCTGAGGATGGTCATTAAAATATCTCAGGATGTTAACTTTGTTAGTTTCATCATTTGTCACACGCTTAGGTCGAATACAAGCAGATTTCACTCTTCTAAATTGAAAAAAAAATTGATTCTATTCATTAAAATTTCTGTCTGGTCATTACAGTCAAATAAGGATAACTCTCACTGACCACGCGGCAAGTTCTTTCAATAATCTTGTTACATCCTTCATGAATATAAAATAAGTTCAAAATATTCGTGTTTGAATACTCTTGATTATACATTTTCATGGATGCTTCAGACAAACGCAATAAAAGTGGTTGACGGTTATTAAGTATTGGCATTTGTTGTCATTTCCAAGGCCTACTATTTAAAAATGTTGCAATTACTCTTAACTTTATCAAAAATTCTTAATAACTCGAAAACTGTTGCAGATAGGTATAGGAAACGCTAATACAGGTTGATGCAGAATGTAATTTTGCATTAGAAAATGAAAAAAAAGTTTGGGCATTGTATTTGAAAAAAACGAGTTTTAGTGGTCTGAAGTTGTATTAAAAGAAAATTAAATTTTGGACACCCTGTAAGTAATTCATCGATTGCAAAAATTCCAGGATGTAGTCCAAGGTTTCTTCTAGGCATGGTCTAAATTTAAGCGTTTTTTCTTTAAAAATGGCCATGTTAGATAATATTAAGCATCACGGTGAAAATCAAAAATTTTTCAAAAAAGTCCAAAAATCTAAAAAATGACTGCACTTAGGTATAGGGAATGCTAATAAAAGTCCCTCTAAAATAACGTTTTGAATCCAAAAATGCACTAAAAAATAGACCATTGTATTGAAAATAAAAAAGTAGACGCCAACTTCCGGTATTTGCGGAAGTGTCGCCATCTTGAAAATATTTTCAATAAACAGATCAGATGCCATTATGGTCATAACCAAAATTTCAGATCCATACCCTTTTTCATTCTTCATATATTTTTAATGCCCGGTCTCAATCAATCACCCTGTATATTTATATAGGTCAAATTTTTTTTTTTTTTTAATTTGAACAGTAGGACCCTCCAGTTCTGTTCCAATATACCAAAAAATAACCCTTACAAAGTTTGAGATCGATCAAATACCATTAACCCGTGCCCCATCAACATCAAAATCTAAGAAATTTTTTTTTTTGCGAAAACTTTAAACTTTAAAAATACCAGTTTTTTGTATATAAAGCCGGTTTATTAATTTTATAAGTTCCAAATTTTATATTCATTGCTTTCGTATTTACTTTTAGTGTAAGTTGTTATAAAATAATTACGAATAAAACACTTTAAATTCTTAAAACAAACCACAAATTACAAGTATGGTTTATTTAACGTCTCCCGACTGCGTTTTAGATATTTTTTGCGGTAATCTTGCACAGTCTGAAGAATAAAAAGAAAATGAAATTGTATGAAAATTTTTTTATAAGATCGACGACTAGCATGCCTGTAAAACAAATTGTTTCTGGGATTTGTCCTTTATAAATTTAGAGTTGAATTCTTTCATCAATTTCACACCTCTTTTCGCTGTATCATTTACCACTTGTAAAGATTTCGCGACTACCCTTTCTTTCATATAACTTTCTTGATCTTTCCAATGTATATCCACTAGTTGTAGAAAGTCTGAGGAAATTTCAAACCTTTTAAATAATTTTTTTGATTTATTAGTAAATAGCAAACAGCAAAGAAAGATCTTTCTTAAGGAGGTATTCTAAATCATCTAATTTGATGAGTAGTTTGTTTTTGGTTTCCTCCGCTTCGTCTGTTTCTTCGGGCTACATTTTTTTTCCTTCGTCACTTATTCGTTCATCAAATTTTTGTCTACAAGATTCACTTTGGCGATTTTTATGCTTTTCCAAGTTACGTAAGTCTTCATATAGCTTCTTAAACTTTTTGATGCAGTCCGAGCGGTCTTGAGTTGGTATGCGAGCATTTCTTGCAAAATATTAAAGTTTCTTCAATTACTAGTGCAGCTCTTTACGCATACTGTAACAGTACACTTAAAACGTTTCGTCGGGATGGTAACTTACTACCAGTAATTTGATTTTCCATAAAACCGAAAAAAAAGATTGGTTTTCGTGATATTTTTAAATTTTAAATAATAATGTCTAGCAACGTTATTACGAAAAGCAATTCTTGTTTTTTAAATTCTACTGGTCAAGCGTTTACGGTTGCTGTTGGTGTGCAGTAGGTACCTACACAAGTCGGCTAATTTACCGCGATCAGGTTATTATGCACAATGCACAATTCACAGTGCACAGCCATATGTAGTGAAAAACAATGAATAAGATCAGTTCAACAAAGTTGTCCTTTCAATCAAAATGGGTTTATATATCAAACATTATAATGAAATTCACCATATTATGAAATTTTTACAATTATTACGGATTTTGAGGCCCGTGGGGCACGGGTTAATATTTACCAATTGGTCTAAAATTTTACAGGAAGTTATTATTTATACAAAGGAACAAATTGAGAGGGTCCTACATGAAAATATATTATAAAGTTCAAAAATAAGGACCACCCTAATGACTATCAATGGAAATGTATTAAAAATTAAGCTTTAATAAAAATAAAAACAAACAATAAACGTTGGCATAAAAAATTAGACTTTAATATATTCAAAGTGACCGCCCCCCGCTTCCAAACACAGTTGTCCTCTATTTGTAACTGCTTTAATACACGTTTATTATTTGTTTTTAAACTACCGAACACCATACTCAAACTTTTTACCATTTCAAACTGACTCATTACGTTTCTAAATAACTTGGTTGTTTAGAAACTGTCTTCGTACCTAATATGTATGCTACAACGTAAATGAATTTATTCTGTGTTAATAGAACTCGAAGACTAGACATTAAACATTAACAAGAACAAACGCATGTTAAACTAATTAAAACTTAGTTCGAGCAAACAACACGTAACGTATTTAGATGGTACACCATAAATACTGAAAACATATTACACTGAACAGGTGCGTATCTTGATTTTAAGATCTGCTATAATTACCATACTTTTAAAAACCATGACTATAGGTGTTGACGATTAGTAATAGATTTTTCCTGTCTAATGATACACCATAAAACAGATTCATTTTGATAGGATACTAAGTTATTAACAGCATTTAATGTATAGTAGAACGCCAAAAAAGCAATACGTAATTAAATAATTATTACTATTGTTTGTCCTGGAATATTTGCGATGACTGTATACTGCAAGGAGCTTATTGGTGCCCTTTTATTGGTCTGTAACCGTTGATTGTCATGCATAAAATAATTATTGTTTAAGCAGTGTTCTATTCAGTTATTTAGGTATCGGGAAGATCACAATAATTTGAAGTTTTTGAAGCAGACTCTTAATAAAAATACAAGTTATTGGTATCGATGGATTTGTTAGAAGATGCTCCATTTAAATAATCACTTTTACCACCATAGTTCAATTAAAAAAAATTGACTTTTTGTCAAAAAAACGTTTTCGCAACTTTCAAAGCCGATTAAAGTAACCTAAATGTCATTTAAAATTTACAAAAACGTTTTTTGGACAATTGTTGACATAATAAAAATCAATTTGTGCAGGTCACGGCACCCTTAATAAAAAAACTAAATTTTGTTTCAAAATTATTTTTTTTTGAGGTTATAAAAATTAACCAAAATAGTACAGTTGTATCTAAAATCGCTTCCTCTTTCCAAAAATGTAAAAATACACAGGGTGTTCCATTTAAAATAACAAAGTTGGGGTCATTTCCGGGAAACCGGAAGTGAAACAAATGTGTGTATGTGCTCAAAGGCCCGGTTTTTTGCAAATATCATATGTCTAAAATTTCATTTGTTTAAAATCAAAACTAAAGAAAAAAAGGGGGTGTACCACACTTCATTTACACCCGGTATAAAATTTCAGATTTTTAATATTGTTAATAATAAAGTTAAACAAAACAAGAAAATTACGTTTCTTAGTTGTTTAAAGATATTTCAGGAATTGGGCACAATATGAACACATTTAGATTCTTAGTAGTAGAATAGGGCTACTTGGGATGGTAGGGTAACTTGGGACAAAATTATATTCTCACCTAAAAATTTTGTTTACAACTGTCAACTTTTGAGATAATCAAAGTTGCATAGTAGAGTTTTAAAAGTATCATATAAGCTTAGAAAAACGTATTAGTTTCTGAAATTACTACAAGCAGGTAAGTTGTTACATCCATTTTTTTAATTAATCTAAAATGGCCGAATTAAGAACTGTTTAAAACTTCTCTTGTACTTTTGTTCTGAAAATATACATTTAATATTAAGTCTTGAATAACTTATCTCATTTTTTTATTTAATACTACCTCTGTTCAAAAATGATCCGTTTTGGTGAAAATTTTTGTTCAATTAATATATTGAATCCTGCTTTAAACAACTTTTTTACTTTCTAAATATCTCGTAATAATTACGAGCAGTTTCAATTGCTTCCAGATCAAATGAGACAATCATTTTTGAACAGAGGTAGTACAATTTGTTTAATTTTTCCAATCAAAATATCGTTTAGTTTAAAAATTTTTTAACCTGCGAATTAAAGTTTTATTTTCTTTATTTTCGATATTTTTTTCATGCTGGATAATTGTGAAAGATCAATTTAATATAAAAAATATAATATAACTGTCCCAAGTAGGACTTTTTAGGCTAAACTTAAGTCAAACTACTGAAATTCATATGTGTCCCAAGGTGCCCGGCCTTAAGTATTACTTGGGACAGAGAGTTTTTTTTGTTGGTATCTTGTATATATACATATATATTTATTTTATATATAGAATATTGTTCATTGGCATCTCACCCAATTACATAAAAAAATTCAAAGTTTTTAATTAAAAAATGAACGTGGTACACGCTTTCAAATGTTGAAACTGTCCCAAGTAGCCCCATTCTACCGGTACACATAAAAAACGCACTTCTTTGCAAATTTAGTCATTGTCCTACAACGGTTTACGAGAGCTATGTTCTTCATGTTGAAATATACAAGCTGTATATATTTTGAAAATTACAATGTTGTCTTTGTACGGTATCCGGAAGATTCACCGAAAAGCAATTCACCGACTGCAATTCACCGACTTAAATTCATCGAATATCGGTTCACCGCATACGCAATTCGCCGCATCATCGAAAAATAAATGAATAAAAATTACATGAAGTATATTAATTAATTAACGATCAGAAAGTAATATATTGTGACTGCACTTTTTGGGGTTGAGTACTAGTTACTCATATTTTTATTGTTTTTAATTGTAGCTCGTGTCGTCTTTATAAGGTGGTTGGACCCTCAAACGTTGTTTTACGTATTAATATAACAATGTCTAGAGCAATTATTACACAGTAAGAAACAAATAGAACACCACAATTTAACAACAATTCCTTTATTTTTCGACTAGTTGTACATTTCTCGGAGGTTCGATCTTAACTACCCTAACAGCACCGCCGCGACCGTTCTAAGGTGTTTATGTCCACCTGGCCCTGTTGTCATCCTTTTTTATTGTATTGTATATTAAAATTGTTTGACAGTATTTTTTTAATAAATTTATTACCTTCTGATCGTTAATTAATACGTAATTTATATCCATTTATTTTTCGATGATGCGGTGAATTGTGTATGCGGTGAATTGCTTATGCGGTGAATTGATATTCGGTGAATTGCAGTCGGCGAATTGCAGTCGGTGAATTGCAGTCGGTGAATTGCTTTTCGGTGAATCTTCCTAGACCCCTTTGTACGAATAAAATATGGCCACACAACTAAAAATCGTTTATTGATAGCTAATAATTCAATGAAAATATTATTACAAATGAAATAAACAACATTCAATTATGAATTTAGCACAAAATTATTAAGTTTTGTTTGCTCGTCTACAAGTGCAGCAAAACCTCGACCAGTGAGCCATAAATTGCCCGAAGTACTTCAAATTATTTATTAGGTTGGGTTCAAGCTCGACTCGTACGCCGGTATATAAACATCATATTTATAACAAACAAGAACATAATAGAAGAAAAAAACTTGCGGCAAATTTGAAGGCATTTTTGTCAACAAGGCGCCTGTTAAAATAGTTTTTCTCGCATTTTAATTGCAAGGTTTAATTGTTTATCATTGAGGCACTATTTAAATAATAAATGCGTTGAAAAACACACAACACGTACGTTACAATGTTTCTCTTTCATTTAAATGTGCTAAACTAAATATTATTACTACAAACATTTCGATACGAAGCCGTTAATAGACAGATTGTGTGCCTCCTAATGATATGAATATCGTTTATCGACACTGCCAGCGCCTCGCATACATATTTTAGCTTTTTATATTGATTTTACTGATTGAAGTTTCAGTAGCAGTTGTTCTAAAAACAAATAAATTACTTTTGAACCAAAACAACCAAAAATACACCTGAGCAAAAACCCATTGTTTTATAAATGCACTGTATCACAAACATTTCATCATATTGTATACGTGTAGTAGTCTCCAGCAACGTGCCTGCGCATATAGATTATTCTGCAGGTGTTTATACTTCCCACTAAGACTATAAACTTAAAGCAATATGTGAACTTTCCTAAGAGTGCCAGATTTATATGTAAATATGGAAATGTATTTGAAAAACTTTTTTACTTGAATATCAAGCTTAGTAAAAACAGATCTATCAATATAAACTGAAAAAATAATTATAATTATGTAGTCCAAACCTTACCAACATTCTGCATTTGAAATCCACATCAATTTCCTGATGAAACGATCTTTGTTTTAATTACTACATTCGTTTATCCGAGTTGAATTTTATACATTTAAAGTACACAAATGTTTACATAAACCGTAATAAATCTTTCTTCTATATATATAAAAGAGCTTGTTTGTTTGTGTGTTTGTTCGCTATAGAATCCTAGGTCCGTTGACCGATCGGGACCAAATTTTGCACAGTTACTATATAGGATCCAACGGATTAAAGTCGTATAAAGAACGGCCGGAACCGACCGGGAACGACCGGGAACGGCTGGAAACATCTGGGAACGTCCGTCGAGCGCGAGCGCGCAGCGCGAGTAGTCTGTGATTGTTAATCTGGGAACGTCCGCCGGGCGCGAGCGCGGAGCGCGAGTAGTCTGTGATTGATAAAAGAGAATTGTAATCACCAGTGAAACGCCGGGTCAATCAGCTAGTAATTTATAAAAGGAATACATACTACTAATCATCTTGCATGAAAAACACAGTGTCACAAATGCGAAGTTTGCCATTGGGAATTCTAACGTTTACCATTATTAAGTCGGTTAAATTAGTGCAAAATTAAATATTTTAGTGCTGAATTTAAATCTTAAAAGATAATTGTCATAATTCAGAAGAAATACAAGATAAACTTAAAAAAATGTCCTTTGTTTTTAAGAAAATCAAGTATCTGACAACACTTTCTTAAAGCAACTTTATGTTCTTTATATGCTGCTTAAATATTTAGGAGTGTTATGGAGTAAAATGGAAGAATGGACAAGAAAATAAGCGAAAGGACAGGAATTGTGGGAAGGATATTTATCAGTTTAAGAACATTTTTTGGAAATGGAGAAGAAACGTGGAAACTCAAAAACAAAACTAGAAGCCTTGTGAATGCAGCAGAAATGGATTTTCTAAGAAAAATCCAAGGAAAAACCAAAAAAGATAGCGATTTGCTAATTATGTTTACATTTTTATAACATGTACATATATAAATATATAAAATTTAAAACTTTTCCTTAATATGACTACTGAGCTTACGTCTAAACCTTACAACATTAGTTTCACTTTTAAGTTCACTTGATAATTCATTGTAAAATTTCAGTCAATATAAATTCAAAGTTTTTTTATTTGTTCCTGAGACATACATTCAAAACATGGAGAACTCATTTGTAAAAGCTACAAAGTCGATTAATTTGAGGCAATGTTGCATAATTTATTGTCGAATAAAATTCTGACCAATTAGTAATTGTCATGGCCTGAAAAGTTAGTTTGTATTTTTCACCTTTATTATAACAGATATCAAAAAACTTTCTCTTTCTGTTCTCTGTTGTAATTAGATCTTATATCAGAAGTTTCGTCCATTTTAGATCATCATCAAGTTTGTTATTTCTCATAAGCGGCTTATTGGATTGTTGTATAAAACGTAACAGGAATAATACGGAGTAGACTGATAAAACAAACCGTGGGCATAATTTATACAATTAATATAATTTCCTGTCCTTTCACTTATTTCCTTGTCCATTTCTCCATTTTTCTTTATGATCACCCCTAAATATTTAAAGTTTTCTACCTGTTCCAATCTAAAGAATTAACAAATTTCAAAATTATCCTGAAAAAGTCTTGATCTTTTAATTTGTAGACAAGAGTTTTTTTATCAGCGGCTATAATTTTGTCTTAAATTACTTAATAGTTTTTTAAAAAAACTATTTCATCAGTTTAAAGTTTATGACAAAACATTTTGAGGCAATAATTAATAATTTCCAATTAATATTAATCTAAAGAAGGAAAGCTTTCGTAGAAACGTTTTCGAACATGTTCATAAAATTTTGTTTTCTTGAAACAAAACTGGAAATTTTCTTCATTTTTTTAAAAGGTGAACAGAGTTTCAAAAATGAGGGCACCTTTCAGAGAAGTCACTTTAAATATTAAGCACTTCGATTAAACGGTACACTTACTAACACCTAAACCAAATTTATAGCATGCTTAAATATTTAATTAACCTAAAGCTCCCGGTCCTAAGATTTTATTAAAGGCGCCCTTAAAATAATTTGCCTCAGGGGCCAGTGGGGTACGCAGAAAAATATTTCAGGGAGAAATATTGTTTTAATTTGCAAAAATAATACTGACTAATTTCGGACGGGCCATGGTAACGCTGCAATTAGAAAATGATCTATTGGGACTAGACACAAAATGTCAGTCCTAAGAAAGAGTTGCGGGGCGTCCAGAGAGGCAGCAGCCCCATAGGCATTTTTTTAATTTTCAAGGTCAAACGTACCCCAAAATAGCATTTATGAGTAAAATATACAAATAATATATTTTATCATAATTTTAGTTCTTTTAAACTTTCGGGGGGGGGGAGATTTATCCCACTAGTCTCCCACTTACGTACGCCACTGTTAGGGGCTATTTTTCCCAGTGACGGCACTGCGACAGAAACATTTTACAAGAAATAGTCTGCGATAAAACATGTTACAAATAATAAATAAATATATATAAAAGTCCAGGCTGTGACTCTGTAACGCATGAAAATAGCTACAAAATAAATTTGTCAGTTTTGACGTCTATCCGGGTTGACTTATGTTATTATAAAAAGTAATAGTTTAAATTTAAGTATACAATATACCCGTCCTAGGACGGGCTACGTGCTAGTTTGAGTATAACAATCGAATAAAAAGCTTGATAAAACAATACATTTATTTACAACACTCATATAGACATCTAAAGAACATCCTTAATTTCTATACTCTTACATTCAAGCAATAGAATTTAATATATTATTATTTAATTATAAAAAATGAGCAAGCAAAAATGCGAGAAACGTAAATTATAAAAATAACTTCATAAAGCAGCTGCGCCAATACAGTTATAAAGGAATTTAATACTACAGAAATACCGGCTTTTCATATTATTACAAACAAACCTGAAAAAAAAATCTCTTTATACGTCGACCTAAGGTGACCATGGCGACAAGGTGGATTCTTAAAATATATTGCAAAAATACACTGAAAATTATTAAACTCTCCGGCTCTATCAAACATAAAAGAGCGAGCTACTTCAATAAAGATAACAAACATTTGCTTTGCGTTTTCATTCTTCACTAGTGTTTAAATTTTTCGTTGATTGAAAACACTTTTAAGTTTTTTTTTAATATCTACAGGATTATAATTCATTCAATTACAAAACGCCCCTAAAAAACTCTGACTAAGCTTTGTTATAAAGGCCACGATTTATTGAGGTAATAAAAAATATCATGCTAGGTTTAATAAAAAAAATACACAGTAAAAAAATGCAAAGTAAAATACGTTCAGTACAAAAACTACATTCACAATAGGAAAAGATTGTTTGCACAGTAAAAAGTATTTTTTTTACAGTAAAATAAAAATTCTGCTGAGTAAAATGCAGGACAATTGCTATTACCATAAATCCAGTTTTCTTCAACATCATTCTTTGGTTATTCTAGGATCCAAGTCGTAAAAGAATTTATTACAAAATCTTAAGTTGTCCAATCTTCAGGTTTCAAATTTTCAGATAATACAATATTGTTTCCTCCAGGAACATCGTAATAAAGGGTAGTTCACACGGTGACACTAGCGTCGTGACACTAGGTGCCGTGGCATCAAATGTCGTCGTCTGAACAGCCTGATGTCGCGATGCCACAATGTCATGACGCTAGTGCCACGATGTCGCGACACCGATATTGACAGTGCGGCATTTGACGTAAGCCTACCATACTTTTATATTTCGACATAACAGACAAATATTATACATTTGTTTGTCATCGATTTCCAATTTATCGTGTCCTCAATACAGGGTAGGATTCAAAAGTAATGAGCCTCATTTTATTCTGACGCGAGCGTACCTCGCCGCGCGCTCCACTTGTCAGCGACGGTGATGGTGGGTGTTGGCTTCACAACGCCACGGAGGTAAGTTACCTCCGAGTTTTAAGAGCGGTAGGATCAGCGTTGACGGAAACCCCTGTACGGTAGTGCGTTACACGGCGGAATGGAAAGTTCTTTAGAGCAACGGTACGCGATCAAGTTCTGCTTCCGGTTGGGCAAGTCTCCTTCCGAAACGTTCGAAATGCTTCAACAGGCGTTTGGGACTGAGACAAAACGACAAAGCTCTGAGTGGCACACCTTAAACTCACCCCGTCCCAAGAAAGCGCGGATGAGCAAATCGAAGTGAAGGGATCGTCCACTACGAGTTTGTCCCGCCCGGACAGACCATGAATGCTGTTTACTACTTGGAAGTCCTGAAAAGGCTGAAAAGAAGCGTCACGCGCAAGCGAAGGGACATCAAGGAAAGCTGGAAGCTTCACCACGATAACGCGCCCAGTCACACCGCCTTCATCGTGAGCGCCTACCTGGCCCGGGTGAACGTTCCGGTGGTCCCCCAGCCTCCCTACAGTCCGGACGTGTCGCCTCCTGACTTCTTATTGTTTCCGCGCATAAAATCAGCGCTGAAAGGAAAACTCTTCGACTCGATCGAGGACATCCAAGCAAATGTCAAGGCAGCCCTTGCAGCCATCCCGGAACAGGCCTACGTGGAAGCCTTCGAGTCATGGAAAAGCCGCCTACAAAAGTGTATTGATGCAGGAGGTGCCTATTTTGAAGACTATTACCTAGTTGTACCGATTTGCTAAATAAATTTGTCTTTTTGAACAAAGGCTCATTACTTTTGAATCCTACCCTGTAGATGTTCCAACGATTTAAGAGCATTATCAACAATATCCTTGTTTATGGGAAAAATCTATTCCCGAATATAGCGACTTCAAAACAATTACTTGCTCTACAACACTCGTTGCTGCAGTTACAACTTACAAGAGCGGCCATTTTTATGTTGGTCGCGACGCTCAAATATATAATTTTACGTGTGAACACCCAGTGCCGCGACACCGAATGTCAAGCGACGTCGTGACATTTGATGTCGCGACGCTAGTGTCACCGTGTGAACTACCCTTAAGTAACAATTTCGTCTTCTTTACAGTTTTCTCCCTTTTAACCCCTTTATAACCAGGGATCCATGTATCTAATGTTATTGTTGGACAATTCGATATTGTTTTAAATTTATTTGCGTAAGCTAATGGCCATTTCTAATGGCAACATTTTGAATTACTTCAAAGGTAGGTATGCGTTCTCGCATTGTGTCTTTTATTACACAATTTGATGTTTCCAATGCATTATTGGTACTTGGTGTATGTTTTGTAGCACCTTCCTACCAATTTTGATGTATTTTCTGTGAAATAAACCGTTTTAAGCTTACATTATCTATACAACAGTATTTATTTAATAAAACTTTTTTTTAAATATCTGAATTCGCATTCATCCACATTCTCCTCCCACAAAAAAAAATCTAAGGCGTCCCGTCCCGCCTTGTTCCACTCAGAATATGGTCACTTTAGTCATATGCCAGCGTGCCAATAATTGGTTTGTGTGCCACGGAGAAGTTGACACACAACTTAAGTAAGAGCTAATTTCGACAAGCCTGTAGAGCAAGATGGGAAATTTTTAGGGCGCATTTGGGTGCAAATTGGCCGCTTAAAAATTTAACTAATGTGGAAAATAACGCCGTTGGCTGAGGTGCCAATTTAACACCTTATTTGCTATTTAAAAATATACCACGTGTTTTTTTTACTGATTTATTTTAATTCGGCATGTTTTTGCTGCTATGGCTAATCACCGAAGTGGAAGAGAAGGGAACTAGGATTAGGTGAGTAAGGGTAGAGGGTAGGTGGAAGTACTGTCACAGCATTTGCCTATAGTAAGTAGGGGAAACCACCTGAAACCCCTACGATGACAGACGGCCGCGGGATTCGAACCCACGCCTCCCGACTTTACTCGCAAGGTTGCATACCAACCGGCCACCGAGCTCGGTGTAATAAATAATAAAATTTACTTTAATACAGGGTTGGGCAAAATTTTATTTTTATTTAAAATATCAAATAGGGATTTTAATTTAAAAAATCAAAACAATATAGAATGTTTGATATTTTTTTTATTTATTTGTTTTTTTTTTTAAAGAAACTTGACTATTTTTCTTTTTTAATAATTTATTCATTTTTACCCTACATTATATCTACTATACAGCCATTCAAAAAGTATACAACAAATGAACAAGTTGTTTATTAAAAATGTATCAAATGTATTATTCTTGATAAAAGTTAGTGCATGGCCTAAAACTAATTTTAAGATGGAAAAAATTTCACGAAAATTCATAGGACACTAGATTTTAGCGATTTCAGAAATATTCAGAAGAATAAAGTGGCCTTATTTTAAAAGTTAAAAAAAAAAGTCAACTTAATCTTTCGAATATCTCTAAAATCGCTAAAAGCTAGTGTTGTTTGAATTTTTATCGAAATTTTTCTCCTATAATAATTTTAAGCCATGCACCATCTTTTCTCAAGAATAAAATTTTCCAGGAAATTAATAATAACATTTTTTTCTATTAACTGCAAACTTTTTAAATGTTGAAATTACTAGAAAAGTTGAAAATGAAATTGTAACGTCAAATTTAGTATTAACTCATATTTTTTATTCGTAAACACTTTCTTTCTTTTCGCAAGTCTTTAGATAAGGGCAGTTTATTTTTGCGAATATTATTAAAATCGTTAAAATCTAGTGTCATCATAGGCGGCGCGTCGGGGGGGCCCCAGGCCCCCTCACTTTTTTCAAATCAAAACTTCACAATCTTCACATAATTACGAGTATTAATAGATCAGACTAGGAAATATTTTTCTGCACAACTTTATATAGTATAAAAATCATATATTCGTATATCGTATTTACAATTTAGCATTAGCAATTAGTGATTTTTACATTGGTTGGTGCGTTGGGGTAGAGTACATTAACAATAAGGGCATTACGACAATACGAACATTAAAGAGTCTCTCTAAAACAAGATGGACAGTAAGACAGGTTGCTGTTAAAATGTTTTAAATTTGTTACCAGCTATAGTAGAAACACTAAAAACAATATCTGAAGATTCAAATAATCCAAAAGTGGCAGCAGAAGCTAGTGATGCACTAAAATTAATATTAGATGAGAAGTTTATTTTTTCTTTAATTGTCATGGAATTCATATTAAATATAACCGATTCGTTATCAAAAGAACTTCAATCAGCTTCTCTGCTGATAACCAGTGTATATCCAAAATTTAATGCAACTGTCACCACTATACTTAGTTACAGAAACGAAAAAGCGTTTAAGACGCTTCTCGAAAAAATGAAATCTATTGGAACTCAAATCAAAAATTTGGGATTTGACCTAAATGAACTTGCTTTACCGCGGCAAAGAAAAATTCCAAAAAAAAATGATTTTGGAGGAAAAGAAAATTTTACATTTCAATCTGTCGAAGATCTAATACGCGTTGATATACTGTATGCAGGAATTGATCAAGTTGTTGGTAATTTGCGAAAGCGATTCTCTGAAAACGACTACGGCATGATTAATAAAATTGTGCGACTCTTAACTGATTTAAATTGTGAAATAAATTACACCAATATTGAAGTTATAAATAATTTTTACTAGTTAACTACTGATAACAACACCTTAATTAATCAAATAAATATATACTTATAGAAATATTTTACTGGCAGAAACAAACAATTTATTAAGTATTGAGGAATGTGCGGAAAAATTTTTAAACAATGAATTAAAACAAATGTTATTTTGTGTGTGGGAACTTTTTGAAATTGTTCTTTGTTGTCCTGTGTCGTCTGCCTCAGCCGAGCGATTTTTTTCCACATTAAAAAGACTAAAAACCTATCTCAGAAGTACTATGGGCGATGAACGATTAAATGGCCTGGCTTTAATGGCTATAGAACAAGAACTGTGGCTGACATGATTTTAAATGAATCGCATTTAGAAAAATTAATTAATAATTTTATTGCTGATAAAAACAGAAGAATGATGTTTTTTTTAAAGATATATTTTGTTGTTTTTTACTATTATGAAGGGTATATTCTTTGTTCTTAGTTTTTTAATATTTTGGAACTTTAAAAATTATTTTTGTTAAATAATATCTACTTAATTTATTTTTGTTACTTAATATGGTTTATTATAGTTTTTGATATTTTGGAGCTTCAAATATTATTTTTATTAAATAATACTTATTTTATTTTTGTTGCTTAATATGGTTTATAATAAAGTGTTTGATATTTTGGAGCTTCAGATATTATTTTTGTTAAATAATGCTTATTTTATATTTTTAACTTAATGTGGTTTATTATAAAGCACTATTAAGGTAAACCCAGATTTTTTTTTAAATAAAGTGTAGCTAATATACATGGATAAGTTGTGCCCCCCCACTTTTTTAGGTCACGCGCCGCCACTGAGTGTCATATGAATTTTTTCCATCTTAAAATAAGCGGGTGGAAGTAAAACGTGCATTTAATTTATATGTGACGTATGACGTTAAATCGTGGGAAAAAAAAGTTTGATTTAAATCATGATTTAAATCACGATATATATCAGGCCAACCCTGCTTTAAAATAAAGCTTGTAGTAGATCAACGATAATGAGTTTTTAATTGAGGAAGTCGCAATTTTTTAGACGTTTATATGTTTTACAACATTTATTCCTAAAGCTTTAAACCCATTCGGATCTTAAGTCATAGCCAACTATGTAACAATCAAAGATGGCGCTCATAACAGATTAAAAAAGTAATGCCAAGATAGTCAACCGAATCAACTCTGCATATTAATAATCAAACCATTAAGTGCAGTATAAAATGTTGCCACGAAGAAGCTTTCACAGAAATAAGAAAAATATAAATTAAAAATACTACTACAAAGAAAAACTAAACACCATTTTTCCAAATTTTTCCAGTTTTCACGAAGACAGATGTAGATATCTAAAAGCTGTTTTGATATTTTTATTCAGCATGAAAATAAAAATATTGAATAAATAGCAATAAACACGATTCAAAGAATTATCCGTTCGAAATCTTCAGTGTAAAATATTAATCTAAACTGATTATCATAATCTCGTCGATGCATGTGAACATATTTTCAGAGAACTCTTTACTAAGCTTAAATTTAATATAAAAATACCTGTTCGAATGTTTAATAATAAATGTTCACCTTTATTCCTGATATATTGGTGTGTTGGAGTAAGGTATTCCCTGTTAATACCAAGAACGCAATTTCATTATTTTCCTATAAACTCACAATTGTTGAGTGGATTCGAATACGACATCAGAAAAGTCGCTAATATAAGAAATGAGTAAACAAGTAATATTTTTCTCTTCATAAGCGATTATTTATTGAGCGGATCGAAAATAAAGGCTCTTAAGTGAATATCGAGTATTTTTAGACATTGAGTATAGAATACTTTGAGAATTAAATTAGTTGTCGAGTCGAATATTTGCTGCCTTGTCAAAGTTTTTCTTTATTTTCAGTCATTTTGCTTGTTGTCGTACCTATACAGGGTGAACCTAATCGAAAGTATTTGTAGGTAAGTAAAATAGCGTAAATCTGATACAGATCTCTAGGGCCACTTTTTCGATACACAGTTTTTATGGCAAATAAGTAGCATCTCAACATGTCAAATTTTATATTATTCGTAAATGCAGCCATAATCATAACAAAATTACCACAAAGACAATAGAATTACACAACAATATAATAAAATTCTAATAAATAATACCACAGACAAATGATACTGTAATTTGACATTTAATTGGTTGCTTATTGTTTTTTTTTTTTTCATAGATAGCTTGATAATGATAGGTAAAATATGACTTTTCTTTATTTTTAAGTTTTTTATAAAAATCGATGTAGCAAGTCTTTCTTATTAGAAGAAAAAAAACACATTTAGGTAACTATTCCAAAGCCAACTTGACGGGCTATAATGAAAAATAAAATTATGGGTAGGTAATATCTCAAAAATTATAAGTGACCAAAAAATCTAAAATAATATATGTAGTTACATTTTACATAAAAACTTACCCTAAAAAGGGACAAATAAAATTGATCTTATAATTAGGACCAAAAAGTTATGAGAGAAATTCTACATTTTCATATTTTTTGCTAAAACTTCTGAAGACGAGGAACTTTGTACTTTCAAAAATTGATTGTAGCTCCTCTCATACTTGAGAATACTTTACCTAATTTAAGCAAACCTGTATATCTTAAAATAAGCGAGATCCCTATACTGTATAGTTTTACGTTCGTGTTGTGAAAAATAAAAAATATGTAGGTACTTTTAAAAAAATATGATGACATGTCATAAATCAAAAAATAATTGTTAACAAAATGACTATGAGATCAGAGTTAATCCAGCACATTATAATAATGTTTTTTTTTTGTATTTTAGAAATTGTCTTAGATTTTTTGGTTCAGTTTTGGGTTATTGTACTTGTTTTTTTTTTGTTTTTTTTGTTTTGCTTTTTGTTTTGTTTTTTGTTTCGTTTTTTTGTTTTGTTTTTTTGTTTCGTTTTTTTGTTTTGTTTTTTTTTTGTACTTGAAAAATTATTAATTTTGAGACAGTGAACATGATTGAATTGTGTTTTAAACATGTAATTGTCGCACACGTTGAATTTAATTTATATTTCAAAAAACACGAAATTTATTATTTTCAAAATATTGTTTGTTGACTTTTGTTATTTATTACCTGTCCATATAACTAACGAATGCTATAGTTTTTGCGAAGAGATATTAAAAATGCATGAATAAAGAGTAAAGGCCAACGTTTTAAAAATTTACTGTAAATATGTATTATATTTGAACACTTGAAAATATTAGTAATGTTTTTAAATTAATAATATCAATACAGATTTGGAATATCTTCAAACGTTTTTGAAAAAATTGAAAAAAACAAAAAATACTTTTGGTTTTTTTTGCTATAACTTTTTTATTTATGATTTTTTTTTTAAACTAGTCCACTTTTTATTTAACTTTTAATGGTGCCATCAATTTTTTTCCTTGCCGATTCCGTTTTGTTTTATAGGTACAAACTTTTTAATTTCTTATGGACGACAAACTTGATTTTCATCTAGTTATTAGATATGTTGAATACATGAAAACTTTTATTTGCAAATAAATAAGTTGTTTAGGCAAATAACATAATCAAATAATACATTTTTGAAATCAGAAAAAAAAGTCTTTGCTAACTAGATGAAAATCAAGTTTGTCGCCTACAAGAAATTAAGAAGTTAGTAGGTACCTTTAAAACAAAACGGAATCGGCAAGGAAAAAAATTGATGGCACCATTTAAAGTAAAATAAAAAATGTCTATGTAAAAACTTTTACAGATTTAAAAAAATGTTACAGCAAAAAACCGAAAAGTCATTTTTTCAGTTTTTTTCATTTTTTTAACAGTTGAAGATATTTCAAAACTGTCTTGATATTATTGATAAGAAATTTTGCAACTTTGCCAAATTTAAACCTACCCTCTATCTTCAGTAATAAGCGAGATCCCCATGGTCGCCCTCGAATTTGTATCACCCTGTATAACATGCATAAATATGTTTGTTAATAACAAAACAATATTAATAAAATTTATTACTTATATGATTTATTATTTTGTCGCCCAGTTGTCCGGCAGCCACTTAGCTATCGTCCAGTTGATCGTCCGTCACCCAGTTGAGCATCGCCCAGTCGCCGTCGCCAACTTAACTGTGTCCGGTTCAGCACACTAATTATTGTAAGTTGTAACTTGTAAACGACTGTTCTGTAATGTACTGCTTTCCGCAGATTTGCAGTTTTACTCGGGGTGCGAGAACATATTTTGAGAATGCATCTAAAAAGATTAAGAACCACTGTTCTGAAGCGATAATGTACTTGCTCTTTAATTAAAATTACAATTTCAATTTTAAAAATTCAATATTTGGTTAGTCTAGTTCTAGTGCATTTCTATTTCTTTGATGTCGGTCGATATTGACTCATATTTAATTTCATAATCTTTAAAAGTAGTGTAGTTTTTTTTTTTTTTATTACAGTACGCCAGATTTTTACATGACATACACTAGCATTATAAGCACAAGTCATATCGCATTCATTTTACCATGACTTATTTGACGTTACAGCAAACGAATAAAAACATCACGAATTCATGTTTATTCGAATGTAAGTAAAATATGCAGATTTCTTTTGACCATCGCGTTTGCGTCTGTTACCATCAACATTTTCATATTTACCATATTTATAGAGAGAAAATCAAAACGCATATCGTTTTGGTAAGGTACTTTAAAATATTAAAAACATTCATATTGCGTCTTTGCGTATTTAATTAAATTTATCTTTTCTACTGACTTTTATTTTATGTTTCTCAATTCCTGAATATCTGAAAATAATGGGTAAGAGAGTAATCAGAAAATATAAATGATTTTAATTAATTAAATGCATAAACACGGTTCACTGCCATGTCGTTTATGAGCAGTTTAAAATTACTTATTATTAATAAAGCTTAGATTAAAGGATGTTTTCTTGAGCGAATATGAAAATGCCTGATGAAACTTTTCCCTAATTACTCTGTTGACCCTTTATTGGTAGCAAAAACCAGCAGTAAAATAATTCATGTATAAGCTCTTTATTCATTTTACTTTTCACGTAATGGTCTTACAAGAAACTTGTAAAATCAGAAAATGACCTTTTTTATTTAACACAAACGACATTGCAAAATCAGGCACACAATGCGTCAAACTTGAATTTCAGTCTTTAGTGCTACAAATAAAACATAACCTCATTGAAAATATTTAATATTAAATATGATGTTTGCCATATTAAAATACACAAACTGAATTCAAATAAGATGTAGGTGAAATAAAAAGTTTAAGGTTTAGTATTAACATATTTTAATTTTTAATATTAGATTTTAAGAATTCAGCTATCTTTTATCTGGAAATTTATATATAGCGTTGCTAGTTCGTGCACCTGAATTGAAAATTTAGACCCCTAAAAATCTAAATCCCAAGTCAATTATCCCTTCGTCATACCCCTTTGAAAAGGTACAAGAGTACAGATTTCGCTCCAATACACCTTTTAACTAGCGTATAAAGATTGTTGGAAACTAATTTTACTTCTCGATTAAATAATATTGTTTTAATTGTTTTAAAGGCAGTAGTAGCATTAAAATATACTATTTGACTACAATTTTTTAAATGAAACAACAAATAATTAGAGAATAAACTTTAAAGTTTAAAGAACAGTTTACACAAACATTTTAATATTTCAAATACATATTAATGAATATTAATTAGTTTGTTAACTAAAACCAACACTGCTTATTTTTTAAATACAAACTACATACATGAAGAACATTAACAAATAAGTAATATGTTTATAATTAAAGAACATGAAATTATAACTATAAAATTTTAAAAACAAGTGTTAAGAGAAAATAAAAATTCAACAGAACAGTTCTAAATTCGACTAAACAATAATTGACCTAATAATACATTCGTATCAGTAACATACTACAAATTATCAGGTACGTAAGAATGGGTGCATACATTAATGAACTATTCTGAGTCAATAATACACTACATACATAGTTTCATTCATTTATGCTCATGTTATTTATACCTACTAAGTGATGATATATGTATTGTTAAGAATATGTCAGAAGCTACTCTATTTAAATCATCGCATGAGTCGTCACAGCTTTATCCAAAAGTGTTTACTTTTTGTCAAAAAACCGATTTCGTAAACTTTAAAGACTATTAAAGTATTCAAAATGTCAATTCAAATTTACAAAAATATTTTTCAAATACTCGTTGACATAACAAAATTCAATTTATCTGTGTCACGACACACTTAATAAAAAAATAAATAGTAAAAAAAATATTTCAGGTTATTAAACTAGCCAAAATAATGCAGTTGTATCTAAAATCGCTTCCTCAATCCAAAAATATAAAAATATACAGGGTGTTCCATTTGAAACAACAAAGTTAGGATAATTTCCGGCGAACCCGGAAATGGACTAAAACTTCACGATTTTATGTATTTTATTCACATAAAACCACTATAAATTTCATAAAAGTAGATGCTTCAATGCAAGAGATATTTGGGTGTACCAGAATTCAGTTACACCCGGTATATCACGCACCCACAACTTTTCAAGATTGTACTTAAATTGCATAAAACATTTGTAAAGAACTAGGAAAAATACCTCGACACCCGATTATGAGGCTACATTAGGGTTCTCATAATGTTTGTTTTCTAAACCGGGACATTTCCAAACTTTAATTTAAAAAACCTTGGACATTTTGTAAAAGATCGAGACATGTTGTAAATTGAAAGAAACCAAAAATAAATAATTGTAAAGTGTCTATTATATGACGCAGTGTTTAGAAACGCTTGTAAAAATACACTTCTGACAAAAAAGCCACACTTAAAAAAATAAATTTGAAAAATTACAAACACATTTAATTAGGAAAATTACACCTTTAAAAGGTACACAACAGTCAATTTTATATTTTAGGTTGATCAGAATATTTATTAGATCTATGGACCCGTTCCAGATTTTTTTTTCCTTTGGTATTTGGACATAGAACTCAGCACAAGAGAAATCCTGAAAATGGGTCTTTAGGTCTTTACAATGGTTAAAAAACTTTAACTGTCTCAATTTTAAGTCCATTTTTTTTTTTCGTTTGACCACAGCGCATTACTAATGAAAAACCACGTTCGACAGCAATTCAATTTGTTCAAAAACACTCATTTCATCTGTTCCTAGAACGATTATATCAACCACAACATGTTAACTATTATCATGCTATGCAAAATTCCAAAATGATCATTCCCACAAACAAAAATAAAAGTTGTTTTTTCAAAAAAGACACTAAAAAATTGGGACATTTGGAGTAAATTTGGGACACTGGGACATCTTAGAAAAATACGGGACTGTCCCGGGAAAAATGGGACGAATGGGTACCTTAGGCTACATACACCTAGGTAGGTCAAGAAAACCGATTTTTCAAAAACATCTTTATTTAATAGAGTAACCTTTAAGTTATATTTTCTGAAAATTTCAATAAAGAATTCCAAAAATTGGCGAAGTTACAGGCTGGTAAAGGCGCCCCATTACGCGCAACAGTGACGTAGGCAGGGGGTGTTAGGGGGTTCTATTTTAAAATATTCACGTTATGTCACAACTCGAATTTCGAATATTTTTTTTAATTGTCCAAGTCACTGCATTCTTATCAAAAAAGTGCTTGTAAAAAGTCAAAATTATTTCTCTTTTTTTTATAAACAGGCGAGATTACCTAGTCATAAAAAAAAAAGTCGAAAAATCGAGTTATCGGTGATAACTCGAAAACAAAAGACGATAACCAATTTTAGTTTTCACCATTAACTTTTTCTCGAAAAAAGGGATCGAGGAAGCGAGGTCCGTTTTTCGATATCTCTTGTAGTTACTGAGATTCCCTATGAAAACATTCAAATTTGCCCACCCTGTACAGCTGTGAGACATTGTTGCAAGACGCATTCGTACTCTTGGCAACAGCGCTGCGTGACTGCGTCCCAGCGTTTTTCTCAATTATATCTTAAAAACGGATGGACCGATTTACATATTGCAACTTTTACATTTACAGAAAAAGATGAACTTTAAAATGTATGCAACGATTTTTATATAAAAAAATGTTTTTTACACATACCTTACTGTAAATGCCATTTGTTAAAAGAAATTTAAGCATCGCAAGTGTAAAATACACACCCTCGTTAAGGCGAACTAAAATGAGTAAAAATTGTGCGCATCATAGTCAGTGGCGTAGTGACGGGGGGCAAGGGAGGTATCGATGCCCCGAGCGCCAGTCATATGGTGCCTGTACACCTGAGAGTAAAGTACTCTCGAGAGTAGCGTCGCCAAGGATACAGCCAATCGCGAGTTACTCTCAGGGGCTGTATCCTTGGCGACGCTACTCTCGAGAGTACTTTACTCTCAGGTGTACAGGCACCATTAAGGGGCGCCGCGAAGATAAAATATTGGTAATTTATGCTTGTTGGAGACCGGCGCGGCTGTCAGGTATTAACGCTATTTCTCTTGTTTAAACGCTACGTTCACATGTAAGCGTTTGGGCGTAAAACTCATTATAAAGGTTTTTGCAATCCATTAAAAATTACAATTAAAAATATTTTCACCGACCTTTAACCTCATCCTCGTTCGCTTGGACAATAATAAAGGGTCAGGTTAAAGGTTGGTTAAGGTTTTCTGTTTTTTAAATGCATAGGATAAATTAAATGTAGGCCATACATGTGTAATGGGTCACAACATTCATAAATACTTTTACGCACAAACGCTTACAAGTGAACACAGCGTTCATATGACAGCACCGCCGGTCTCCAACAAGCATAAATTACCCTCATTATCATTACATTGTATGTATTTGAATAAATAATACAACATTATTTTACTTGAAACTCACAAACTACAATAAAAATACGGAAGAGGGGGGGGTCGCAAAAAAACTATGCCCGGAAGCCATTTACCCTCGCTACACCACCGATCATAGTCGAGATTTTAAAGTAGGTATATCTATCAGTATGCGCTAAAGAAAAGAACAATAAAGTTCGTTCATGATTCCCTCATGCTAGATTTTTTCTTTCAGGAAATGAGACCTGCAGCTTTAATTATTATTTCCTACATAAATTATTCCAGACATGTAAGCTATGCAAATTATTCAAATTAAAAATTTCGCTTTAACTCAAATTTATTTACTATACACATCATGGCTTTAAAAACACAATCAATGTTATTGTATTATGCATGCAGGCACATTATCGAGACTTTCTTCGTATTTCATTCCTGTATTTAATTAATACGTTTAACGGAGGAATAACAATAACATTAGCATAAAATTCTTTTAAATATGCAAAACGTTATTATAAACATTAGATTTCCTTTGAAGGCGCTAAGAAATTATTATTCATGGACCGTATTCACGAAGCGTATTTAATCTATACGAATTACTATTGTGTACTCTATAAAAAAATACGTGACATTTTTGTTACGTACGCTTTTTTTTATTAGATATCATTAATGTACAATGAAGTTATGTCAGCAGGTACACTTTATTCATTATTATTTCATAACCTCCCCTGGTTTAAAAAAAAAACAACTGACTGTATCTTATTTAAAGTAAGTTTTTATTCAAAAACGACCGCAGAAACTAGGAGTAAATTATATCTAAACATTTCCGGTTTTTCTTGTTTTTTTTTTGTTTTCTCATCTTTAAAAAAATTAAAAGACCTTTATAACTTGCGTATTATTGAAAATAAATACATCAACCTCAATATATTTGGAAAGGGACAAAAATAAGGAATTTAAATAGGTCATAGCCAACCATAGCTTCCATTTAAAAAAAGGTGAGTTTGTGTCACAACTTTTTAACGGTGAGCGTAAAAAATTTTTTAGTACTATCAAAATTACATAAAAATAATCTTAATAAACTTTTTCGATATTTAAAACAATAAGGGAGATATGACACATTATAAATATAACAAAAAAACAGTTTTTCTTTAATAACTCAAAAACCAAAAATGATAGAATATTTTTGAAAACTGTTCTGAGTTTTTACTTTAAAAAACTGCCCATTTTGGTAATTTAACCGTTAATCTTGACTATTAAGCGATATACCCATGTAATCCCATCGAATTTGGACCACCCTGTACAGTACGTCCTTTAAGACATTTGTACTCGTAAGTAACAAATACTATTATTTAATTTTTAAAATCGCATATATCATTGGTTCACACTTTATTATCATTTATTCAAGCAAAGTTTCAGAGGAATGCATCACCGTGTGAAGTAGGGTATTACAAACAATAATTTATGATAACCACATTAGGTATTCGCTCAAACCGTAATAAAATTATATGACAAGTTCCAACAATTGTCGAATACCAACTTTTACACATCTCCCGTGAGCGAAATACGTGATGTGAAAAACAAATTTTCTTTCCGACGATTTCTTAACATTCAAAATTATTCCATTCTACTACAGTCACAGCTATATAGTTATCACATACTATTTAATTTAATATGTGGTTCAATGTAATAACAGTTTATCTATCTAATATATTATCTAAAAATGTAGATTGAGGTGTATGATTTTACACACCAAGAAAAGCATGTCTTTCAATTTTCATACCTTACCAAGTCTGATTTGTCAGAACATTTATCAAGTGCAGCATTGTAAACAAATTTCAAATGTAACATTAAATGTTTATAAAAATCTTACGATTAAATAAAAAACAGTTTTTTGATACATTTTACATGTAGTAGTCAATAGATACAAATGTATATTTTTTAATTTTATAATCATACAATAAAATATCTAACAAACTTAAGTCGTTATTTTGTATCTCACCTTGATTTGAATTAACAAGGTTATCGATTGAAGTAACTTCGAACTTTTAGTTCAGTGGAACCCCTACATTCATCAAATTCAATATTCGTCCCATTTTTTGGCAAAACAATACCTACTTCAATATTTGTTCATATATCCAATATTTGTCAAAAATTTTCAAAAACAGACAAAAACAGAAAACATTGGGTAAGTTCTTTACTAAATTTAATGCTGGTGATGCAAAAATAAACTTGATAACTTACCGTTAGAACATTCAATAACAATTTTTGTGGAATCGCCAGAAATATTCAACAGTGCGGGAATAATTGATGGTTATATTTCTTGATAGTGAAGTTATTTATCAAATTCAAACTACGTCAAAAAACTTCATAACGTATGTACATTGTTTAATAATATTGACCACAGAGAGCAGAGCAAGCGTAGAAATAGAGGTACCACCCCATACTAGGAGCTATCCCCATATTAGGCGACTTTCATCTACCTGAAGTTTTAACAATAATTCTATTCAATAACAATAATTCTAGACAATAAGTTTTTTTCTCCTCTTAAGTTTGTGCCATGTTCGCTCCTCAGCAAAGGTAAAGTTGTGGTTAAACTGTTATATTTGTGTATCAGATTTAGTACTGGCAACGAAGTATTTCAATGTAAGTTTATCCCTTTGGAAAAAAAAATTCTATATGCATCCTGATTTCATATTTAAACAACCGGCATTTTCGAGTTCGACTTTAACAAGAACATTCATCACTGCTGCAGATCAATTCCGGAGTGCCGCAAGGAACTGCGCTGGGCCCCATATTGTACTTACTTTACACGGCTGACCTCCTAACCAGCAGCAAAATCACTACAGCTACGTTCGCGGACGACACGGCAGTCCTAGCTACACACAAAATACCTACAATAGTTTCAAGCGTCTTGCAAGACAACCTAGATAAGATACGAAAATTGCTAAAAAACAAAGTAGAGCATAAAGGCCTCTACTCACCTACCAATTTGTCGGTACAACCGAGCGACCATTCCGATAAATTGTTTAATGTGTAGTCTGTCACCCGACCAACCCGACAGTTGGACGACAAGTTGGAACGGTCGAGGGGCCAGACCATCCAACAACCCAACCGCCCCACCACATAAGGACTATTAAACCGAAAATTTAACGCTAACTATTTATAAATTTTTTATCCACAAAATGGCATCAGAGGCAAAATAATAAAAAAAAGTTATGACGTTTATGCTGTGTTGGTTGGACTGGTCGGGAGTGTGTAGACAACACCCAACACGGAGTTCCCGACGGTCGGCTCCGACAAGTTGGATAATGAGTAGCAGTAGAGGCCTTTATTAAAGTGAACGAAAGCAAATCAACTCAACTGACCTTCACTCCCAAAAAAGATAACAATTTTTAATGATTGCAAACAAAATGTTTCTCTTCATTTCCATAAACAAGAATATACATTAAACAAACGACTGCTAAAAACAAATGCGGTTCAACAGCTGTTTTATTTCAAACTTTGTGAAATATGTTTTAATGTAGCAATTTAAATTGTTATTCTTGATAAAATAATACTCCCGCGGGACGCATAAAAAAATTTTACTCTCTTCGGTCGTAAAAGTTTTATTTATTCATTCATTTATCTTAAAAACAGTGGCGGTAAAACGTATTTTGCATTTCACTGAATATCTAAGAACTCCGGACCTAATATTTTATTTATTACAGACGAAAACTCGACAGTTTTAGTTCCTAAATTACTGATAATTTACACAACAGCAATATTCAAGGAATTCGTAATACAGCACACGAAAAAATTAGAATGTCAGATAAATAGAGGAAACTTTGCATGTGTAATACAACAAAGTTCCCACATGACAGATTTACGACGTTTATCACAAGTGAAAGATGATTTATGTGATTACATATTTATTTTCCACACCACGATAACTTCACAGTTGCAGAATGCGTTAAATTTACATTAACTATCATAGAAGACACAAATTGTTGACAGGCATATGTCTTCAGCACGTCTACAATGATCGATTCTTAAAGAATACTAATATCATTTTAATACTAACAAGCGTTTCCGCTCAACATATATTTATTTTATTGCTATACGCCACTATTTAATGATGTTTAATAAAGTATAAGTTAAATTATTATTCTTCTTGTGGAAATCCTAATCGGAGGAAGACATACAAGGATGAATTTGCTTTTATTGGAATGAAAACGAAATTGAAACTTCCAGTTGATGATTTTAACCTTTTACAAATCTTGACACTTAATACGAATACTTTAAAGTTTAAATACATAATAATCTTAAAGTAAATTCATCCTTTTAAGCACACATCGGAAGAAACGTGATTAATGTGTTGGGGATTACTTAAAAATTGTCAATCGTTTGATGAATACGATAAATAATCAACGAATTTAACAAATTCGCCAAAAAAATTTATATTATTCGGGTAATGGGATTAGCAAATATACAGTGTGCGTTTCGATTAACTTTTCCTAACCTTTTTTTTATATCAATATGTTCATAAAAATACAAATATTTACAGCTCAAAAACGTTTAAATACGTCGTGCGTCGCCACAAACGCATACATTTGCTGGCTCCCGGGGCAACTGGCGACCACTCAGCACCCAATTGTGTGAAGCAGGGAATGACTTTACTTGCAATTTTCTGTAGACCTTAATACTTTACTTTGAAATTTCCCAACCGTACGTAATATTGTTGGGAACGAATTATTTCGTAAATCGAGCCTCACATTTACTTCGTGATGCCCCCTCAAATGCTTACTTAAAGGTTTGTTTCAACAAGCCGTTTAAAACCAATCCATGCATTAATGCATGTACTATTTTATTCGCATGCGTGAACTATGTACTACTAAATGTATTGCTCAGTATTAGCCGTTGTTGGAACGCTTTTACAACTGACCTAACTGTAAATGACATTTGTGTATGTTGGGTTCATAGAAATGAGCGCATCGCAAGGGTAAATACCTTAAGAATCCAGTACTAAATGGGATTTAGAGGGCGATGCATATCTACCAGAGCTCACGTTAATTATGAACAGAGCATGCGTGTAAAAATCCAGGCAAAAATTCGTTCTCTAGTTCATGAACTGTTCTGATCGTTCGCAAACCCGTTCGTGTATTATTTTGATTGTTGATGGAACGGATTACTGACTGTCCGGTGAACTGTCAGAGACTTTGATGGAACGCGATATTGATTCTGCGCACACTCGTGACAGTTCATTGGGTCGACCAAATAGCTGATGGAACAAACCTTTATTTTGCATAATTCCTGATATAACTAGACATTGTGCAAGACGTTTCGTCTTTTTTGATTATTTTTAACTTTGTTAGTTTTTCTTCTTACCGACTTTACTCCTTTGGTCAGTAATAGAGGGTCATAATAGTAATTCAATTCGGGAAGTTAGACTGTCGGGAAGTTAGTCTGACGGGAAGATGACCCACACCCGTTCCAGCCATCTTAGTTGATGTGTTTTCATATGTTTCCTAATATATTTTACCCCTAGGCTTTTTCTAATTTTATTAATTGGTCTGATCCCTCCATTCTTCTTATAAATCTCTGCTCCTGCGCCTTTATCTTTTGTTTTTGCTTTCGTGTTAGTGCCTGTAAGTAAGAATTGGTACGTACACCGTACACTGCATTAAATAATCACGTTTTGGTTTATTTTAAGACCTCTTTCTTGTGGCGAAATAAAATTTAGTAGCTGCAGGCTGCAGCTATTCTGTTATTCTCTTCTTCTTTCAATTTGTTATTATCTGCAATTATTGTTTCTAAATATTTGTTATTTCTCATATGCACCATATTAAATCTTCTTCTTCTTAATCGATTCCTCTTGTACCTTTCGGTGTCGAGGTATGCTTTTCCATTCCTGCGTTATGTTTCTCCACTCCTTCCCATGGTTAGCTAATTGTGGCACATCTCTCCAGCTGACTCCTTTTTCTTCTAGTTTGTTCCTCACTTCTTTTTCCCATTTTATTCTTGGTCTTCCTCTATTTATATTTTCTCTCTATCTGCATTTTCCATCATATTTTATTAATATATGCCCTTTGTCGAGCTTTACTATTCCTTTCCCTTTTTTCGTTTCCATTAATCTTAATATTACTAATTTTCTATTGTCGAATTCCTCTACTAATTCTACTTCTTTACCTTGTATGCTTCTTGTATTCCATGTTCCTATATTTACTGTCCCTTTTCGTTGCTCATTGTCATTTATATTCCCAATGTTTCCGCTTGGGGTACTCATGTGGGAATTCCAGATTACCCCATCTTTAAACTTGCTTGTTAGTTTTTTGAACCCGAGTGTTTGTTTTCCCTTCTTTCTTGCCAATTTCTGTTCCACTCCATCCCATGTATGTAGTTGGTCGTGTACAGTTTTCTCCCTTTCATTTTGCTTTTGTTTTTCATTACCTCTAAGTTTTGCCTGCTGTTATCTAGTCTAGCTATTATGACTTTTTGCCCAGGCTTTTTTCCCACCTTATACGATTCTGTCACGTCAACTTTTGCTCCAATCTCCTTCCAAATGAATTCTTGCACTCCTTCAAGTTTTTCTTGCTGTGTGTTTATAGCTTTTACTATGTTGTTTATTTTCCTTTCTTTTTCTTGTGCTTCCGGTCTGTCTTCTAATCTTTTAATTCTCTTTTGCATGCCCTGTTTTTCCTCTTCCCCTTTTTCTTCTCTCTCTATCATTTTTTCAGTAAGTTTCCTTATTTGTTCATTGCACTCATTAAAACCTTCTCTCAACTCCTTCCTAATGCTCTCCAACATAGCTTTT
This sequence comes from Elmis aenea, assembly GCA_947652605.1. Classification (NCBI taxonomy): domain Eukaryota; kingdom Metazoa; phylum Arthropoda; class Insecta; order Coleoptera; family Elmidae; genus Elmis; species Elmis aenea. Next base: position 14,861,982 of record OX393580.1, on the reverse strand, counting down.
ACCTCCTCCATATTAATGTCCGGTTTTATTTCTGTTCTCTCTTGATAGTTAAAAATGTGCATTGTTGCTGTCAAATACTTTGTCCATTTATCACACACTATTAGATCGTTCACTTATAGTAACCGCACTTGTTTATAGTTGACGTGCTGCACTAGATTATAGCCGTGGGTCAATTACCTACGTTTCGCGCACTCAGCGTTTCCCTTAGATGTACGTTTAAACTTTTAAGTTTTTATTATTGATGTTTAAATTATGTCTTTCTTATATTAAATTCAAAATCACTTTAACTTTCACAACTATTTTTAAATGTATTAATAGCTTAGCTTCGATTCCCTTAATTGTTATTATTTCTTTTTTATTATTTCAGCTGAATTTCTTCCTTTAACTAACACGATGTGACGGAGCCGTGTACACGGTTGTCGCGTCGCCACCTCTCTCCACACCATATTAAATATTCCCTTAAAAATATATTTCTACATATTCTGAACACAATGACACAAAATACTATAGGTGCAATTTTCAATATGGCTGCAAAATGTCTAAAAATGAGATATTTTATCAAATCAACGTTGTTTTAAAAACAAAAACTATTCAAAATGAACCAGAAATTACGACCATAAAGTAGTTTGAAGAAAGTAACGGGAAGGTGGTCATTGGGTTTATAAAGAAAACTCTTTACATCTGCTAAATATTTCGAGTCTATATTTGACCCTTCATCGGTAGCGATGAGCGAGGATAATTGGAAGCAGTATTATAATAAACATTAAAGTTTTCGAAGATAAAATTTACATTGAAGTTACTTGGTACTTGATTGAAATTCGTTTAAATTTATTTTGATGAGCACATGGAATTTTTCTTAAAATTGAAATTTTGACAGTATAAATGAAAAATTGAAAGTTAAAATTATAGAAAAATCGCCATGTGGTTAGATAACTTCGAAAACTTTAATGTTTATTATAATACTGCTTCCAATTATCCTCGCTCATCGCTACCGATGAAGGGTCAAATATAGACTCGAAATATTTAGCAGATGTAAAGAGTTTTCTTTATAAACCCAATGACCACCTTCCCGTTACTTTCTTCAAACTATTCAAAATGTTACAAACTATTAAGACTGCTAAGTTTTTTCGACTGTTACAAATATTTTGGCACTAATTATGTGAATTTTACGCAAATCTTTGCTATCAATAATTTTAAAAAATAGTGTCAAGCAAATACAAAGTAATTCTTTTTTCTGAAAATGATTCATCTTTTAAATGCTGAATAAATCTAATAAATTAGGCAGTTTTTCATTTAAACTGCGCAACAATGAGTTTAATATATAAACATAATTTTTGTGCATAAAACATTTTCCCCACAGGCAAAACAATACGTTTCACTAATTAATCTCTCTCATATACAAGCCGTATGCAAAACAATATTTTCATTAAAGATTAAAATTATACCTAAGCGAACGACACGTAGTCATAATAATTTCGTTACATGCTGATCCTTAGCTTGAGGAAAAATTGGAGAAGCTGAATTTAATCGTGTTAAAACTTAATTAAAAAGAGCGTAGACGAATAACACTCTAAAAATATTAAACGAGGCACGCTTACATAATCCTCTGCTGATAAAATTCAACAACCACACGAAATATTTGACGAACAAAACAATAATATTTCATGTTAAACCAGACACAATAAACACCGACGTACTTAAAATTGAGCTGGCAATTTCAAACCTTTTATTTTGTCCCTGGAAATCTGAACGTGTTTTAAAAAAACAATTGCTTCAAAAATAAATTTAAATTTTGTATGTTTTTGTTTACTCTAGATTTACTTATAATCAGATCGTTACTTTTAGAATGGCAACAATGTTTTTCATTCTATCAGTTCTTGCGCCTCAAGTATCTGTCACGATGTAAAATTTGTATAAAAATCAGTAATTGCACTCATTTTCAAGGTGTTATAATTGATTAAGCTAAGTAAATAAAATTTGACAACAAATGTTACAATTTAGGGAATAAATGCTTGTAACGTAAGCTTACAAAATTTTATCATAAAATTAATTGAATGTGTTATTCAAATTTAGTACAAAAATATTTTCTTGAAATGGTATGTGTTTTGTTTGCTAAGCTTGAAAATAAAATATTATATAAAATCCATTGAAAATCGATTCCTGGAGGAGATTATAATGCAAAACACCCCCAATGGGGTTCAAGATTAATCACCCCGCAAGGAAGAGAGCTGTACAAAGCCATGCAAAACAACAGTTTGCTGCAAGTCAGCAAGTGGGAGCCAACCTACTAGCCCACAGACCGAAGGAAAATTCTTGACGTCATCGACTTCTGGGTTGTAGTAGTTGTAAAGAGAATACCTGAAAATTGCCTTCAGGCAGTATCATGCTTCGACCTGTCTTCGGACCATACCCCAGTTATAATAACATTAAACTCAAAAATAATCCCTACGATAAGGCACCAACCCTTAGCTCAAAAAACAAACAAAAAACTGGGAGAACTTCAGGCGTGAAATCATAATACAAGGAGTACCTTTAAAGACAACTGGGGATAAAGAAGGCTGTATTGAACAACTAGTACAGGGTGGTCCAAATTCGATGGGATTGCATGGGTATCTCGCTTAATAGGCAAGATAGAGAAACGGTTAAATTACCAAAAATGGGCAGTTTTTTGGGGCATCCTCAAAACCGGTTTCAAAAATATTCTATCATTTCTGGTTTTTGAGATATTAGAGAAAAACTGTTTTTTTGTCATATGAATAATGTGTCATATCTCCGTTATTGTTGTAAATGTCGAAAAAGTTTATTAACAATATTTTTAGATATTTTTATGTTTAGTTTGATTACGCTAAAGAAAATTTTTTTGCGCTCGCCGTTAAAAAGTTATGACACAAACTTGTCTTTTTTTAAATAGAAGCTATAGCTATGGCCTATTTAAATTCCTTATTTTTTTCTCATTTCAAATATATAAGGGTTCATGTATTTATTTTCAATAATACGCAAGTTACAAAGGTTTTTCAATTTTTTTAAAGATGAAAAGCAAAGTAGGCTGTGAAAACAAAAAAAATCAAGAAAAACAGAAAATGATTAAATATATTTGACAATTGTTTTGAGTTTTTCCCAAAAAACTGCCCATTTTTGGTAATCTAACCGTTTCTATTTTGCTTATTAAGCGAGATACCCATGCAAACCTATCGAATTTGGACCACCCTGTACATGTTCAACGGGCAGCATGGGATTCCACTCCATATTCAATTGAATCTACCTATGACGATAAAAATCCATGGAAAAACCAAAAAAGAGAGAATCAGCAATGAAACATATAGAGAACAATTAAAGGTAAAATTAGTTGAAACAAAAATACAAGAAAGACAGCTGGAATGATTGGGTCACATTTATAGGATGAAAGAAGAAGAGTTAACCAGAAAAGCCTATGAAGCAAGGCCACAGGGAAAATACAAAAGAGGTAGACCGAGAAAAACCTGGCAAGACCAAGTTTAAAAAGCAGCAACGGATGGAAACATCAAATGGAAAGATGTGGCGTTCTTTTCATTTTCAGAAAATATATTTTGTTTGTATTTTAAAAATTAATATGAAAATAAAATATCTCAACGTAATTTTGTACTATTTTTTAAATTTACGTTTTCCAGTTCCAAAAATAATTTCACAGTTACAAATAAAAATTATTTTTATGACGTTATATATCATAATTTATGTAACGTTATATAACGTTATACAGTGTGTCCAAAAGGAATGGAATATGCTATACATCTCAGTAAATATCTACTTTAGGGAATAAAAGTTGTTCCATCATAAGACAAAATTTAATTTTTTTTTTTTCAAATAACAAACGTGCAATGAAAACAATTGAATTTTTTTAAATGGCAAGGTACCCCTATATTATACAGATTTGATAGAGATTTTTTTTTTCAATGATGGAGTCACCTTAAAAATTAAGTTTATGCTAAGAGGCCGGAGAATATCGAAAATTTAAAAGATCTTTTTAGAGAAATTACACTTGAAATGGTTGGGAATGTTATAAACAGGTTTAAAATCGAGTTTATCATTGCCAAGCTGTAAATGGTTCACAGTTTGAACACTTATTGTAGATTTCGTCAAAAAATTTTAGTTCTTATGATGTTTTTGTTAGAAATAAACACTAATCAATTAAAATAATTTTTGCGTTTTTCTCAAAAAGTTGCTTAAGTAAGGGTACTAAAGTTTTGCATCATTGAAAAGAGAAAAAAAATCTCTATCAAATGAGTATAATATAGGGGTACTTGTCATTTAAAAAAATTTAATTGTTTTTCATTGCGCTTTTGTTAGTCGAAAAAAAATATATTTAAATTTTGTCTTATGGTGGAAAACCAAGTACCAAACAAATTTTATTTAAAACATTTTTCCCTAAACTGGATATTTACTGAGATATATAGCATATTCCATTCATTTTGGACACTGTATAACATAACAATTCAGCTTTTTAATGTTATTTATAACGTTATGAAACGAAAACAAATAATAAATAACGTTATACAATAACGTAACGATTTAAACCGTTATTTCATCCCTGGTTTGAAGTCGATAAATAACACCTGTAGCATATAGCTCAGAATTGTATTCGTACTGGCTCAACTGTATTTGTTTTAATAGAATTTTGAGAGCAATATAACATGAACTACTGTCAAGCAGTGCCGTAGGAGCTTTTTTTTAATCGGTCCATTTCTGCCACGAGGCTAATCACCGATTCCAGTAAGCGTGTTTTCACCCCCAAACGTATTTTACTCAGCGTCATTTTAAATTTACCGCGGAACTGTCTTTTATCGAGCGTTGACATGACATAACACACAGGAACCCGCTATTATTTTCGTCCGAAATAAGGCGTGAGAAAATAAAGCACTCTAATAAAGTAAACATTTCAGAGTGTAAACATTTCTCTAAAAAAAAAAACTATAAACAATGATAGTGTCACTTATCTATTTAGACATTACCATTATACTATCACTTGTCACAACTGAATCTTTTATAGTAAATATTATAAAGTTTTCTTGTTCTTAAACATTTTCAAACATGACGTAGTTGCGAGACTTACACTCAATGTATTATTAGATTGATTCAGCTAATTCTAAATTTAAAATATTTTTCATAAAGTAAATTAAATATAAGCAAACACCAACAGTAGTTGGTCCTATAGTTAAAAACACATTTCATTCTCTTAAATACACATGTTATAGCCATTATCTGTATCGAATATTAACTTTTCATGTATACAAACTTTTAATAGTAATCAGGGTCGTAGAGTTCGTGTCCTTGGCCGGATGAACTTCCTATTTCAAAATATTCATAGCCTACTAGGACAGAAACATAAATATGTAAATTAACTTCATAAAATGTAACATCCATGTAGCTGTGCCAAAATTTATACGATGGTGGTAACCATTATGTCATCTTGCTTATTTTCTTTTATAAAGAAAATTAATTGGTCAAGAAATAAACGAGCGCAGCGCGGTGAATCTCTTTTTTTGTTTTGTTATATATTCTACGTAATCTAGTATGCTGACAACTTGTTCGTTTTTATAAGAAAATTGTTGGAATTACATTTAATGTGAATTATGGGTATCAGAAAGAAGGAGGGGCAAGTAGGGAGCGTACCCTAAGCCTCATATTTTAAGGAGGCTCAATTTTTAATGAGTCTGAAGCAACTGAATGGGCAGCAAGCCTTCCATAAATTTCCAAACAGCTCGTGCTGTGTGTTATTCGAGACTAATAACAAAATTTACTCCTACCAATGGCAGAAAACTCTTTTTCTCGAAATCTTTCTCGTATCATAGTTAGCCACGAGCTTAATATCATGAGATAAATGTTCAGTGAAAATATTTTTCATGTCAATAAAATTTTGCCGACGTGTTTTTATAAACTCTTGCGAAACACATACGAAAACTGTCCAAAAATATTCCTTTATAATTTATTTCGTTGACCGAACTGATTTTTAAATAATTTCTAATTTTAAATACTTAACGGTTGGAACAGTTATTACCTATAAAAATTAAAATATTACTATTAAAAAAATATATACAGGGTGGTCCACATAGAAAAGCCACTCGTAAACGGTAAGAGCTACAAAGAAGTTTAAATTAGACAAATTGGTCCCCTTTCTGAGATCTATTCAATGATGCTTTAATGTTTTAAAAAGTTTCATTGCACGCTAAAATAATAAACAAAAACGAAGATGGGCATTTTTTTTTTTTAATCGTTAATAACTCGGTTATACTTGATGGTACAAAAATGTTTTTGGGGAAAAAGTTGTAGATTTTTTTACGCACTATAAAATGAAAACATTCATTTGTTTCATTATTGTTTAAATTCTTAGATAAATTACAAAATTGCATTTTTGCTATGGAAACCATAGTTGGCTATTACCTCATAAAAAGCATTTTTTGCTTTTTGTCTATAATCTAAGGTTAAATGTAATTATTTTAATAATTAGGCACAAAACAAATAAAATTCATCAAAAAGTCGCTATGAAGCGAAAGAGTGCCATGAAACAAAAGACAATTTAGTTTTGTCTTTTCACGCAAATTTTAACTATTGTAAAAGTAAAACATTAAATCAAAAATAAACCAAGATTTATTAATTTTTAAAAAGCAGCTTTTCGTCTTATGATTATGGTACAACTTTTTTTATTTACTAGACTATCTAAATCAAAATACTTATACAATAAAAACAAAACAAAACTCGACTTTTAAGTATTACAAAATTATTTTTACAAATGTGTTATTCTAAATTAGTACATCTAATAGTTACCATCCATAATTAAACAATAACAAACTACAGGTGAAAACTCGCTTGGTGGTATAATGACGCTTGTTTGACAGCGCAAATAAACAAAACAACTCATCACCATGGCAACAATCTACTTTCCGGCCTAGTCCGATAAAGACAACTTATTACCATGGCAACCAGTTACTTTCTGGCCTAGGCCAGAAGATGTATTTGCCAGCCTAGAAATTGATCGAAAACAACTGATTTTCTGGACGGGCGCAGAAAAAATCAATTACGTCATTAGATTCTCCTTGGATAGTAAATAAAAATCTTTTAACACATTTTTGGTAGCTACAATAACAACTGAGATATAGATAGCACTGTATAAAAATGACAAATACATGCTTTTTTTAAAATAACTCAAAAGCTGAAAATAGCATAAACTTTTTTGTAAATTGTTTTGTATTTGTATTAAACAACTGCACATTTTAGCTATTTAACCTTTTCAGTTTTTAATATTATGCGAGATATCCATTTAATCCCAATGACTTTGGACTTCCTGTACTATGAATCTAATCAATACAACTTTTTTAATTCCAATTGTTCCCAAAATTTTAGATTTTTACAACAGATGTCTTCAGCTGAATATATCATATGTACGTGCTTTGCGCATCCAATACTGTTTACTTCTTAATATTGTAAGAAACTGCTTAAAAATAAATTTTTAATTTAAAAAATAAAACATCAAATCGGTCTTGCTCTAGTAGATGACCTTGCCAACTAAAACATATTTATGTACACAGGTACGAAAACACTTACGTAACTAGGTACTGACTTTCTATTACAAGCTTACTGCCTCTGGCATTAGACAAAAAATTAACAAAGAAACAGTTTGTCTTACTCTTTTAAGTTGTAGCTAAGTTAAACCTTACAAAATATCAAATAAAACAACGTTAAAAAATAACGGAAAAAATGGTCCATGCGCTATTTAATTCTATTTATCATTTTAAAATATTTCTTAGCGAGTCATAACTCCCTTAACACCGAGCTCGGTGGCTGATTGTGTTAACAAACTAACTTGCAATCGGTAGGTCATGGGTTCGAATCCCAAAACCGACTGTCATTATAAAGGTTTCAGGTGGTTTCCTTTACGGTTAAGGCAAATGCTGTGGCAGTACTTCCACCTATCCTTGCCCATCCTTGACTATTCAGTATTCACATCCTTACCCACTATCCTTGCACCTCTAACGGCTGAAAAGAAGGTCAATCCCCCTACAGCAGTCTGCCGCGCGAGCGGAACTGACAGATAAGATATGAAACTCCTCCAATTCCCTTAACGAAATGAGTTCTTTTAAACTAAAGATGAAGCAGAAAAAGCCAGAAAATTACTTCGTATTTGAGCAGACGATGGTGTCCCATACCATTGACTCCAAAGCCCTGTCCACGAGTAATTAAGTCAATGCAGCGCCAACCGAAATGCCGCAAATAACGGTTTATCGACGTTTTTTAAATTCATTTAATCAACTCTATTTTTAAGCTATATTTTAAATTAAAGCAAATGTGTCGAATTCCATCTTCAACCCACTGATTCTGCATAATAGCTACGCCACTGTACACAATTTAAAAATGTATAATAAACGTTCAGCTTAGAATACACTGCTTTTCGTTTTCCATAACATACGGTCACCTTTTCATAGTCAGTTCAATCCAAGCGTGTTATAAAATTTCGTTGGCTTTGAATCTTTGATGTAAAGAATGTGGAACGGTCACATTCAATTTTCTCAAAGCTTGAAACGATCTTCCATCCAAATATACTGCATTCGGAATGGGACGCGTCACCGCAGCCAGTTTGCTGGAACATTTCAAGAACCACTACAGAATCTTAAAAAATAAAAACACAACTTTCCCAACCATTCGTTTTTGATTAAACTCTAATCATTACAACAACCGCGCACGCACGTATATACACGCACGACCACCGCACCCCAAGCATTATAGAACACAAGTTCCTACACCCGCATCATAACGCAAGTGTTTACAAAACAACGTAATTTTAAAAAAAAACTGCACTAAGTGGTACGTGTAAAAGGTTTATATACTTAAATGTCCAATTGTATATGTACGATTATGGACAAAAGTGCTCGTTATGAATACACTAATCGGAACTTACCGTATTAAAACCGAGTATATCTTAGTTACATGTATAAATATGCCTAGGATATATACAGGGTGGTCCAAATTCGATGGGATTGCATGGGTACCTCGGTTAATATTCAAGATAGAGAAACGGTTAAATTACCAAAAATGTGCAGTTCTTGAGACAAACTCAAAACCATTTTCAAAAATATTCTATCATTTCCGGTTTTCGAGTTATTGAATAAAAAGTGTTTTTTGGTCATATTAATAATTTGTCATATATCCGTTATTGTTGTAAATATCGAAAATATTTATGGAGATTATTTTTAGATATTTTTATGTTTAATTTGATTATACTAAAAAAAAATATTTTACGCTCGCTGTTAAAAAGTTATGACACAAACTTACCTTTTTTAAATGGGAGCGATAGTTGGCTATGACCTATTTAAATTCTTTATTTTTTTCTCATTTCAAATACATAAGGGTTGATGTATTTATTTTCAATAATACGCAAGTTACGAAGGTTTTTTAGTTTTTTTTTTTTTTTTTTAAGAAAATCATAGTAGGCTATGAAAACTAAACCAAAAACTAGGTGTAACACATTTTAAAACTCATGTCGTACAAGTTACGAAGGTTTTTTAATTTATTGTTGAGATACATCAAAAAATTTTGAGCATCAGATAAACTGCAAAATACTACATTACTGCTGATTCCGACTATGTTGTTGTTATCTTATGTTCAAATATTTACAATGTTTATTTCAACAACAAATTAAAAAACCTTGGTAACTTGTACCACATGAGTTTTATAAGGTTTTTTTACACCTAGTTTTTGGTTTAGTTTTCATAGCCTACTATGATATTCTTAAAAAAAAAAAAAAAAAAAAAAAAAAAAAAAAAAAAAAAAAAAAAAAACACTCGTAACTTGCGTATTTTTGAAAATAAATACATTAACCCTTATATATTTGGAATGACAAAAAAAATAAGGAATTTAAATAGGTCATAGCCAACTATCGCTCACATTTAAAAAAAGGTAAATTTGTGTCATAACTTTTTAACGGCAAGCGTCAAATTTTTTTTGTAGTATAATCAAATTAAACATAAAAATATCTAAAAATAATCTCCATAAATATTTTCGATATTTACAACAATAACGGAGATATGACACATTATTAATATACCTGTAACAAAAAAACACGTTTTATTCAATAACTCGAAAACCGGAAATTATAGAATATTTTTGAAAACGGTTTTGAGTTTGTCTCAAAAAACTGCACATTTTTGGTAATTTAACCGTTTCTCTATCTTGAATATTAACCGAGATACCCATGCAATCCTATCAAATTTGGACCACCCTGTACTCTCTAAACCTTAAAGAAAGGTTCATTAAATTGTATTGTGTATCCTCGTAATGAATCCTATTGAGAATGACTTTATTTAAATAGGTATAATCGCGTAAATTGAGCGCATTGGTGCATTCTGGAACATAGCAGCGTCGCCTCTCTTCATTGTAATCAATAAATATCTGCATAAACTCCTAAAAATTACCCATATAATTTTTTTTTTATAATATTGGCGCATACAGTGATCACTCTTACTATCCACAAAAATAAGGATACATCGGTTCGTCGATGTCTTACAAGCAATAAAAATATTTTGAACACTTTTTTTTAATGGCTGGCATTAGTTAAATTGATGGCAAAAATGCCATATATGACGGAATGATAAAAACATGGTTAAAGCCAACGGTGAGCAAAGATCTATCCGCCTGATCGATTAGTCCTCCAGTATTTCAGTTACGCATTTACTTTTATCCAAAATAAGTCAAAACTTACAAAATGCATAAACCCAAACATAGTTTTATGTATCTACAACGTAATTATAGTGTACTTTGTCATGCCATAAGTTCTGTCCCATATAAATAGATTATATCTTGATACATGCGAGATTGATAAGGTAAGCAGATAAGGTAAGCAGTCATGAAGTCCTAAAGGCTTATCAATTTCAACTTTATTCTAAAACTGTTAACATAGAATAGGGTGCAAAAAAATCATAGCACGACAGAAGTAAAACAAAGCAATAGATGAAAATTTCAAGTTATTGAAATCGTTAAAATAACAAGAAATCATCCTAGCACCATGGATCGGTATAACCAATTATAGGCTGACAAAAGGACGCGAACTCCCGCAGTTATTAAAATTAAAAAATAATAGCTAGGAAAATTATCAATTGACAAAAAGCATATCACAACGGTCAAATAGAGATTTTAGGCTGGAAACATTCTAGTAATAGAACAATTGAAAGGGTCCAGGCCAAACGTCTGCTGAAGAAGCACACGAAGAGAGACCTCTCAATAGGTTATAGTTATCCAAATTTCGATATCGAAATTATATTGATATATCGACACATCGAAATTTCGATATAAAAGCGTCGCGAAGCTAAAAAAGTCAGTAAAAAAGTGAAAAAAGAGACTGGTGACCTAAAAAAAAAAAAAACGCTTCTCCCCCTCAAAATATCGATATATCGGAATGTCGGATATCGATATATCGATATCCGATATTTCGATATAGATATCCGATATTTCGATATAGATATCCGATATTTCGATATAGATATCGATATATCGATATTCCGATATATCGACATTCCGTATATCGATGTATCGCCCACCCCTAGTTATCAAACAAAATTTTCAACACAAATTAGTTAAGGGTACGCTCTCAATTCTAGAGAAAAGTTAGAAAACAAAATAATTCCAAATAATTATCATCTGGTATCAATCGTATTGTGTATACATATTCTTAAATATTGCGAAAAATTCGGGCTGTGATTGCTTATCGAAAATTAAGGGGGGTCTTTCATAAAAAAATGTTTCCTTAGCCGTCTCCTTTCGGAGTTACACCCCTCTAAAGGGAAGCGATAAAGTTAGGTTTTTATTTTATTTTTCAAATTTGGATAAATGTAGGAGAATGATATTTGGTATATATCTTCAACTTATTAAAAAGTTTCCCATAGTAATATTCTCAATTATCTCCGACCTCCGCAGGAGGCTGAATAGTGCGACTTTTTGGTGGGTTAAAACTTTGCAATTAAAAAATTTTTGTTTGAAAGCTTGCTTTATTTAGAAACTTTTTTATTCCGTAGTTTTTCTCGTAAAACCTACAGTTTTTGAGTAAAAATTTTTCAATTGCAAAATTTCAACCCACCATAAAGTTCTGATTAAAAAAAACAACACGGGTCGCACTTTTCAGCCCCCTGTGATGGGAGATGGTTAAAAATATTACTATGGGAAACCTTTCAATAAGTACCTATAAGACATATACCAAATATCATTCTCCTACATTTATCCAAATTTGAGAAATAAAATAAAAACCCAATTTTACCGCTCCCCTTTAGGGGGGTGTAACTCCGAAAGGAGACGTCTAAGGAAAAAAATTTATATGAAAGACCACCCTTCATTTTCGAGAAGGAACCACCATCCGAATTTTTCGCAATATTAAAAAACACCCTGTATAATATACAAAATGTTTGTTTTTCTTCTTTTTTTCTTCTTTTTTCTTCTTATTCTAATTTTTATGCCCTCTACGTTAGGCTTTTGTTCCTTTTTACGCATGTAGTCTTTTCGTATGCTTCCTCCATTTTTTCTTTTTTTGTTAGCTTTTGAACCTTGAGGCCCAAACAGAATGCGAGTTTCGGGTTTTGAGTTTTGGGTTTTGGGTTTCGGGTTGGAGACTGAAACTGGTCTTTGAAACTCGTTGCAAACACAATGCGAGTTTTTCAAAACTTAAAACTCGTCTTGACAAATGTCAATGTCAAATGACATTTTAAACAGCCAAACCTTCATTAACGTAAATTTTTGGAAATCGTGTAGTACCAATTCAGATTCGTTATTCTTTTTCCTTCAAAAACATCTAATACAATATCTCTTTCGAGTTAAATTTAGACCTTAAAATTCTGAAAATACGTGGCCGGGCGCATCAGCTGTCAGAAATTGACATGTTCGATTTTCGATGCCATTTTAACGCATTTTAAGCCTTTCAAAAAATTATTTCGACTTGATTTACTAATGCAACGACCAAAATGAATGTTCCCAGGTAATAATTTATATACTTAGTTATCGAAAAAAAAAATTCAATAATAAAAGCGTTTGCTTTAAAACACCTAAATTTTTATGAAACTTTACCGTCGGGTGTTGGCCCAAGGGTTAAGTATCCGATGGATGGGCCGAGCGCGCTCGAGCGTTTAAAGTTCAAATCCACGAGACGGCAAATTATTTTTTTTCGCGAATTTTTATAATATTGGCCTGCCCACCACCAGGGCCTATCACGGGGATGGGGGGCTAATACACAATATTTTGTTTACAAATACTATTAAAATTAAATTAAAACCTTTCTAAGAGTAATGGGGGCCTGTTGTCTATTGCTTCCCTGGGGCCCGAATTTTCTGTGAACGGCCCTGCCCACCACCATTGCATAAAACAAAGGATATGTCTTATCGTCCAAAAATATTAAAAATATTCTGCCTCACATCAATAACTGATAAACTTGGGTGTGCGGGACATATTTATTAAAATGCGGGACGCGGGACAAATAAAGACAAAGCGGGACAGTCCCGAAAAATCCAGGACGTCTGGTAACCCTGAATGCTGCCCTCAGATCAATAATTATGAACTACGAAATTTATTGGTGCAGCAGGGGCGGATCTAGGTTTTTCGGGGCCTAGGGCTTATTGAAGTCCAATGGGGCCCCATTTTTTGTTGAATTAAGAATCCTTGAATTGGGGTTTAAAATTCATTTTTATTAACATCAAAATCAGGGTTGAAATATATTTATTTATGAAGTGGCGACTGGTGATGATCTATGTTACATTGATTAAAATAAAACAAATAATAAAAATTATCATTAGTTATAGTAACATTAATTATTTTTTACTATACGATAAGTGCTAATTGTTAGTGAAAAAGTATTAAAAATTTATGATAATGATTCAATTTTTGTGGGCCCTTCACACTTGGGGGCCTAGGGCTTAAGCCGTATTAGTCCTTATGTAGATCCGCCCCTGGGTGCAAGAGAAAATGTATTTGTGTGAGTGAGTTTCGGTCTCTAAAGTTCAGCATGTTTGAAACCCAAACCCGACTTGAGCAAATACCGTCTTCACGTTGAAACTCAAAGACCGTATTCTGTTCGGTTTCATATGAATCCGTGTGTTTAACTTTGAAACCCGAAACCCAAAACCCAAAACTCGTTAAGCATGTTTGAAACCCAAACTCGAGTTGAGCAAATACCGTCTTTACGTTGAAACTCAAAGACCGTATTCTGTTCGGTCTCATATGAATCCGTGTGTTTGACTTTGAAACCCGAAACCCAAAACTCAAAACCCGAAACTCGCATTCTGTTTGGGCCTTTACTTCACTCGATTCCTCTGTTTGTGGCAGCTTCTTCAACCTCCTCATTCCTAGTTTTTCTTGGTCTTCCCTTCCGATTTTTTACTCCAGTACGCGCTTCATATGCTTTCCTGGACATCATATCTTCTCCTATATTCTATGTACATGTCTTAGCCATCTTAGTTATACCTATTGGTTGTAGTTTTATTTCATTTATGGATTTCGTTTTAATTTTTTGTCTCTACGCGTTTTACCTTCAATTTTTTCCAAAAACCTCATTTCCATACTTCTGATGCGGCTTTATGGTTTTGGTCGTGGTTAATGATTTGCAACCATAGGTTAGGATAGGGCTTAACACTTTATGACAGATCTCTACCTTGGTTTTTTGAGTATTTTCTTTTTTCTGGGAATTTGTTTTTATTTCTCTAAAATATTGACATTTGTTTGAGATAAAACTTACGATTGCTGGGCTGCCAAGTGTAGTTTTGGAACCTCGTAAAAAAATTAGATCTTTCTAGCAATTGTAAACCAGCAAATAACCGAAAAAGATATGCAACGTTATCTGGTCAGCTTTATCTTAGTTTACGAAAGGCAGCTTGCCCACAAATGTGCGAGTAATATATTATTTAATCCAGTCGCTAGTCAGAAATAATTGTACACCACTGGGTGTAGACTGGACAGTAACAAAAGGATTCACGATAAAAATGTAAGAGGCTTAGGCATGCCGTTACTTACGACTGATTTGTTTGATCAACCGAATGAAAACACTCGTGCGAACAAGGGATTCACCATTTTCTAGTTGACTAAATATTTCCCGCAAAGTTTTCACGGCTGTAAAAAATGTTAGCAATGGTTTTGCAGTACAAAAGTTTCAATACAACATATAAGTACGACTCAGTTGTTAAGATAATTACGTTAAAAGTAGCTTAAATTAAGTGTTAATTTGTGAAAATATATAATATTTAAAATAAATTGTATTTACATTATTAGTCAATGCGCTTTTATTTCTTAGGGCGCCTCGTACAAATACATAACATAAATTTAACATCAAATATGTTAACAATTACAGTTATCCTGTATGAATTACGTATTAAAAAATAGTAAAGATATTTATTTTCTCTGCATAAATACATTTTCAATTGTCTTGTAAACAGGTAATAAATGGTATGTTGTAATTCGATTTGGCATTAACAAATAATAATTATCGCCCCCTACAATATTTATGTAACACTAAGCAAAATTTACAGCAATTTCTTGTTATCCTTATTAATCCACTTTGTAATTATTAAAACGGCACTAGAGCCGGTATTTATACGTCACTATTACGAGTGGGCAGTGTTGCCAATAAATGTTTGATTCTTGGGTATTTGCTTTATTAAAACCCTACAACATAATTACCATATTTCACAACAGAGGTGAGTTACAACTTTAAATGAAAGAGTTAAACCAGAAGTAATTTCTGTTTTCAATTTATTTGATTATTTAGTGACATTTAGTTTCCTCATCAGTCAGGGATAAGCAACCTGCGGCCCGCGGGCCGCATGCGGCGCACTTTTTTGTTCGGCCCGTCAAAGCTTTACTTTTTGACTTTTTAAACATATAGGGTTATTTTGTTCATTTTGTTAATAAAGAGATAATTTGTGTTTATCATCCAGTGTTCATATTTTAATACATTTCTTACATGCGGCCCGCACAAAGTTTTTAATTCGATTCACAAGTTTATTCGTTCACAAAACTTTAATTATAAGCATTTTATAAATAATGCTTTTCATCTTGCTTCCCACGTTCATACAATAAACAAGTCTATTTCAATCTCATATTCTTTAAACGTGTTTAGGTAAATTATTATTCTTAATATTATTACAATTTGGCAGCTGTTGGTACTGCTACGGTGCTACGGTATACGTATTGGTTTTATATGCAATGTACAATACATTATATTAATATACAATGTATACTTCCGGAGTCCCTCAGGGCAGTCTCTTAGCACCATTGCTATTTAATATTTACGTCAATGACATACAGCATTGCTTTTTAAATTGTGAATACCTACAATACGCTGATGATTTAAAAATATTTAGAACAATAACAAATACTACCGATTGTCTACTGCTACAAGAGGATCTCCACAGATTAGAAAAATACTGTCAAATAAACAAACTTGCCTTGAATGTTAGTAAGTGCTATAAAATTAATTTTACACGAAACAAAAATATAATCCTATATAACTATTCTTTGAATAATGCAACTCTGATGAACACCACATTGGTAAAAGACTTAGGAATTTTATTAGACTGTAAACTCGTTTTTGCGGAACATATCGAATACATTAAGAATAAATCTCTTAAAATGCTTGGCTTCATCATACGCTCCTCAAAACATTTCAATAATGTTAATGCTATTAGAACACTTTATTATTCCTATGTTAATAGTATTTTAAATTTTGCTTCTATCATATGGAACCCACAATATGACACCTACGATAGTAAAATCGAGGGAATTCAAAAGAAATTCATATCATTTTTGCAAAAAAAATACAAACTTCCAGAGAAATCATACGAACAACATTGTAAAGACCTAAACATGCTCTCCTTAAAATCTCGTAAAACACTTAGTGATATAATATTTCTTTAAAAAATTATTAACTACAAAATAGATTGTCCTAATATTTTATCATTAATAAATTTTAACGTACCGAGATTAGGCATACGACACCATTCTCTCTTTTATATAACACCTTGTAGCACAAATGCCTTTTTTAACTCGCCAATCAACAGAATTCTTTACTCATATAACCAAACATTCATAAAGAATGATATATTCAGTCTATCATTTCATTCATTTAAACATTGCTCTAAAGTAATCTTATTTTAATTTAATCACACTTTACAACCGATGTATTCTATTATTAACGAGAACATAATTTGGGCTTGGCCTGTTTTGTTCTGTCCTTTGTAAATAAATAAATAAATAAATAAATAAATAAATAAATAAATAAATACTTACATGAAGCAGATTATACTTAACCAGCTGCTTTTATATTGTTTGGAATTTTGTTGTCTTTTCACATAAGTATAAATAGATATCTATTATTATAATTGTGTCCACACGCACAATCTTAAAGATTTTAACAAATACAATTATATTTTACTACTATAATTCAATTTATCTAGTTAAATGACGAAAAAATTATTTATTTTGCTGAAAATTTTAGTAAATCGACTTTGTTTACTTTAGCAACGAACACTTTAGTGATTGCAACTTAAACAATTACGCAAATACAAACACACTTAAACTCGTCTAACAAATTATTTACAAAAATTCTAATTCTCGAACAAGATTAATGTAACACCAAAATTAACAGACAAAATTTTACAAAACCGTTGGGTCAGTATTTAACTGCCGAAATTTTGTTAATTTAAATTCTTTAATAATTCAGTAACATCAATTTTCCTAAATGTGAGCACTAAGATTATGTAACAGTTCTTGCACGTACAAGAAGCACTCATGTTCTGTTCAATTTCTCGAGCAAGCACGTAACGACTAGAAACAGCTTTTTAAACATCTCGGAGGGTGACTTGGGAAAATCGGAATTATAAATTCATCGAATAAATAATAACAAAAATAATAGAAGTGGTACATTCACGGCTAGCAAGTTCTGAATATAAAATGCAAATAAAGGGAGATTGGCAGTGCAAAGTGTAAATAGTAAACAAATAAGCTAAAATGAACATAATTAACAATAATAGTAAATAGAATAAGCGTTACTATAAGTTAAGTGAATATATAAACTAAACTATCTTACTTATTATTGCTTGTGTATGTTTAGATTTCTATTAAATTTTGACACCTCATAAAGATATCTATTTTTTTAAATATTCAGCGTCATTCAAAACGTCTGCAACAAATGGAAAAAAATGTATTATTGATTTCTCAGAAAACTTTATTCTAGATAAGAGTTGGTGCATGGTCTAAAACTAATAATAAGATGAAAAAAAGTTCAATAAAAAGTCATAGTCATAGGACACTAGATTTTAGCGATTTTTGAAATATTCGCATGAGTAAAGTGTCCTTTTTTTAAGAGATACAAAAAAAAATATGGGAAAGGGTTATTTGAAACCTAAAAATAAGGCTACATTTAAATTTTGACGGTCAAATTCCAATACCCACTTTAGCCTAAAGATAATCAAAAAATGATCAGAAAAGCTTAAAATTTATAAATATGTCGAAATATTCTCATATTTATAAAGAATCAGAAAACTTTGATACATTTTGAAAGGGAAAAAATCTGAAAAATGTAAAATCTTTTTAAAATTAATTTTTAAATTTTAAGTAACCTAATTAAGTAATAATTACATTACTTTAACAAGTAATCTTCGTTATCAATTATTAAACAAATCATATTTTCATGAATGATAAAGATTTAAACAGCAAAAGTAGTGGGTAAAGGGAAAGAGATGTTTTAAAAATCAGTTTCCATGCATAATTAAAATTTTCCGAATATGCTTTTTATAATCTAACCTAATATTACTTTTAGGAACTTTTAATTAAAAATAAGTTTTTATCAAAGTATAAATGAAATGTTGTAATAGCATTTTTACGTATTAAATTACACCAAGACTCTTTTTTGCTATATTTGATACAATCTTATATAAATAGATTATCTCACAAATACCATTGACTTTATATACATAAAATATTTTTTATTTTTAACAATTTACAGCATTATAAACACTTTAATACATTTTAAAAACTTACAGAAACAAAACTTCAAAATACTAAACTGTTAAACTTCTACGAATGTCCGCAAAGTATTTCAACCGCTCCAGTAAATTTATAATGTTGTCACCAACAAAATTAAAAACTTGGCAAGATTTATATCTAGCACAATTAGCTGCATGAAAAAACAAATTCCATGAATGAATCAACAACGCAATGTCTTAAGCTGGAATGGAATTTTCCGAGCCATTGCATTTCCTATATGGGATGGAATAAACGATATACCCTTACGACAGCTGTCTTTCAACATTATAGTCTAAATTTTGTTAAGTTTTAAAATATATTAAATTAAATGTAGCTGAACCAGAAACTGTCAAAAAACAAAAACTGTATTTTGCGAACTGTTTATTGGTTTTAAAAAGCTCAAAACGTTTTACATCTTCCAAACGCAACCTGTAACGTCCGTCCTGCAAAAAGCCGAATGTACCATGAACCGGTAGGTAATGCATGCAGAGTTGCAGAAGCTTTGAGCTTATATTTGAAATGGACCCCATTTTTCAGTGACTTACACGGATAGCGGTGAGTGCGTATTTCCACGAGTGCGTAATTGCGTTACAACTCGTGTTATATAGCTTACTTTTTCTACGATCACACAATACCTACGATTTTAACGGCTTTTTGGCTAATATACACATGTAATTACGTAGCATAACCCTTGTTATGTAATAAACTTTTTTTTTAGTTTTGTTTCGACGGTGTCTAAATGTTTGTTTCATCTATATCTGTTTTTTTTTTTAAATATATGTGTACTAATTTTTGTTTCAGTTGCATTACCTACTTGTATTCCGCATATATTGCTAATGCTATTAAGTTTATAAATACAGTGGAACCTCTATATTCGTCCACCCCCATATTCGTCACATTATTGGGCAAAAAATTGATTCGATATGCATCACGATGTTAAAAAAAAAAGAAAACTTTAGACAAGTTCTTTGCTAAATCGAGTGCTAGTGAATCATCATAAAGCGGACAAAAAATACATCGATCGCCAGAATTGGAGATACCTGATGTTTTAGTAAAAAAAGACTTCAGTTTTAAAAAATATTCCCTTTCCTTCTATTCATGACATCATGGCCCTCTAGTAACGGTAAAAATCTGGTTAAATTTTAATTGATGTATGGATCAGATTTGGAGCTGAGAACGGATTATTCCAATTTTATTTACCTTCCTCTGAAAAAAATTGAATCTATAGTCATCCGATTCAGTACTTGTCCGTCCTTCAGGAACGGATTAATAACGAATACAGAGGTTCCAAAATACATCTGGATCAGAATATTTTAGTACGTAAAATTAACTATAACTATACCGGGTGTAAATGAAGTGTGCTACACCCCCTTTTTTTCTTTAGTTTTGATTTTAGATAAATGAAATTTTAGACATATGATATGAGCAAAAAAACGGGCTTTTTATCACATACACACATTTGTTTCACTTCCGATTTCACCGGAAATGACCCCAACTTTGTTATTTTAAATGGAACACCCTGTATATTTTTACATTTTTGGAAAGAGAAAGCGATTTTGGATACAACTGCACTATTTTGGCTAATTTTTATAACCTCAAATAATTGTTAGACAAAAATACAGGGTGTCCCAGTTAACTTGAACAGCATGGGGATCTCGTAAACGGTAAGAGATACAGAGTTGGTTAAATGGGTGAGAATGATCTATGATTTAAGAGCAACTATTCCATGAAAAAAAATCTTGAAAAAAATTCAGTTTTTGCGGTATTCGTAAAAAACAAAAAAAATGACTTTTCGATTTTTGCTTGTAACTTGCTTATTTAAAATCTTACCCAAAATATTTTTCGACATTATTGGGACACTTTTTTTCGTAGAAAGAAATTAGTTAATAAATTTTACCTATCTTCATTTGTTTTTGTTATTTTAACATCAACTTTCTTATTTTAAATACGGGTCGTAGTTGGCTATGACACCATTAAAAAGAGATTTTTTTTTCTCGTTTCATTGATGTATGGGTTGTTAGATTTATTTTTAAAAACAAGCAAGTTATAGCAATATTATTGTATTTGTTAGGTTTAATTAAAGTGGCCATTGGAAAAAAAAAACAAAACATCCCATAAATAAACTAGCTGTACCTAATTAAACACAAAGAAACCTAAATAATTTAAGATATTTTTCAAATTACATAATTTATGATTTTTCAATTACTATTACTATTACTATTAAATCTAAATTAAAACCTACCCACTCTTCATGGGCAATGCAAATTTGAGATCTGCACTTTGTAAATAATAATGTTTTCCTAAGCATATTTCTTTTTATTTGATAAACTTCTGTTAAACTAGCCAATCTTAATTTTGTAATTTGTGTTCAACTGTCTTTTTATGATTAGCTGTTTTAAGAACATTTTATCAAACAAAAAGTAATATGCTTAGGAAAACATTGTTATCTACAAAGTGCAGATCTCAAGTTTGAATTGCCCATGAAGAGTGGGCTACACTTTGAACGCAGGTTTTAATTTAGATTCAATAGTAATAGTAATTGAAAAATCATAAATTATGTAATTTGAAAAATATCTTAAATTATTTAGGTTTCTTTGTGTTTAATTAAGTACAGCTAGTTTATTTATGTAACATTTTGTTTTGTTTTCCAATGACCACTTTGATTAAACTTTACAAATACAATAATATTGCTATAATTTGCTTGTTTTTAAAAATAAACCTAACAACCCATACATCAATGAAACGAGAAAAAAAAATCTCTTTTTAATGGTGTCATAGCCAACTACGATGTATTATTGTAAAGATTTATTAAAAGATCCTGTTAATCGCAGCAGACTGCGTATAATATTCGTTTCTGTTTCTTCAGAACTTCAGATATAATATCATAAAATCATAAAAACTATTATTGGCGGGTTCTTTGCGAAATTTCTGTTCAATACTGTTAAACTAATTTACAGCAGGATGATGACGATCAAGGTACCTTTCAGTATACAAAACGCACGCTGCACGCATTTTTTCTGCACTCACCAAATATTAATAGCATATCTATTTGTTCTGTATGAGTGTACAAGTAATGTTCCAATAATTTGAAGTTTTTGAAGCAGACTCTTAATAAAAATACAAGTTTTTGGTATCGATGGATTCGTTAGAAGATGCTTCATTTAAATAACCGCTTGTACCACCATGGTTCCATTTAAAACATTGACTTTTTGTCAAAAAACCAATTCCGCAACCTTCAAAGCCAATTAAAGTAACCTAAATGTCCATTAAAATTTACAAAAAGGTTTTTTGGACAATTTTTGACATAACAGAATTCAATGTATGCAGGTCACGGCACACTTAATAAAAAATTAAATTTTGGTTTAAAAATTATTTAAGGTTATTAAAATTAACCAAAATAGTGTAGTTGTATTTAATATTGTTTCCTCTTTCCAAAAATGTGAAAATACACAGGGTGTTCCATTTAAAATAACAAAGTTTGGGTTATTTCCGGCGAAACCGGAAGTGAAACAAATGTGTGCATGTGATCAAAAAGCCCGTTTTTTGCACATACATATATCTAAAATCAAAATTAAAGAAAAAAAGGGGGTGTACCACACTTCATTTACACCCGGTATGTACAATCAAAAGAATTTATTATAATGGAATACATTTACGCAGTGTAATTCATAAAACTTTTTTTTTTTTTTTTTTACTTGCGTGCTCGTTTTTACCTATAGTGAAAGCTAAGACTTAATGTATCAAAAACTCTAACAATAATCCAAACTATTTTAAAAATAATGTATTTTAAGAACTAACCATCATAAAATTATTCCAATACATTTAAGTTATTTAAAACAATAAAAAATTAAAGAATTATAAAATCCGTAAAATCTGAGATTAACACATTACAGCAAATTGTAGAAATGCCTTACAACGAAGAAGACTTCTTCAACAGATAGTACCCGCAAAAACCTATGTTATTACTACACACACACAAAACTACAAAACTAAGTTGTTAACTATTGAACCGATTAATGCGTGTTTTCACAATTTGGCGTTGTCGTTTTCAAAGTCGGAATGATCTGTCTTGCCCACTTCAAATTATTATTGTTTATATTAAAGCCATGTCAATTGGCCCATAGCAACAAGCAAAAGTGACCCTGGGCAAAAATTACGTTAGGATGTTCTTCGACCTGACAATGTCGTGATTTTTAAATATAGCAATAGACTAACTACTTTCATCGAGAGGTGTTAGTTGCTACCGTTTTAAAGTCAACTTAAACTTTTAGTTATATTTTTCTAAATTGAGCTAAATATTTTTGTGTTAATTAAATAAAAAGTTTTTTGCTTTAATGTGTACATAATAAATATCTATGAACAACATCTAAGTGGATCATAAAAAAATTCAAGAAAACAGAAATGATTTACAGCTCATACATAGATTTAGATAACAAAAAAGGGCAGTAAATAAAATTACGCAAGGTCAGGAATGTATGTCTACAAAAACAGTACAAATACTAAAACTTTAACATTTCTACATTACCATGTGTACAAGGGCGTATTAACTCACGCAAATACACAGGTATGGTAAGCGTCAAGCCTAATGGCGAGCGGTGGGGGTGCGCACTAAACACAATTGGAATTGGCCACACCTACGTACTTAGTTGTATTGGTGTACCCGCCAATGGTTTTAATGTCTGTGGACCACATTGTAGCGTCTGCTGCGCGAAAACACCCCCACCGCTCGCCATTAGATTTGACGCTAACTATACCGCTCATGTTAAAAGGGGGCAACAGGACCACTTCAAAACAAATGATTTTAATATGTTCATTTACCACTGCCAGAAAAAAACAGTTTTGTAACGGTGTGCATCCAAGCATTTTTATAAAATATTTTTGACATCGAATTACAACTACATACGTATTTACTTTACTTCAAATAGTTTCACATCACACCACAGTAGAACCTCGATTATTCGGACTAATTGGGAATTAAAATGGTTCGGATTAAATCCCGATAATCGAAAGGATAAAAAAGAGATCTAGTATGAATAATTTTCATATTTATTAGACAAAAAACTCCTGAATTGTCTCTTTTTGTATAATTCGCTTTTACTTTTGTTAAAATTATTTGTTTTGTACAATCCGAATAATCAAGGTCCGGATGATCTAGATTTCACTGCATTTTATAACCGCGTGAAAAATACAGCTTGATAGTTATAAATTTTAATTATATCGTAGCATTGCAATTAAGTAATAGCCATATTTTAAATAGGTAAACATCTTATGTTGCTATATTCTATGTTCGAATACAAACACATACGAAACCAAATCGATGTGATGTATTTATTCATTTTCAATTACTACTTCTTGTCCCGAAGGTAAACACTGGGGACTGTGTCCTTAACGTCATTTGTAGAGGATCTTATTATTACATTGTATTCCATAACTACTGTATAATCCTAAATAAACTAGCGAACAGAAACGTAACAATCTAGGTAAGCGTCCGTTTTCAGTTTGAGGTTTGCGTCATTTAAGGTAGCCATGAACCAGATTTGTTTGTATTTCTACTTTTTTTTAAATAATACGATGTTAGGATGTTTACACATTTATTTTATACTAATGAGTAGCACTGATAACATACCGGGTATAACTAAATTCTGTTACACCCCCTTTTTTCTTTAGTTTTAATTTTAGTGAAATGAAATTTTAGACATGTGATGTGTGTTAAAAACCGAATTATTTGAACATATGTACAGGGTGGTCCAAATTCGATGAGATTACATGGGTATCTCGCTTAATAGTCAAGATAGAGAAAGGGTTAAATGACCAAAAATGTGCAGTTTTTTGGGACAAACTTAGAACCTTTTTTAAAAATATTCTATCATATCCGGTTTTTGAGTTATATTTTTTTGTTATATTTATAAAATGTCATATCTCCCTTATTGTTTTAATTATCGAAAAAGTTTATGAAAATTATTTTTAGATATTTTTATGTAGATTTCGATAGTACTACAAAAAAAATTACGCTCGCCGTTAAAAAGTTATGACACAAACTCACCTTTTTTTATAGGGAAGCTATAGTTAGCTATGACCTATTAAATTTCTTAGTTCTAAGTTTGTCTCAAAAAACTGCACATTCTTGGTAATTCAACCGTTTCTCTATCTTGACTATTACGCGAGATACCCATTAGGGTTTATACAAAAACCGACTTTTGAAAAACCGGTTTTCGAATACCAGTTTTTCCAAAAAAAACGGTTAAAACCGGTTTTCGAATAGTTTTAAAAAAACAATTAAAACGCCATAAAATAATTTATATTTCATAATTTTATAAAATATAAAACAAATTTCAAATAAAACCAAATGATAAGATAACAATTAAAAATAAAATTCTAAACTTTCAACAAACCATAAATAGCTTTTTTTTTAATTTGCTTTTTTCTTTAGAAAACATGATTTTAAAAACACAAAACATTTACGGAATCATGACTTAATCTGGTTCGTATTTGAGATTCAAAATTACCAGATACAGAAAACACTGGTTCGCTGACTATTGAGCTGGGTCTTACTGTTTTTAAAGCTTCAAACAGTGTGCCCAAATTCTTTATTCTTTTATTAGTTGATTCAAATACTGCAAATGCTGCCTTTAATGAAAAGAACAATCTTGAAAGAAGAAATGGAGAAATCAATTCTTAGATTTATCGAGGAACCTTTAACAAAAACAGCAAATCCAAAAACCCTTAATAATATCTTCATCTTCATCGAAATTTGTTTCCAATTCTATAGCAGAGTTTGGGTAAATTCTAGATAATATTTTTCCGATAACTTGACTACCTATATCAATTCTTGAAGCCAGCGGAAATATGTTTGATTTTTTTGTAACAACGTTTTTTGGATTTTGCAAATGAAGCAGAAGTGTACAGATTTTTATGTAGATATTTATTTTTTACGTGTTAAATCTAGGCTTAAAAACCGGTTTTTTAGTTAAAAAAAACCGGTTTTTCGAATACATAATTTTTTTCAAAAAAACCGGTTTTTCAAAACCGATTTTTAAAAACCGACAAACCCTAATACCCATGTAATCCCATCGAATTTGGACCACCCTGTACACAGTGGCGTAGCTAGGGTTTGTGCCGCCCGGGGCGGTCCCTGAATTTGCCGCCCCTATAAATAAGAGTCGCTAACTTTTGATTTTTTCAAAACCAAGCAGAGATCGACACAAATATGTGGGGGGGGGTAAACAAAATGCGCCGCAGGCGATTTTTTTTAATTTTGGACGTTCAAACGCGTTTTAATGCAAAGCTAGATAATGTAGAATACTTAACCATCTTCCAAAATTACAGTTTTACAGTAGAACCTTTTCTGATTTTTATTTTTCCTTAATCAGATCGCCCCCACTCCCACGAAATGATTTTTAATAAGGGTGAAAAATTCCTGTTACAAGAGAGTTTAAAACTGCATGGAATATAATGCCTAAAATAAATGAATTGTTTCATAATTTTATTGAATGGTTGGTACCGTATCATAAATTCTATTAGGAACTTGGAATTTCTGTCGTTACAAGGGGGCGGGTTTTCAGTGAAGCAAGGTCAAGTTGCCCGTTTTATCCTCTAACTTCGATAATAATTCCTTTTTTTAAATTAATTTTTATGAATTTAAAAGCGCCAAAGCCTGTACTGATTATTATATCTACTGATCCTTCATTACCCTCGAGATTTTCATTTTTACCCCATTTGGGTAGACTACAAGTGCCGCCCCAAAAAAATGTGCCGCCCGGGGCGGACCGCTCCCCCCGCCCCCCCTTCCTTGCTACGCTACTGCCTGTACACTATTGTTTCACTTTCAGTTTGGCCGGAAATTGCCCTAACTTTGTTCTTTCAAATGGAACACCTGTAAATTTTTTCATTTTTGGAAAGAGAAAGCAATTTTGGATGCAGCTGCACCATTTTGGTTGATTTTTATAACCTCAAATAATTTTTGGACGAAAATTCATTATTTTATTAAAAGTGCCGTGACTTTCTGTCAAATAACCGATTCTGCAACCTACAAAGGCGATTAAAGTAACCTTAATGTAAATAAAAATTTACAAAAACGTTTTCGTACACTTGTTGACATAACAAAATTCATCTAATGCAAATAATAAAGAAATAAGTGTTCCAAAATAGTGCAGATGTACTCAAAATTGCTTTCTCTTTCCAAAAATGTAAAAATATACAGGGTGTGTTATTTGAAATAACAAATTTACACATTTTTATAATAATCCAGTTTTTTATACTTAAAATTTCATTTGATTAAATACAAAACAACAAAACTAAAGAATAAATAGGGGGTGTACCAGAACTAAATTACATCCGGTATATCATAAAAGGTGATTCAAATTCAAGATCAACCATGGAATCTCGCTTACTATAAGAAACAAAAAACGAATTTACATTTGCCGAAGCTGTTTTATTTTGTGCTAATTAATAAACTAAACAGATTCGATCCAGATATCTTTACCTGTTTTCTGGAAAACTAAATAAATCTGAACGTTTTTTCACACTAAAACATTTTGACGTATAAAAATCTGTAAAAATATTTTTATTTTACTTTATTTTTAATAACAATTTTCTGCCAAGTTAAATCGTATTTCATTTTTAGACCGTTTGTTTTTCATTTCCTTTGGGCATAGTTAATTAGGTCTTTTTTCTGACTTTAGAAATATATTACATGATTATATTATTATACAATAAACAATATATTGTAAAAAAAACTGTTTTTATATAATCAAGATACCCTTGGAACAAAACCAGGTGGTCAGTAATTGGTTATTTTACTGAAGGAAAAAAATGTTTGCAACGATAAGCGTTGTTAATCATTGCTACAAAAAATATTATTTTCATGAAAAAAACAGCGCAATACGATAAGTAAAATGCAACTGAAGCTTATTTACACACTACTATTTATTACCGGAAATCATATCAAAACATAAGCACATTACGAATGGTTTATTAAAGTCCAAAATAAATATGCGAAATGAGTACTCAGAAACTCAGATTATTGAAAATGGCTCATCTGGATTATTTTACGTAGGAAACCAGTAAAAAAAAATCATTTGTTGGCAACATACCGGGTGTCACACGTTCATGGTACACCCCCTTTTTTTTCTTTAGTTTTGATTTTAAATAAATGAGATTTTAGACATATGATATGTGCAAAAAACCGGGCTTTTTGAGCCGTTGCACATAATTGTTTCACTTCCGGTTTCGCCGGAAATGACCCCAACTTTGTTATTTTAAATGGAACACCCTGTATATTTTTACATTTTTAGAAAGAGGAAGTGATTTTTGATACAACTGCACTATTTTCGTAAATTTTTATAACCTCAAATTTTTTTAAAAACAAAATTTAGTTGTTTATTAAGGGTGCCGTGACCTGCACAAATTGATTTTTATTATGTCAACAATTGTCCAAAACACGTTTTTGTAAATTTTAAATGACATTTAGGTTACTTTAATCGGCTTTGAAGGTTGAGGAATCGGTTTTTTGACAAAAAGTCAATTTTTTTAAATGGAACCATGCTGGTACTAGCGGTTATTTAAATGGATCATCTTCTAGCGAATCCATCGATACCAATAACTTGTAATTTTATTAAAAATCTACTTCAAAAATTTCAAATTATTGTGAAAATTTATTAAGAGATTCTGTTAATCGCAGTACACTGTGCATAACTACAACAAAACAAATGATCGTTGTTTTATGTTTAACTACTATAGTCATTTAATTAGAAAGTCTAAAAATTTTGGTAATCATTTTTACATAATTAGATTACTGCGATTAAAAGGATCTCTTAATAAATTTTCACAATAATTTGAAATTTTTGAAGTAGACTCTTAATAAAAATACAAGTTATTGGTATCGATAGATTCGTTAGAAGATGCTTGATTTAAATAACCGCTAGTACCAGGATGGTTCCATTTAAAAAAATTGACTTTTTATCAAAAAACCGATTCCGCAACCTTCAAAGCCGATTATAGTAACCTAAATGTCATTTAAAATTTACAAAAACGTTTTTTGGACAATTGTTGACATAATAAAAATCAAATTGTGCAGGTCACGGCACCCTTAATAAAAAACTAAATTCTGTTTAAAAAAAAATTTGAGGTTATAAAAATTAACCAAATTGGATATTTGTATCAAAAATCACTTCCTCTTTCCAAAAATGTAAAAATATACAGGGTGTTCCATTTAAAATAACAAAGTTGGGGTCATTTCCGGCGAAACCGGAAGTGAAACAAATATGTGCAAAGGCTCAAAAAGCCCGATTTTTTGCACGTATCATATGTCTAAAATCTCATTTATTTAAAATCAAAACTAAAGAATAAAAAGGGGGTGTACCATGAACGTGTGACACCCGGTATAAAAATATTGAAGATACGTATCACCTTTGATTATTTGCGAACCGATTCCTCCACGAAGTATTCGACGTGCTATAATTGAAAAAAAAAACTTTATATATTCTATTTTATACTTATATTAGTTAATATGGCAATATTAGTTATTATTAAAAGTTGATTAAACAGGAAAAGGAGTGTACAGGGTGGTCCAAACTCGATGGGATTGCATGGGTATCTCTCTTAATAGGTAAGATAGAGAAACGGATAAATTACCAAAAATATGCAGTTTTTTGGGACATACTCTGAACCGTTTTCAAAAATATTCTATGATTTCCGGTTTTTGAGATTTTAGAGAAAAACTGTTTTTTTGTAATATTAATAATGTGTCATATCTCCGTTAATGTTGTAAATATCGAAAAAGTTTATTAACAAGATTTTTAGATACTTTTATGCTAAATTTAATTACACTTTTAAAAAAAATACGCTCGCCGTTAAGAAGTTATGACACAAACTTACCTTTTTTTAAATGAAAGCTATAGTTGGCTATGACCTATTTAAATTCCTTACTTTTTTACCATTCCAAATATATAATGGTTGATGTATTTATTTTCAATAATACGCAAGTTACAAAGGTTTTTCTTTTTTTTTTAAGATGAAAAACAAAAAGTAGGCTTTGAAAACCAAAAAAAATCAAGAAAAACAGGAAATGTAGAATATATTTGATATGTTCTGAGTTTGACCCAAAAAACTGCACATTTTTGATAATTTAACCGTTTCTCTATCTTGACTATTAAGCGCGATACCCATGTAATCCCATCGAATTTGAACGACACTACTTTTAAAAATGTGTTTGTAGGTACGCTTTTATATTTTAAGTGTCACGAGTAACTTTAAAGTTTATAAACAATAAACCAAAAACCAGAAAATCCGTTTTCTTATACTGACCATTTAAAAAGCTTCCTTAGAGACTTCTCTTATAAGCAGAAAGTTTTCATGAGTATTCTGACAGCAGGAAAATTTGATTTCGTTTCAAACACACCGGCGCGTCGTCTCGTTCAGTGGGGATGTTTTAGCGGAGACGGCGTTTCGCGTTCAGCGGCGTGTTCTAGGGGAGAGAGCGCCTCATTCGGCGAAAACGTTGTAGCGGATAGGACCAAGGAGCGTCACGTAATAGTGAAAGGGTTAAATAATATAATATCTTTACCATTTTATACCAAAAAATAAATAAATAAAAATTATTTGCAAATATATTTAGTAATCTTTTTGTAAAACAATGCCTGACAGTGCCTATTAATTAGAGTAAAAATCGAATAATCTAAGCAATTTAAAAAGCACATTATCGAAATGATAAAACGTACTATATTTTGTGTGTTAATTTAATAACAGAAGTTCTCCATTAACTGCAAAAGAATTTTTTAATAACTATTTGGTTATTCGGCAGTTGCGCGGAACTTTAAAAAAAATTGACCCTATCCAATAAAGCAAAAGAATTGTGTTTTATTATCTAAGTTATCTAGCATTAAATAAACATTTTTAACCAATCTACCATACTACATGTTTTCTTAAGTGTTACTAATTATAAAAGTTGATTACTTTTGATATTTCACGTTAACTTTTAAAACAACTTCATTAAAACTAACATTTTATTAATGCACCGTCAAATATACTACTTTTATAAACACACATTTATAATAAAACTAATTCGCAACAAAGTTTTTAAAAAAAAACATAAATAAAAAACAAACAAAACGATTTTTCAACAGTATTCCGTAAAACCCTTTCGACAATTTTTAAATGTAAAATATTTTTAATATATTGCAGCAAACAACATTTATGCAGCATAACTTCAATATGTATATTACACATGAAATTTCTTTCATATCTGACATATCAAAGGAAATTCAGCCATAAATATTGGTAACATTTTATTAAGGATATTAAATGCAGGAAGCATTGTTTATCAAAACACGTTACATCAAACAAAATTATAAAGAGAGCACCTACTTAACAGACTATAATTTTGTTTTAATGCAACGTTAAGCGTAAATAAAACAACAAACGTTCGAGCTTTTTGATACAAATTCTCAGCTAAACATGTTAAAAATCATCCTCAGTTTACAGAAATGACCGAGAAGGTTAATGATGATAAGGCCGAAAAGAAAATACTTAACGATGAAGAAAAACAAATGAGAGAGAAGATACTTAATGTTTTTTATTCTTGAGGCTTCCGCGGCCTTTATCCATAATACAAAATATTATATTATACATAATACAAAAGACCAAGACACAATGGTCGAAACGTCAACTACTTCTAAATATAGAAGACGCGGTTCCAAACCCGGAAACCAAGATTGTATTATACTTAATGTTGATGAAGAACAAATGACAGAGAAGATACTTGATGAAGAACAAATTACAAAGGAGACACTTGATAATGAAGAACAAATGACAGAGGAGATGCTTGATGATGAAGAGAAACAAATAAGGGATAGTATTACAACAAACCAGATGATAGCAAATTTAAAGGAATGTTTTGCAAGATATGGAAACCCCGATGTAATACATTCGGATAATGGACCACAATTTATAAGTGAAGAATATAAAAAGTTTGCTGAAGAAAGAGGAATTCAGATAATTAAAGTAACGCCTTTATTGCCTCAGGCTAACGGTGAAGTCGAACGACAAAATCGATCTATCTTGAAGCGACTAAAAATTGCTGCAAACAAAGGAGAGGACTTAAAAGAAGAAATACAAAGTCGAGGCAAATAACCACGCGAGTGCAGAGGTGCATATTAAATTTTTTCCTGCAATCGTCAAAGAAATAGCAAAAAATCAAGCGAATACAGAAAGTTTTACTTCATCTGTCAGATTCTCTTCTGTCAAATATGTATTTTTGAACAAAAGCACGCTCAATTTTTTTAAATTCAACCAATGAGCGTAGCGCATTTTACTCGTTTACTGCCCAAGCAGTAAAAATGATTATTACAGCTGCTTTTGGGTACTTATTGACCTAGTTTAGTGACGATTGCAGAAAAACACTGTTTAAAAAAGGAAAGGGCTAAAAACGGAAAAACATTAAACGCCTTATGACTGAGAGGACGGTAATTTATGCTTCTTGGAGACCGGAAACGACTAGCGTAGTATGTATGTATGAACCGAAGCTATAAAACACATAGACTTTATTAAGCGTTAGTGTATAGTGGGCATAGTAAGGTTTGCAGCCCACTATACACTAACGCTTAATAAAGTCTATGTGTTTTATAGCTTCGGTTCATTCATACATACTACGCTAGTCATTTCCGATCTCCAAGAAGCATAAATTACCTTTGGACGCCTTACATATTTCAAAAAGTTTTCGTTTTGAAAATCAGTAAAACAAATATTAAAAGGGTAGGTACATTTAAAAACTTGCTGCTTAAACGGTTTTTACATAGATCAGTTAGGTTTACTTTAAATTAAAACCAATATGCACTAATAACATAAGAGTGTTAAAAAAATTAAATTTTAAAGGCATGTAGTACTTACCAGGGAAGGTCACGATACGTTGTTGCTAGAATTTGATTAAGGCTGTGTTTATTGCATCAAGAACATCAAAACTAAATGTTTTCCAGAGTTGTACGTGCCACTGGCCATTTTCTTCGGAAAAATAGGGAAAAAACTGAAAAGTTGAATAATAAAGGTAATTTTTGCGATCGCGTTGGCTATGAAACCGTCAGAGACTAAATCAAAATTTTTCTATTTGCCAATGCGCGCATCCTTTGCAAGTAAAAAGGTGCAAAGTTTTTGAAAAAATCTTAAACGGTTTCGGAGAAAAACGCGAAAAACTAGACCTTTGTAAAAACTGTTTTCCGTATGTTAAACGCCTATGCAAGGCGCATAGATATAGTAATACAGATATACGACAACTTCTCAAATCATAGCGCTTATGCAGGGGTTTCGTTTTTGACGTTTTTCTCCGAAACCGTTTAAGATTTTTTCAAAAACTTTGCACCATTTTACTAGCAAAAGATGCGCGCATTGGTAAATAGAAAACTTTTGATTTTGTCTCTGACGGTTTCATGGCCAACGCGATCGCAAAAATGACCTTTTTATACCAATTTTTCCCCTATTTTTCCGAAGGAAATGGCTAGTGGCACGTATAACTCTGGAAAACATTTAGTTTTGATGTCCTTGATGCAATAAACACAGCCTTGATCAAATTCTAGCGACAACGCATCGTGACCCTCCCTTGTTAGTAAAATAAGAAATAGTTCACAAAAAAAATACAGAGTTATAAACTTCAGAGTGTTTATCTTATGTGCCATAAAACAAGATATAGGTTATGTAAAACTTTGCGTTACTACAAGATTGGATACAGATTTCAGCTCTACGCTGAATCGCGCATTCTTTTAAAGTGTCAAGTACAACTCTAATTGTTTAAGAAGCATTCTCGACTCAGTGCCGTAAATCTGTCGTCGTTGTTTGGAAACTTTTCAAATAATCCCAAAAACATTGTGGGATTAGGGCCAAGAGGCCTTGGGGGCGATGAAATGTCAAAAGAAGAACCAATTTTACGTATTGTGTTTCATGGCTCATCCGATTACCATTTTAAGAAGTT
The DNA here is from genome assembly GCA_947652605.1 of Elmis aenea. NCBI lineage: Eukaryota > Metazoa > Arthropoda > Insecta > Coleoptera > Elmidae > Elmis > Elmis aenea. Next base: position 14,828,009 of record OX393580.1, on the reverse strand, counting down.
TACAACTTGTATCTCTGAAAGTATTGATTAGTAGATAGGCCTAAAAGTCTCTTACCATTTTGAAAATCATATAATTAATCTATTTAAATAAAATCTGTTTTTTGTACGACCACCAATGTAAATGACTTACCGTACAGTCTGCATGCATGGTAACTGGTAAGTGACTCCTAACGCACGGTAATCAAAACGCACACTGGTCTAGAAAATGTAAAAGTAGGCTTACATCAAAATTGACAAGACAACGTAATTATATTGTGTGTATTAGCCAAAAAGCAGTTAAATCGTAGGTATTATGTGATCGTAGAAAAAGTAAGCTACATAACACGAGTTCTAAGGCAATTACGCACTCGTGGAAAACTTTTCCACTCGTGCGTAATATGCTTCTTACAACAACTCTTGTTATGTAATATACTATTAGTTCATCGTTCTCTGATATTTAATAAATATTTGGGAGATTTATTATGAAGAAGTACACCGCTTAGCAAAGAACAAAGATAGTACAATTTTATTTTGAAAACAACCATTCCATTCTGCTTACACAAAGAGCATGTCGCTGCCTATTCAATGTCAGAAAAAGTGCCTCAATCCCAATTATCCGAAGTCTCGTTCAACGAATTAGGGGCAAGGGTGTGTTTTCGACTTGCCACGGGCTGGCCGACCATTATCTGCGAGAAATGAGAAAACTATTGAACGTGCACGTGAATATATTGCAGAAGAACCGGGAACATCGACTCGAAAACGTTCAAGGCAGTTGAGTATTTTCCGTATATCCAGCTGGTACAAGAATTAAAACCAATATACTTTCAAGAACGACTAAAGTTTGCTATCCGCTCTCAGCAATTAGCAAGAACTAAAAGTGGGTTTGTCCGCAAACTAATTATGTCCGATGAAACCCAATTTCACACAACTGCGAAATTTGGGGTTCTGAAAATCCAAGAGTTGTACACTATTATCAGCTGCAACCCCTTAAATGCACAGTATAGTGCGAAATAAGACATTTCGAACATTTATTGTAGCGTTTATCTTTTATGTATTTTCAATTTCTTACTTTTCATGGATTTTGAATAAAAACGATTAATTTTATTACATAGTTAATATCCGCTTAAATTTTAAATTTATTCAAATGTCAAGCTGACACTTGCTTACATTTTGGCACTTGTTTTGCATCAGCGGGGCCTACTTCGGTGCATAAAAATGTAATTAAATGGCTACTTTTTTGAAAAGTATTGAATATCTCAACAACTACGGGGTTTAGACATAGGACACCCCTCATAAAAATTGAAGGGAAGAAAAAAAGCTATCGAATAGTAAAATAAAATAAGGGCGTTTACATTTGAAAAAAATTAGTTATGACACTTTGAAATTTGGAAAGTTTGGCATTTTTTTGTGAACACCCTGTGTCAATAAATTTAATTTTTTTATTTTTAAAATGTTGCTCCCCAACTGGACTAACATTATTGCTAAAACTTATTTCTTAAGTTTAAAAAACGAGGGGGCTACGATTTTTTAAAGTTAAGCCTGATTGTGTAAGATTTTTCGGAAAAAAATTAATAAGTTGGCAACACTGGCACTAAATCAAAAAACAAACAGACATTCATGTAGATGTTAAAAAATTACATCCGATGACGTAAAAATATACAGGGTGTTCCGTTTAAAAAAATCTTTGTTTTTGTTATAGCGCAAAAATGGGACACCCTGTATAGATGAAAATAATTTTACGACGTAGATCTTTTCAAACCAATAACTTTATGTATTTAAGTTTTTTTCTATCTCCTACGAGCGGGGCGCTATGAAAGCCCGACGCACTAATAAATCACCCTGTATACTCGTAAATACTGATTAATGGTACTTACGCGTCTCGTAATGATAAACACCTCGTTTTTCCAGATATTTAAAAAGTATTATTTGATGGGTAACAGCAGCAATTTTTTGAAGCTCGAAATCAAACAATAAATCATTCCAAATTACAATCAGAACGGAACAAAACGACTTTATTATTGATTTTAAAAGCAACACCGTCACGATTTATATTTTTTAATTGTCCTATTTCACGGCTAAACGATGTTATTGCAAAGCAGTGCCATTATTTTGCATTTTTGCCAGCACAAACTCAACCCGAGATGCATGAGTTTAAAAAAACATGAAGTAACTTTCCGGTGTTTCATCCCCATCTATCTCGGCGTGGATTTTATTTTAATAAAAGTATTGCCGAGTAGTTCTCTGAAATTAAAACTACTTGTTCTGTTTAACCTACTTCGTATCTTACGATTAAAAATCCTAATGGTTACCTTTGTGGATTTGAGACAGTAGCGCATCCATTTTTAAAATTACTTTAAACAAAATTGTATAAACACAAAAGGGATTTCAGAGTCCCGTAGTTATTTTAAAAGATTAAGAACTAACAAAAAGTGTTAATTTTTGTATGTTCTTTATTATTTATACAGTATGTCCAAAAGGTATGGAATATGCTATACAGGGTTCTCGTTTTTCGAGGGCCACTATGGGGATCTCTTAAACGGTAAGAGGTTACGACTTCGGTTAAATTAGGGCAAAGCTGTATATTCATGTGCTTAATAATTCGATGCAAACAGAACCTATCTAGCTCTTTTAGTTTTTGAGATTTAGGGAAAAAAGTAAAAAAGTGGATTTTTGTTTTTTGCCCGTAACTTTTTCATTTAATGTCGAATTTCATTTCTGTGAAAACATTTTTATGACCACTTTTTGCAAGGAATCAAATTCTCCAATTATATTTTTCGTGCGACGTTTCGTTTTTTTTTTAAACCATCATCAGGTCAATTTTTTCTTATGGACGCTATATCTGATTTTAAGCCAATTTGTAGAGCATTTTTTTCTGAATTCGACAATGTATAAAACTTGGGACTTTTTTGAAATAATTGTTGTTAAAAATGGCGAAAACAAATATTTTATTTAAAACAAATCCTAATCGGCATGGTAAATAATTGTCTTTGTCCCTTTTTCCTTGGAAGCACGTAAGTAAACCGCATGAAATTACTATTAAAGGAATTTAATTAAAAAAATAGGTAATATTAAATATTTAGGAATGCATTAACATTGTTCACTTATTAGCAAATATTTTTAGAATATTTTCTTTGGTTAAGTAATAAATTTCTCTAAATTTAATGTTTTTTTTTTCAAATAACAAGCGCAATGAAAAACAATTGCATTTTTTTAAATGACAAGGTACCCCTATATTATGCTCATTTGATAGGGCATTTTTTTCTCTTTTCAATGATACAAAACTTTAGTACCCTTACATAAGCAACTTTTTGAGAAAAACGCAAAAATTATTTTAATTGATTAGTATTTATTTCTAAGAAAAACATCATAAGAAGTAAATTTTTTTGACGAAATCTACAATAAGTGTTTAAATTGTGAACCATTTACAGCTTGGCAATGATAAACTCGGTTTTTAAAACCGTTTATAACATTCCCAACGATTTCAGGTGTAATTTCTCTATACGATCTTTTAAATTTTCGATATTCTCCGGCCTCTTAGCATAAACTTAATTTTTAAGGTGACCCCATCATTGAAAAGAGTATCAAATGAGTATAATGGCAAGGTACCCCCCTTGCCATTTAAAAAAATTCAATTGTTTTTCATTGCGCTTTTGTTATTCGAAAAAATAGAATTTCAATTTAGTCTGATGGTGAAAAACTATATACGAAACAACTTTTATTCAGAACATTTTTCCCTAAAGTGGATATTTACTGAGATATATAGCATATTCCATACCTTTTGGACACACTGTATATGTAAACTGCAAATAACAAACATGCCATTACTTCTTACATCATACGAAAATAATGAAACAGGCCAGGTATTTACTACGCACATTAGAAATTAAAAAACAACTACCTTATTTTGGTCCCACAAGTTAAGTTAAAAACGTTTTAAAAATATTTGTGTGATAAATTTTACAAATCGGTTGTAAAATGGGAAAATATAAATAGAACACATTTATAACACTTCTTTCTGGCTATTGGAGTATTATTTAAAAACAGCCCAAGAAAGATTGAGCCTTTTATTTTATGTAATCCAACGAATCAACATTTAACAGTTCGTTTTTTGTTTATGTTTTTTTAACCATACTGCATAAAACACCACAACAACTGAATAAAATCTACATCGTTTACAAGATTTGTGACTATATTAACATTTAAATGCGATAGCATTGCAGCTACTAATGTATACATCAGCTAAATATAATCCGGTTTCAGATAAGACACAGATAATATTGTTTTAGGTTTTCAATATAAGTATATTATATTTTGTGCAGTCAGTATACTGACTTAATAAACAGTATGTTACACTTAAAACTTAAATTACTTCTAACGCTATCACGAGAGCGATCTTCTAGGTCTGGAAGTATCTATGCAACCTTTAAAAGCAAGGGTCAGAACACCGGATATCGTAAATTATTAAACAGAACCATGGTAACAATATAACAACGTCGTCTTTGAGCAATAAATAACAAACACAAAAGCTACATTCTAGTAATAACATCAAATATGAGCATATACACTCACCAATCAGAAAGTAGTGAAATTCCTGATGGATACACGTGCTGCTTGTACTTTTGTATTCTGATGTCTTCCACAACAAATCACAAAGTTCATAAACTTCGTTTGTTTTGCTCGTTAACACAATTTACCAGACTTTAACGTAATGTTAGATGCTAACTTGCGCACTACAAATAATATGCGTCTATCAACAAACTTATAATTATATTTCTGTTCCTAAAGTGTGTAATACATAACTACACATAATATTTGTATATAACATTAATATATTGAGGATTAATAAATATGAACGATATTTTTCTGATGTCCTTTGACCAGGACTGTTGTTTTATTTGAATATAAATTTTAAAAATTTTAATGTCGAGAAGCCGCAATCGCGTAGTCGGAATCAACCATCCAACCAACAAAGTTGCGACATCAAAACTGGAAGATTGGCGCCGACGTCACGACGACGCCGCTCGGTATCGCTCGCGTCATTTCGTTTACCACTGCGTTAAACGTGCTTGGACGTCCCATACTAAAAGCCGACGCGATTAGCGTTTCGATTTATCTCTTTGGCGTTAAATTGGATCGTTTTTAAAAAATCTGCGCGATGTTGTACATTTACATTCGTTTCTAATAGCCGCTGATTTAAAAATAAATCCTTTTGCCCTTTATTACTGTTCTGTTTTCAAATTGAACTTGTGAAAAGATTAATGTTTTTACTGCTGCTACAATTGGTATAAATGAATTTTATTTGTTTTAGCCTAAATATTAAAATAAATACATTAAAAATTATATCATTGAAAAGAGAGAGAAAATGCTTTTTTATGAGACCATAGTAGACGAAGACTGAAATAATATCATAAATAAAAAACGCTGAGTAGGCTTCAACGAAAAACGAAACATATATCAACAAACGGCGGTATTGAATGCTGTGATGACAGATTTGTATAAACCATAACATTGCCCTATAAGATCTTATTAATTAGTAGAAATTGGGTCAATGTGTTTTATTGGGTATGGTTAGTAATTATGCAAGTCTAATAAGGGCTGATAAGAATTAAATAAGACATGAATAACCTTGTTCATTAATTAAAGTAATTTTGAATTACTTTGAATAATACGTGTATACAAGGTGTCCCAAATTCGAGTAAATGCATGGAGATCTAGCTATCTTAAGAGCTACGAGGTCGGTTAAATTAGGGCAAAGTTGCGAAATTAGATGCTCATCAAATATCTGCAAAGAAAATTTTCATAGCTGTCTTATTTCAAAAGTTATTCAAGAAAAATTGAAAACTTGATTTTCGTTTTTTGGCCCTATTTCCGACACTTTTTAAGATATCGACAATCTGGAAGCACTTCTCCATGGCAACTTCTTAAGCTTTATATTTTGAGATAACATAGAATTTCCAACAACGTTTTGTCTCTTCAGAAACATTATAAACTTCACTTTTTTAAATACGGCGAAAAATTTTTAATCTCACAGTCTGATAGCATTTTGTCTTCTGATTTCAATGATATATGACACTTAATATCTAAAATGATATTTTACTACAAACATTTGAGAAAAACTCATTTTGTCCAATTTTTGAATCAAATGATCTTGTACAAAAAAAAAAACATAGTAAAAAACAAAACAATTTCTTTTTGTATGTTAAAACTGCCACTTTGACAATAATATGATCGTGATTAATTGTATAATTTGCGACCAGCAAGAAATTCTCTAAATTTGTGCTTTTTTTATTAAATATGACAATCAACACTTTTTAAGGAATTCGAGAAATGTCATAATATGCACAAAATTTTGTTTTCTCATGGCATGCTTTTTAATTTTCAACAGTTTATTCAATACTTCATTAAAATCAATTACAATAATATATTTGTATCACACTTTATTTTCCATAATTGACGAAAATTAATTTAACAATAACGAAGGGATAGCGAATAAATTAATTAATTAAAAATGTACTACCTAATTCAATATCATTACGCTAAAATGAACTTTATAGAGTTAAAGCCGACGTTAACCATTAATAAAAAAAGCACAAATGTCAAAGAATTTCTAGCTGGTTGCAAATTATACAATTAATCACGATCATATTATTGTCAAAGTGACAGTTTTAACAGAACAAAACAAAAAAAATATTTTGCTTTTTTTGTACAAGATCATTTGATTCAAAACTTGGACAAAACGAGTTTTTCTCAAATTTTTGTGGTAAAATATCATTTTAGATATTAAGTGTCATATATCATTGAAATCAGAAGACAAAATGCTATCAGACTATGAGATTAAATTTTTTCGCCGTATTTAAAAAAATTAAGTTGATGATGGTTCTGAAGAGACGAAACGTTGTTGGAAATTCTATGTTATCTCAAAATATAAAGCTTAGGAAGTTGCCATGGAGAAGTGCTTCCAGATTATCGATATCTTAAAAAGTGTCGGGGTGTTTCTTATAGATGTGCCAACTTCCCAATTTTCAAACATCAATTACTTTATTTTTGCAAATGGAACACCCTGTATATTATTACGTCATTTTGTTGCATTTTTCTTTTCTTCAACTTTTCTTAATGCTTACCTATACCTAAAGTAAATATTTTCTGAGATATTTACATTTTACTTATTCTTTTATACGTCATGTAGGATTTTCCTAATTTTCTCGGAGTAGGCCCCGACATTGACAATAGAAACAATAATTTCTGTAGTAACAAATGTCAGAGTTAATTGCTGTCAATTATTAAAACATAAATAAATTAGTATAACATATTCAATATGAATTTTCCAAAAGAAGAATTGATTGATATGGTCTATGAACAGGGTGGCGTATTTTCGATGCCCATACAGGGAGAGTATCTCGGTTATCATCGGAGATAGAAAAGAAACAAGTTTGTAGTCTCTATTTCATTTTTCGAGAGAAATCCATTGCCGTCAACAGATTTTTGACATCCTTTTTAATTTTCGAAATATAGCCAAAAACCGATTTTTGGCAATTTTCAAAAATGTTGAATATCTGGCTTAAACGAAAAGATAAAGAAAAACTTTAAAGACATTTTTTGCATGGTGTTTTGTCCTTAATAAGATGGCGATATTGATTTTTTTTTCTCATTATTTCATAAATGATACATTTTGCAAAGTTTATGGTGGGAGAAAATAGCGAATCAAAAATCTTTTAAAGTTAATTTAGGAGGGGACTCAATTAATAGATAAGTATTTGACGAATTGGGAGCCCCACCTAAGGCATAAACTAAATATCCTACATGATTTGCTGTTCGATTTGTAGGCGCGTTTACCCGCTCTTCACCACGAAAATGATATAAAAGGAAATGCTGGACGGTGGACCCCAAAACTGGGCTCTTTAAACCTAACCACTACACAACCCAATTGCTATCCAACTGGTATTCTGTGATTCTATCTAAAGTATTTGGGCGAGTTATCGCTGTCAGAGCTACTCTAGATATCAGTCGTACTGGTGAACCTGTTTGGGAGCTCCTTGGTGAGATACTCGCTTTGATGGTGTTCCGGGGGTTTGCTTCTTATTTTGACCTAGTGTTCTAGTTTTTTGGGCAAGTTATCGCTGGCAGAGAGCTCACTAGGTTTATCCTCACCGGACCTGCGTCGGCGAAGAACTTGGGCGAGAAATCGCTGTCATGTATGACCCGTAGGACCATCATTCCCACACACTTACACAAAATCAATCATATTACAAAACACTCTACGCTTATTACGTACAATATCTGAATCTGAATGATAATCTATTCAAAGCATGAAATAATGAAATGGTAACAATAATTCACAATACATTTTCTACATAATTTAAGTTGTTTTATTTACTTTCTACACCCTTAACAACTGATCTAAACCTAGAGTTCTACGCAAAACGACGCGAAGGAGTCCTTCACAAAGAATTGACGATCACGAGCTTAAACATCAAATATGCCTCTTACCTTATAAACAAGTAATAAAAACTCAGTGAGTGTTTTAGCGCAATTTTTTCACCTCATGGGTGAAGCATAAAGAAAAGACTTTTGATTAATTCTTTTTCTAATATTCTTGTAAATTTAAGAAGCTATCGATTGCAATTTGTTTCAACTCGATAGCTATTATGGTTGCCGAGAAATTTGCAAAAAAACGGAATTTTGTAGGAATTTCCAGGAAATCCAAAATCTTTTCCTGGATTTTTTTGTGCGTTCCCGAGATTAGACCTTCCTTAACATAATGCCGAAAACCCGAAGTCTCTAAGTGGTCTGGTTGAGGAGTAGATAGAAGTGAAAGATTGGTGCGCACAGACGCACAGAACAAAAATCATGAGTTTTATGAGTTTTTCCGGAATTTCCAGGTACTCCAAAATCTTTTTCTGGATTTTTTTTGTGCGTTCCCGAGATTAGACCTTTCTTAACATAATGCCGAAAACCCGAAGTCTTTAGGTGGTCTGGTTGAGGAGTAGATAGAAGTGCAAGATTGGTGCGCACAGACGCACAGAACAGAAATCATGAGTTTTATGAGTTTTTCCGGAATTTCCAGGAACTCCAAAATCTTTTTCTGGATTTTTTTTTGTGCGTTCCCGAGATTAGACCTTCCTTAACATAATGCCGAAAACCCGAAGTCTCTAGGTGGTCTGGTTAAGGAGTAGATAGAAGTGCAAGATTGGTGCGCACAGACGCACAGAACAGAAATCATGAGTTTTATGAGTTTTTCCGGAATTTCTAGGAAATCCAAAATCTTTTCCTGGATTTTTTTTGTGCGTTCCCGAGATTAGACCTTCTTTAACATAATGCCGAAAATCCGAAGTCTCTAGGTGGTCTGGTTGAGGAGTAGATAGAAGTGCAAGATTGGTGCGCACAGACGCACAGAACAGAAATCATGAGTTAAGAAGCGCAATTTCGCTAGAAAATTGCGCTAAAAACTAAATCTAAGGTCATAAGCATTTAATTCCCCCTATTACCAGTGGGTTATGTCACAGTAAATTGTCAAAAAGAGTACTTAAAGGCATTAAAAATTTAAGACTACTTCATGGTACAAATATTGTAAGTAGTATCAGTAGTTTTATTTCATAAAAAGATATTAATGTGTTAATGTTTAAAAAATCATAGATCAAAATCAAAATTATTTCATTAGAATAAAAATACGCAAAAAATATTTAAACTTAAGTTTTGATAAGTATGTCACTATGTTACTTTCTATAAGAATTTTAAGGAAACTTACAAGAATTGTTTAATTTATGATAAACGATGCTCTCTACAACATAAAACCATTTATCAAACGCTTCTTAAAAAAGTTTTGATTATTTATCACAACCACTTTTATGCGATTTCTTTTTAACACAATGGGCATAACACGTATAAAACAATATTTAAACATTTCATTTCCTCGTACACCAATGTACCTATGTGAAACGCATTTTTTCGGTGAAAATCGATATTTAGATTACATTACCTTCTCCAAATAAAAACTTTTACGAGAGTTATGAACATCGCTATTCCAAGGATTCGAGATATTTAAAAGTTACGACTCTCTTACATTGATGAAAAACAAATTCTAACTTTTTTATTTTGAAGTTACAATGTCAACTGTATTAGTAAAGTTTTTTACTTTCATCTGCAATATTGGTCATTGGTATTTTCAAGACTTTATTAATAACATACCAACAAAAGATGTAACATCAAAATTTTGCACAACTATTATTTACATTAATCGTTTTATTTTGTTTTAAAATTCTTTTTACGCAGTTTTCAATTGATTTTTCGGTAAAGGGCCTAGCTGCCGTGGATGATATCAAAAAGTGTATTATTTGCGCTTTCTTTCGTCGGATGCGCCAGTCTTTTAGCTACATTTTGAACACCGAATCAAAATTTTCTGTCGGCTAATAACGGAGTTACGAATTTTTTTGTAGACCGAGATGTTTTTATTTTCCGAGCGAACTCTCGGTATATTGCCGGGTTCTCGTATTTCGCACTTTTCTCAGAGACCGTTTAAGATAATTTCAAAAACTTTGCACAGGATGCGTGCATCAGAAAATAACAAACTTTGATTTTTTCCCTACACAATCTCATAGCCAACGCGATCAGAATTATGCCCATTTGAAAGGACCTTTTTCCCTTTTTCAGACGGCCGTGGATGATATCAAAAAGTGTTTTATTTGCGCTTTCTTTACGTCGTCGGATGGACCAGTCTTTTGGCTACATTTTGAACACATTTTTCAAATTGGTGGAAATGAAAATTTTTATTTCCTTTTTATTTTTCAAAATCAGTCACTGGTTATAAGTTACTATTCCCAATGTATAACGAAATCAATAATAATTTTAATTAAATTTAAAATACAAGATATCCGTAAATGCTTTAGGTATTTCATTAATTAGTTAAACTGTAGGGTACCTTTATAACCAGGGTAGGGACAGAGGCGTAGAACAACTTTCTATTGGCTGAGGTGTATATACATACGGTCGAGTTTCGCTTGCGACTAGGCTGCGACCTCCAGATTTCAAATAATTTGTATGGAGAGCATGAGGATTATTCATATTTTATTTTTTTCTTGCGTGTTCAGAATGTTTAAGTGTGATCCAAAACTTTAAAAGACATTAGTGATAGTTGTGTAAACTATTACCATACGTAAATTTTATAAGTTAAGTTAAATACAATTATTTTTTTAATTTTTAAGAAAATGTGCATTGTATTATTGGTCTACATCGAACTTAATAGCAATGATTGGGATTAATAATGTAATTTTGTGATAAAATATGAAATTTAATTGATGAACCTATACTTTTCAGTTGCTCATTGGACATTAAAAAATACGTTTATTATAACGTCTTGTTTTATTCCTTACATGCCTACACCCCATGATACACCGCGTGTATCATGGGTTGCATGCCTACCATGGAAATACGCACTCCGTAAATGTTTTTTAAACATTAATAGCTAATAACAATAGTTAATCCTTCATTTTACTCATTTTTTAATTGCTATACTTATTATTGCATCTATTTCTGCAAGCCAATTGAGTTTTTACCAACAAATTTCGTTTAAAAATTGAATTATTAAAAGAAATCCTATATACCTAATCCCTTTGCCGCTATTAGAAATTTGGAGGGTTTGTGAAGCGTGGCCATACCTGGTATATAGAGGTACCCTATTAAACTGATGTAGAGTGCGACCTCCGTTGATACTGAAAAGGTAGCTACTAAAAGCGTATACTAGTGTTCTGTGGCCTGTGGCATATACAACATACGTATAATAATAATAACAGATGCGACTCTTATCACTAATGTGTTCTCGCCCCCTCCCCCCCTTGGAATCGAGTAAAAACAATACTTGTAAAAACAAATCACAAAAATTAAAAACTTACATTACAATTTATATACAGGGTTCTAGTTTTTCGAGGGCCACTATATCTCAAAAACTAAAAGAGCTAGATAAGTTCTGTTTGCTCCAAATTATTAAGCACCTGAATATACAACTTTGCCCCAATTTAACCGAAGTCGTAATCGTAACTCTTACCGTTTACGAGATCCCCATAGTGGCCCTCGAAAAATAAGAACCCTGTATATTATTGTGTCTCTATGCTTTGCCCCCCCCCCTGGAAAATTTTCTGCGGACGCCCATGGACCTACATAAACTTAGCTCGGATACTAAATTTGATTAGGTCATTGTGTAGCAAATAAAAATTGACTTAGGAAAGTGCTCGTCTTTTCCTTCGTTTTAGCTCTCTGATGTTTATTCCTAAAAAACACAATAACAAAACTTGTTTTAATGAATAGTATAAAACATTGATAATTTTCATTACTAAGTTACACAACATTTTGACTTTGCCCCAATTCTATTCGTGAAACTTAAAATAAGCAACATTGCAAAAAATAGTATTAACAATGAATTTAAAACTGCGTACAGCAACACCAGAAAGAAAAAACCATTACAAACGGAAGACAACTGCAACACAATAGCGTTCAAAAATCAATACAATTTCAAATGTAGATAACACACTTCCGTTGAACATAATAATAACCAAATATTTATAATGAATTTATTACAAATTTAGTGTAGTAGATATTACACAAATACAAAACATATTTGCAATAATTATTAATTATATATTACACACAGAGTTTAGTTATAATTTATAAACAAACTTTGAAAACTTAGTTTACTTGTACAACTTTAACCTATGGAAATTATTGAACACATAACACTGATAAATCCAGCAACCACAGAAAGCTGGAATATACAGGGTTGTGTAAAAGGCTCGATGACCCCAACTTAAACACTCAATTTTTACATGATTTCACATAAATTCAAATTTGACTTATCAAATAAAACTTCTTAAAAATACTCTTTAACACAAGCACTTAATACTGGATACTACGTTTAGTCTGAATATCATCTAAAACAGCTTGCAAATCTTCATCTTCAAAACGTCCCTCAAGAGATGGGATTAAGGATTTAGCTTCTTCCGTTGTCTCAGGACATAAATTTGCAAGGGCAGCTAATTCAAATTTGTGAAGTTTTTTCTGCATTAACAAGCTGTAAAAACAAAATTGATTATTTTTTAAAAGATCCAAGAACTGATTAAATAGAATAAATATATCATAATCATAATAACTAACAAACTACATTCCATTTAACACATAACTTTTAAAGTATTTAACAGTTGTTTTGGTGCATACAAACTGCAACTAAACTCCTAGACATTATAAAAAGGCACTAACAGCTTATTTTTGCAAAATTAGATATAAACTAATTTATTAAAATAAATAAGCTCCATGAAAAATTACTTTTTTTTGACAAGTATATCTTCCAGCTTCAAGATTCTCGACTCGTTTATCAGTTGCAGTCTTGTTTATTTAAACTCTTAACTGTTACTACTTTTCGACAAAACATTCTTCAAAAAGAAGTGCTATTTAATTAAGCTCATTTATATTAAATTAATGATTCGATCAAGAAAGTGCAGAGCTCCCAATATTTCTTAAAAAGATTTTCACAATAACAAATATTAACAACAAAGAATTAGGTACCCAAAAACCATGTACAGAGTGGCCTATTTTCGATACCCATACAGGGTATCTCGGTTATTATCAAAGATAGAAAAAAACTAAGTACGTAGTCTCGATTTCTTTGTTCGAGAGGAATTCATTGCTGTAAACAGATTTTTGATATCTTTTTTAATTTTCGAAATAGGTATAGCCAAAAACCGATTTTTGTCAATTTTCAAAAATGTTAAATATCCCGCTTAAACAAAAAGATAGAGAAAAACTTTAAAGACATTTTTGGCATGGTTTTCTGTCCTTAATAAGATAGCGATATTCAATTTTTTTTTACTCCTATAAATACCGATATATTACACCTAACTGTCTTATTTTAAATAGCAACCATAAGCAAATTATATATTTTTGAAAAGCGCAAAAAATAAGCTTTTGATTCATGTCAAAGCCAACTATGGTTGCCATTTAAAATAAGAAAGTTAGGTGTAATATATCGGTATTTATAGGAGTAAAAGAAAAATTTAACATCGCTATCTTATTAAGGACAAAAAACCATGCCAAAAATGTCTTTAAAGTTTTTCTTTATCTTTTCGTTTAAGCCAGATATTTATCATTTTTGAAAAGTGCCAAAAATCGGTTTTTGGCTATATTTCAAAAATTAAAAAAGATATCAAAAATCTGTCAACGGCAATGAATTTCTCTTAAATAAGAAATCGAGACTGCGTACTTAGTTTTTTTCTATCTCTGATAATAACCAAGATACCCTGCGTGAGCATCGAAAATAGACCACCCTGTACATATATTTTCGGCTTTACAATTAAATTTTTGGACTTGGCCTACTTGCACTAAACTAAAATGCTTACTATAAATATGACAGGGACTGTGTGTTTATGTAAAACATGCTTCATTCCGTGTCGTTGTGTTTCAAACAAATTAATTAATTAATTATTAATTAAAATAAGCAACGTAAAACCAAATGTGTGTATCACATGTAATGCACAGGACAGGCAAAGGGTTAACATTACAGAGATGAATCAAACGGCATTTTATTGAAAAAAATGAACACTGTATTATTAAGTATAAAAAAATCTTTTAGAAAAATGAAGTAATATTATAATAATTGTTAATTCTTTTAATAATTTAGTAATTTGAAATTTTACAAAAATCTTATTAGGATATCAACTTAAAAAAAGCGGTTTATGAAATGGTTTCCAAGATCTTAAAACATTAAATCCGTCACAATCCTAAAGTTGTGAATTTTTACCATCACAACTTTCTTCATACTTTGTATGGTCATAGTAAAATAAAGTTTCAGGTCAAAAATTTTATATTTTTCAATAGTGTGACTGAAAACAAGCAGAAAATTATAAAACAAGCGCCCGTTTTTACAAAGCACTTCACATTGCACATCTCACTTCACCTTGATATGATAATCTATAATAGACGACTAACTAGCGATATAAAATAAATTACTAAATAGCTTGCATTAACATACTAATTTAAAAACAAACTCACTTTCGCACGGCTGATATTGTTTCCTTATTTTTAAATTTCCGAAAACGATCCGTATACGTTAAGGTTTTCATGAAAACATCAGAGAACTCCTGTTCATCTTCTGCTGATTCATTCTGTGCTTTACGATGTTCGAGTAACATATGAACTTCTGAGATTAACAAAGTTTCTGCATTTTCAAATTCTAAAATCAAACAAATTAATCTTTATGAATAATTAATAATAACAGTACAAAATTCACTCACCATAAACATAAAAATCACAATTAAGTGTATTTCTACAGAACTATGACAATGAACGTGCTACTTCCAAATCGAGGAATTGCTACCAGCTCATTACATGTCACTAAATTTCCACACCCAACAATTTTTTTCAATAATTCTTAAGGACTCAACTTTAGATACATTTTTACAATGTGTTATAGATTTTAATTACAATTCTCAAATATTACTATACAACAAAGGTGTCTATAAGAAAATCATAAGTTGTCTGTTACATCTTCGCTATTAAGCGTGCTATGAAAAATCTAATATTACCAGCTTATTTGCTCTGTAAGCTAATCACAATGCACCAAATATCAGATTTTTATTTTTTAAACGAAGAAAAATATTAAATAAAATATATAATTGTCAAAAATTCATTTTTTAATTCTATTAAGGTACCAATGCATTTTTTTTTTTTTAATGTGTCGCTAGATATTGGGCTCTATTATACGCTACTTTTTCTAATTTAACCAAATCTCCAACTCTTATATTAACCCTTATGTCAATTTTACTCAATATTAACATAAACAAACCATGGTAACCATCGAAATTAATCGTTTTATGTTATGGTGCCTGTCCACGTGAGAGTAAACTACTCTCGATAGCAGCGTCGCCAAGGATACAGCCAATCGCGAGTTACTCTGAGGGGCTGTATCCTTGGCGACGCTGCTATCGGAGTACTTTACTCTCACGTGGACAGGCACCATTAGAATATTTAATGGTGCATGTTCACTTATTTTATTTTTACTCAAAACTGTTGGTTTTTTTGAAAAAGTTATACAATTAAAAAAGTTTCTTTATAAATTAAGCTTTTAAAGAAAAAAATTTTAATTGCAAAATTTCAACCATTCAAGAAGTTCTAATTAAAAAACCAACAGGGGTCGCCCTTTTTAGCCCTTTGTGAAGGTGGGAGATGATTGAAAATGTTACTATAGGAAACCTGTCAATAAGTATTAAACCGGGTACCCGGTTATTGAAAATGTCTATGTGAACTTTGATGTAAACATTTTTTTGGTTCCAGGATGGGAAAAACTATATAAAAGCATATTTCGCTTTACAAAAAAGTTAAAATCTGGGAGATTTAAAAAAATTACTGACATTAAAAAGTTTCACAAAAAGTGCTTAAGTGGGCACCCGGGTACCCTGGTTTTGACATAAGGGTTAAGCAAATTTCTATAAGTGACCCAAGCTAAGTGGTGCTGGGTTACAGGGTAGCCACTTAATTCAGACCACTATGGAGATCTCGCTTCATAAAAAATTCTTGTGACACATAATAATTTCAAATGCAAAGAAAGTAACACTTTTTATTGGCACACTTTGTTGCGAAGATTTAATACTCCCCTTTTGATTTGAATTTGGATACATCACTAAAATCTTTAGCAATAACATTTTATTCAGTTAATAATGACTATTGACTACCCTGGTATACTTTGAATAACTAAAATTTGTCAATGTAGACGGATAAGACGATTTCCTTTTATTAAAAAAAAAACAGTACCACTATTGAGCAACGTGTTAAAAAGGTAATTATTGTTGGAATAAGTCAGTGCTTTCCGAGCAATGTGGCTACGGCTGAACTGCAGGTGTTAGCTGCATTATGTCTGACATGAAGCTCAAAGAATTTAGTGGTGCCAGACATATACGGTTGACGTGGCGACCAACGTGTTAATTGTGCATTTTAAAACATCTGATATGGCTACAATTTGAGATCTAGTAAATGTAAATTTTTGATAATGTGTATCTCCCATTTAAGCGGGTACCCCATAATGGCGTGAATTAAATGGAACACATAAACTTCAACACTAAAAATACCAACAGAAATTAAACATAATCTCTTACAACTTTTATTTCCTTAATTCATCACACTGACATAAAACCAAAAATAAATAAGCTGAAAAAATCAATGTGTATTTAGGAAAATATTTATATTAAGTTAATATGTTGTTTTAAATTAGATAATACTGGATCATTCTTTTATTAAAAAAATATTTTTATTAATCATTCAAAAATAGTACATAAAAACATACGATTTTACCAGGGGTTTGGAGAAGAGCATGGAGCTGGAGCACGGAGCAGTGGAGCAACGGGTTTTTGTCCGGAGCAGAAGCGAAGTCCGGAGCAAATAATTTTGATTGCTCCACTGCTCCAGTTTATTATGTACAATTTTTAAAAAAACTACTTTTTTTTAATGTTTGAAGATCAATAATTTGTTTTTTCAAACATTTATTTAACTTCACTTGTTTGTTAGGGTCAAATATTGTTATTTTTGACCAACATATCCGATAAAATTAAAACTTTGTTTTTAAAAACAATTTTTTTTTAAATGTTAACAATATTTGGAGCATGGAGCGGAGCTGGAGCAGGCATTTTGATGTCAGAGCGGAGCAATTAATAAAGTGGATTGATACAAACCCCTGGATTTTACATTAATTTAATGCAATATATTCAACTCTCGAAATAATATAAACTCAATTGAAAATATTTTGTTAAATACTAAGACAAATGACACAAACATGGCATACTGTGATCAATTTAGGTGAAAAAAATTCTGTTATTTATAAATTAGAAAAATTGTTTTTGGGAATCTATATCTAATTTTGAATACATTGGCATTGACTAGTAGACCAGCATTTCCCAAATGGTGGGTCGCGACCCGGCACCGGGCTACGAAAGAAAAAGTCGGGTCGCAACAAGAAACAGCATTATACTTCTCAATAACACACTATTTGGTTTAAGTTTAATTCATTACATTTTTGTAATAGTAAATGCTTTTTTATTATAATGTATGAAAACTGTAAGGACATTCAAATGTTATATTTTTCTTATAGGTCCAATAAAGGCGATAAAAATTTTAGTCGGTCACGAAAGAGAAGTGTAAACAAAACCGGGCCACGAAAAAAAAAGTTTGGTAAACGCTGGACAAGACGATTAACATGGCCTAAAAATGCCATATTTATATGAAGCTTCTAACACCAAATTGTTATTTTTAGAGTAAAATGGTACACCAATTATTGGAGCTGTGCTGAGGACCATAAGCTTTTTTTAATGTTAAATGAGATGTCAAATAAATGTTAAAAAGTATGAAAGCCGTGAATATTAAATTACCAGCTGTTCTTGTGGTTCGTTTAAATATTATACATTCCAAAAAATACCTACTACTAGCAACAAATACCAAATTACATTCAGTTTGGTTTAATCTAAATTAATATAAAAATCCATTTTTTATGGAGAAATCTACCTATGATTCTGGAAGGAGAGTGATAAACGAATTTAGTTACAAAACAGTCCTAATAATAGCGAAACAAAAACAATAATTTTTCTGAAACACAACTTTTCAGAAGAATTTAAGTTACGTTCTACAAATTTCTCATACAGCATATTTAATGAAGGATATAGAAAAGTTTATAGTCAGGAATTCGCATTGCTCTACTTCATATTCATTTCAAACACATTTTTAACTGTTGCAAATCAAATGTTTTTTTTACCTTGCAAATTCTGTTTTTATAAAAGATATGACATTTTCTTAACAAAACATTTTACAGAATCAAAAGATATAATCGGTTTCTCCAAAAGACACTCTATAAAACTAAAGGAAGATTATAAGATTATTGATACCTTAGAAAGTCTAAAAAATATTTTTTTAACTATAGTAATATTTGCCACATAAAAACAAACAATTTATAAACACCTCATTTCCAATAATCAGAAATGTGTGTAAAATAAGTTTTAAGTCAAGCAGAAACAGACCCTCAGATAAGTATTGAATTTCAAATCTTTTTATGTATCACACTTCCTCACAAATGAAGAAAAATTTGGGACTATTAAAACAATTTATAATTTAAGCAATATTTAACCCTTTCACTATGTATACAGTATACAGGGTGTCACACAAAAAACGCCGCAAGCTGTAACTCCGTTATTTGTAGTCCGATTTTGATAAACAAAAAAGTAAATGAAATGGCTCCTCAAATACTATAAACTGAATTGGATTTCAATTTTTTTCAAGTTCAACTTAAATGTCAAACGATAGTCAATTTTTTTTTCCAAATGGCACCATCTATTTTTTTTAACTAATTCTAGTAGACATTTTTTTTTCTGAATTCAATGATGTAACCATAAGTAAATTTTAGTGCTTAACTAGTAAGAAATAAAAAATAAAAGTTTAACAGAAATAAGTTAGGTTTCACAAAATTTTCAAGCGTGCCGTGGAAAACAAAAAAATCTTAATCATAAATGTCATTTAAACGTCAGTGTGGTATTTAAAAATTGAAATCCAATTCAGTTTATAGTATTTGAGGAGCCTTTTCATTTAATTTTTTGTTCACCAAAATCGGACCACAAACAGCTTGCGGCGTTTTTTGTGTGACACCCTGTATACAGGGCCGTTCACAGAAAATTCGGGCTCCGGGGAGGCACTAGACAAAGGGCCCCCCTTTCCTCTAAGATATGTATAAATTTAAGACTCACATTTTAATAAAGACGATGTAATTTTTTATTAAAAAAACGGAAAAAAATGGAATTGCAAAATGTTTAAGATAATAAATAACCCAAATCTCTGGAGTTCTTCGGCTTTGTCTACATCTTTTTTCTTTCTCTTTTTTTTTCTTTTCTTTTCAGAGATCCAGATTTATGATGTTCCATCTTAATATTATATCAATTAAATTTTATTTAATATTCATTAATAATATTAATAATAATAATATTACTATTAAGGAAAACGAAATCATATTCCATTGAACATAAATAGTGATTAAGATAATAAATAATGTAATCGGGGTCGTCGCGAGGGTATGTGCCGCTCTCAGTTAAACTTTTCAATGCCGCCCTATTTCGGTGTTGTCATCAAAATTTACTAGAGAACAAAACATTTTCATACATTTTTTGTATTAATAAAAAAATAAAAAATTATCGCACAACTCTTCCAATTTTTATTTTCCGTTGTGATTAATAATTTTACTTTCCCTACGAAGTGCTGCCCTCAGGCGGTGCCCGAGTTGCCTTAGTATGTACTAGCGAGTAGCAACGTCCCTGAACGTATTAAATTAACAATGATATTTCTTAAGCCATGAAACCGTCTGAGATTAAATCAAAACTCTCCTATTTACCAATACACGCATTCTTCGCGAGCAAAACGAAGCAACGTTTTTGAAAATAGGTTCAACGGTTTCAGAGAAAAACGCGAAAAATGAGACCCCTATAAATCAGGTTTTTCCTCGGTGTTCGCTCTTAAATTTGAGAATTTACTCTTTACCATTTAAAATCGGCAATAAAAATTTTCATTTTTACTTGGCTTAATTCTTTGATCACTTTCTTCTGGAAGAAAAACTTTAAGCCTCCTACGCGTGGAAATTTTCGCAAAAGTTTCAGTCATTGTTTCGGTTTACTAATATATCCTTCGTTGACTAAAAAATCATATAACCGTCTAGTTTTGTTGACATCTATTTTTAAAAGTCTTCTTGCAGTCTGAAGTTTAAGATATCCCAGTTTCTTATTTTCTCCTATTAAAGTATCTCGCAGTTCTATATATGCCAACGGCACCAGTCTAGCAGTTTTACAAAGTTCTTGTTCTTTACAAGACAATTTTTCACAGCCTGGCAATCCTACTATATCTAACGGTGTAAATGTTCCTCGCCTTTTACCAGGAATGGGCAGCTGTTGTGTTATGACCGAATTTTTGAATTTCCATGAAAACTGGGCATTATTTTGAAATGCTTTTACATCACGCATAGAAGCCTCTCTAAGTTGTTTTAACTTTAAATATAACTGAGCACCAGCTAATGCAGTTATACCTTTTTTACGGAATTCACATAATCTACAATATTAATAATTGTAAAAATGTTAAAATATGGAATTCTTAACACTTACTCATGTATTTGTACTTTTAATTCCCCTGCACGATGTAAACCTTCCATAATATAATCAAATTCCATCCCTTCAAAAAACTGCATGAAACGACACATTCTCTCGCATACTGACCGTGTTATTGTCATATCATATCTACGTAACCAAGCTAAAGTCTTTCTAAATAAAATTAACCCATGACTTCTAATAACGTATTTTCTTCGCTTTCGTTCCCAAAGGTGTCTGTTATAACTCCTAATTATTGCACATTGCAAATCACATAATAGGTCATAATGTGAATCATCTTTATCTAGAGCATCAAATTTTAAATTACTAATCAAATCTTCAGCATTAGTATCATACTCTAGCTCAAAGTCTGAACGTGCTGCATTATAACCTGCTACTGAATGAAAACCAACTGAGTTTGGTGCATAACGAGGTGGTTCATCAACATCAATCAATCGAAAACTATAAGGTATAACTGGTTCTGGATACACAGAATCATGTGTACTGGAAAATGTTGGCAACAAATCTGAACCGTGCCGTTGTAAATAAAAATAATTATAATGTTCTGAAATTTCTTTAACATTGCGATTCGGTAACTGTTTAGAAACTAAGTCCCAATTTCCAAATTCTAACAAAGCACTTAATAATGTTAATTCGTCTTTGGCACTCCAATCGCTGTCTTCAAAAAGAACAAAAGTATTATGTAAAACCGAATATGCATGATCGTTTTTGTGTTTTAGAAATTCCACACCATTAGCAAAACAAGCAGTACAAATGTTTACATTACACTCTACACAAAAGATATACGGAGCAGATAACGCATTGCGACATTTCTTGCAGTCAGAATTGTATATATCTATGTAATTTGACTTTTCCAAGGGTGCTACATTACCGCGAAAACTGGTAACAATTTCTGGAAGCAACACCCACATTGTAAGATTTCACGAACATTATTACTTTCAAACTTACCTTTAGGGAACTGGAGGTCAGCAGCATCTTCCTCCGTTAAATCGGTATTAGTATTTGCTGCCATTTTCCGAAGCACACCCGGTTATTTACAAATTTGATTTGAAGGTTATATACATGATATACCTGTTATGTCAAGCTGACAATGCCCGTATTGTGTCACGGTCTACTACACAGGTTGGGAAGCTCCCATATAAAACCTGAGGCCAGAGTTACCAGACGTCCAAGAAGTCACGGATTGCGCGGGATAGTCTGGGATAGTCCCGCTTTGTCGTTAATTGTCCCGCGTCCCGCATTTTAATTAATATGTCGCGCATACCCAACTTCATCAGTTATTTATGTGAAGCAGCATATTTTTGATAATTTTGGACGATAAGAACATATCCTTTAAGTTTATGCATATGGTGGTGAAGAGTAACTTTTTTAATACAGGGTATTCTAGTATGCTACTTATTGAGCATAATATCGAGTGATCGAAAGTGATTGATACCAAGGGTGTTAAGAACTTTATTCTAACGAATGGTAACCCATAGGGGAAAACCAGTGGCGTAGGGAAAAAAGTTTGTATTGACAACGGGTAATATTATTTCCCATTTAAATATGACAGCTACAGTTTTACTGACAAAAATATTTGCAAAGCTTTTTGTTTAAAAGAATAATCTTCATAAAAACAATTAAGTGAGGTTAAATCAGTTCCTTTATTAATATGCATAGCTTGCATACATTATGTAAATATTGTCCACACACGAAATGACAGAACAACCTGAACGAAAAACTGATAACTGATTTTTACGAAAAGATGCAAATTAAAACGAAAAGCTTGGTACTATCCGCACACGAAATGACAGGTCAACCGTCAACCTGAACGTCACAGAAACTGTCAATAATACTACGCCACTGATATCCTAGTTTTACACTGAGGCACCAACAAAATCTTGGTTATTTTATTTTCGGTCTGAAGTTAGCGGGCATCAATCATAGTTGATCACCCGATATGTAAAAATTCTGTGGCCAAGCGCTTTTTTTTTGTCGCAATGTACTGCGATAGAAACTTTTAAATCTTGTAACCCTGAGTGAGACCGGTTACAGGTTCTGTGAATTATCCCACAGATAGCAATAAGTCTAAGAACCGTTCGCCATAAATTATCGGTAAATGGCGATAAATCTAAGAACACAAGATTCTGACATAGTCGTCGAGATTTATGAGCCTTCGCTAAAAAAATTACAAACTTTGAATTTAATCAATCAGTGAATGTATATTTTAAAAAAAATTAACCAAATTTTTAAGTAAGTTTTGTTCAAAATTATGATCCCACCTAGTGCCAGCACAAGTTCTTATACTTATAAAAAATTTATGGCGAACGGTTTTTAGACTTATTGCCATCTAGCGGAAATTTATGTCGAAATGTTCCCAATTTTTTGACAGGCTTCCTTCCGAGCCTGTGTAGTAAACCGTGGTATGTGTATATTTCACTGAGAGCCAATATACGAATCTAAAAGTAACTAGATACATTTCAACCTGTTTACTTACACGACTCGACAATTACAAAAAGCTTAGTCTTAAACCATATGAATCATAAAATTGTTTATGTACAGGGTGGACCAACCAAATTCGAATGTTTTTCGAGGTATCTCAACGAAAATCTGATATGGGTCTCTTGGGTTATTTTTTGAGATAAACACACTTGTTTTACTAGATATTGTGTATCACTTTCCATTGTGGCACTAGACAAAAAATGAAATTTCATCGTTTTTGAAAATTTACTATAACTTCTTAATTAATAAAAATAAAACTAAATGATACACAGGTTTTTATCAAAATTTTTATGCTTAATTTAAAAAAACAAAGCGGGTTCTAATCCGTCCTGTTACATGCTTCCATGAATAGACAAAAATGTGTATTGTTCAGTTTCATTTTATAAAACGCCCATTGGCCGTTGTGGAGGAGAAAAGGTTTTTGAACACCTCTCACATCTAAATTTATTCCTACCGCGTCATCCTCCAATTGACATCCGGCCCCCGGACCTCTGCAGAAAAAAATTGCCCACTCCTGCTAAATATGGTAAATCGATGTTTTCGCTATATTTGTTATTTAAACCTGATTATCTTAATCAGCAATAGTATCAACAAGTGCTCACAGAAAAACCACACTGAATGCAGCATGTCAAAAAAAACTTCAAAGCCCAAATTTGAATGAACAGAAAGTTGACATAAAAGAAGCCTTTAATATTACAATAGGGATGGTGCAGTCGACGCAAAAATAATTTAAACACAGTTAATAAAATGTTTTATTAAAGCTAAAACAACATATTGGATAATATATTATCCATATATTTATATAACAAAATAAATGCTATTAAAATACATAACTATTTAAAAAAACAAAACATATTTATTTAATTTGTTTCTGGTCAAAACAACATTTTACATTTTTGTTTCAAAACAACTTTTTTTGTTTTCATGAACCAAAAGAATGGTCTAAAAATATTTTCACATTTGATATTTTACATTAAAATCTAAATCTAGCTATTTTAAACTATAGATAATTATGTTTTATTTTATAGAATTGAAATTTTTCACATTTTTGTTAAAGTAAAAAAATTGGTTTAGATATAACATTTTTTCATTTCCAGTCCCTGCTTATAAATAAAACTAACAATGTAAGCGTAATGAAAATTTAAAAAATATATAATAATTACGGTCTTGTCCGTACAATTTTTAAGTTAAATTAGTTACACCAAGGATAATCTTGCGACTGATATTTAGATAGTGGAAGATCATAAATAAACGGAAATATTGGTCCATCGTCTTCATTACTGTTCCTTTTAATAGTGAAATGCTCTTGATCAAAATAGTTTGGTAGAAACAACACTCCAAGTTCATAAGATCTAACATAAACTGAGTCACCTCTTAAAACATTGCCTCCCCAAGCCGATTTAGAAATATTTGCACTGGTTAATAGAAACCATGCCAGCTTTGTTAAACATGGTGACACACGGCAGTATGTTTTTATATGTGGCATTGCTTTGCTTCTTGCAGTATGATCGGCTTTCCATTGGCTAAAAAAACAATATCAGAACGATTCACTCTGGTTGCAATGCAAATAAAATATACCATAAATATTCCTTCAACCAAAGCTGCTTTTCATGCACACTTTTTTCATACGGTAGACAACCACCGCCAAGTGGCCCTTGGTAACTGTTCAGCACATTATCCTTAGTAGGATATACAATATTCAAATCAATGTTAGAATTGGAAGGAAAAAAACACTGTTTATGGCTTGCTAAACTGCCCAATAAAACACTTCTAAGCCAAGCAGTGTCTTTTTTTCCAAATGAACCAATACTAGAAGCCTGTGCTATAACTCCCCAAGATGATGACCCTTCAGTTTCTGGTGTTGTTCTTGTGGGAAGAACACAATGAAGAGATAAAAGTGTACCGACACGATGGTAATGACTTGTGCCGGTTGACGAGTAAGACTTTCCAGGTGTAGATGAAACAAGTACTACCCTATAACATGCAAACACATTTTAGATTTTGTTGCGTAGATTAAGGGAAGTTACAATGAACAATTTCTTTTAAATATACCAAAATTTAAAAAATTAATTATACACAGTGTGTGACAAATAATGTGTCTTATATTCCATCAGAGATTCATCTGATAGATTAGTGGTGTTCAACCTTTTGCACTATGGGAGCTACTTTTTTAAGCCAAGTTAGTCGACTCGACGATCTACTCTCTTAAATGGGTCGGCTTTGTTTCACCCCGCGATTAAGAAATATTTCATGTACCTATGTAGAAAATTATTCATATTAAAATTTTATGTTAATATTTGGGGGTCCCACAAAAAATAATTCCAAAAATAATATAGAAAAAATTATTAATGTGAATTTTGACATTACCGGGACCTTGCAATACTTTCATATAATCAGGTTGGTATAAAGATTTAGCCAATCGCAGGCATTGCTCAAATGATTATTTGCCATTTGATTTTTATAATATTCATACTTGAAACACAGATTTTGACAAATAAGTCGATGCAAAACAAACTAGTATTTTATGAGCAATATTGGTTTATAATGAACATTTTTCACATAATATGTGTTTCCAAATGATTTCTTGATTTCAAATGTAAGTTATTTGAATTATATTTTGTTTATAAATTCTTTTAAGTCACACTGAACCATTTCTGGATTTTCATCGAAAAACTTTGACAAGTATGAAAATGTCTAAATTCACGATCATTTATATTTTCCTTTAAGTATAAGTATATTCACATAATTTGTGCAATAAAAATTTAAAATTTTGTCTGATTTACTTAACTGACTTAGGATCTCTCACCATTTTACATTATTTCATCGGCTGCCCTTGTATTTGGTGAATATAAAAAATAACTTACTTCACATCACCAAAGTTGGCTCGTTCAACAAATTTTATCCAGTCTTTTAAAATGGTTAGATGATGCCTTTTTAAATAATTTAAAAGGCTAGTCTTAAAACCAGTTGGTCCATCTCCATCTGAGTTTGGACTATTCTGTGGAAGTAAAGGACAACGAGGACTAACCCATAGCCTGTAAAGATTGTAATCATTATTAATAAATTATGTTATTTAAAACCATCAGATTATCACCCTTGACTATAGTCATTCCAGTCTTCATAATACAAATTTGCAGTCGATACAACGACTCGTAATGAATGATCTTCGTAGACATAAATACCAATTTTTCTGAAATTAAAACTGTTTACTCACTGTGACCGTTTCATATCACAATTTTAATAATTTTCTTTATGAGCCCAAATTAGTAAAACTTTGCCCGAACAAAATATTTCACTTTTTGCTAATTGTTTTACTGGAAAAATTTTAACATTTAGTATGTATTAAGTATAACAAAAAAGTATACAGGGCGTTTCTTAAATATGGCGAAAAATTCGGGAGGCGATTCCTTATCGAAAATTTAGGGGGGTCTTTTATATAAAACCTTTTCTTGGATGTCTCCTTTCGGAGTTACACCCCTAAAGGGGAGCGGTAAAATTGGGTTTTTATTTTATTCCTCAAATTTTGATAAATGTAGGAGAATGATATTGGGTTGATATTTTATACTTATTAAAAGGTTTCCCATAGTAATATTTTAAATCATCTCCCAACTTCACAGGGGGCTGAAAAGTGCGACCCCTATTGGTTTTTTTTATCAGAACTTTTTGATCGGTTAAACTTTCGCAATTTAGAAATTCTTTTTTGAAAGCTTGATTTGTTTAGAAACTTTTTTGATTCTTTAGTTTATCTCAGAAAACCTATAGTTTTTGAGTAAAAAATAAAATAAGTAAACATGCACCATTAAATTAATAGTCCAATGTAAAACGATTCATTTTGGTGGCTACAAGCTTACAATTGACAGATATTCATTTTGAAGTTTACGCTGCAACAACGCTAAAACGCCCGTCAATTCTACCCAATATGAACATAAATAAACCATGGTAACCACCAAAATGAATCGTTTTATGTTGGAATATTAATTTAATGGTACATGTTTAATTATTTTATTTTTTACTTAAAACCTGACCAAGTGATGAAGTTCGCCGATTCGTATTTTGCCAGTGGCTAATGAATCAAATTGAGCGCACCGAGGATTTTCTAAAAAACATCGCCTGGACTGGTAAGTGTACATTTACCAACTTAGAGCTATTGTTGGAATATTTTGATGACATTCCCCTTAACCCTTAACCAGTTGCGTGATATGTGGTGGCAACAAGATGGCGCGCCAGCGCACAATTCACACGCTGTGTACTGGATCAACTGTTTCCTGAGCGCTAAATAGGGCCTTAAGGAACTGTGCTCTGGTGAACAATGTTGAGTTTGCTAAAATTTTCCTGATGACAATAAATTTATAGAGGCTCGACATGTGAATTACGTAGTATTATGTTACAATAGGATAATAAAGTTTGTTGTTTTATTAGCACTTTCTAGCAGGGATGCGCAAACTTATCATGCCACGTCCCCATTCTTTTTCACCATACCAACTCAACTTGCGCCCCCAACATGGTTAGCAGTACAACATAACTTTTTTTTGCTTTGAAATTAGCAGGCATTAATTATTTTCGATCACCCGATACAAAAGATTACAATATTTTTTTCTCTCTTAAAATTAAATCATGGCTGCCATCGCGTGCCCCGCATCATCTGTCGCGCCCCCTAGATTGCGCATCCTTGCCTAGACCAGCCTTTCCGAAAATAGGTTTCGTGAAACCCTGGGGTCAAATGGAAAAATTCAAGGGTTATGCATATTTGTTAATGTTGCTTTGCTTATTTTTTACAGCATTTATAGCATACTCCTAAGTTCTAAAGTAAAAGACGAATATCTGGCAGTGGAATATGAAAATTTAATTGAAATTAGTTGGGGTGCTTAGTTAAAGGTTAGGTCTGAAAAGCTTCCGGTAATAATTTTCTGGGACGACATAGATGAAAATCCGAATTCATCAAAACAGGTTATTCTTATTACTTTGAAAACATTTGTGCGTATGGCGTATCTGGCTTTTCTAAATATGAAAATATGCTGGTACAAAAACTAATAAATATCGCAACAGACTTGACGCTGCGCCAGATATGCGAATTCAGTAACCTTAACATTTAGCCAAATTTTCAGAGGATACTGAAATCGAAAACGCAACTACATTCTTCTCATTAACCTTACCAATTTTTTCCTGCATATTTTTCGTAAATGCAAGTCATACCAGAACTTTTATTTTTGTAAGGTTTTAGTTATATTTTATTCGTTTAATATAAACGTTAGTGTTTCATGTTTAACTTTAGTCGTTTTTATGGTCATTAATATTTGTTTTCCGTCTATATTTATTTTCTTACATAAATATGTATCGATAAAATAATATCAATTAAAAAGTATGTAAATAAAACTTTTTTATAATTTAATGTCTTATTAAAAATAGGGGGCATCTGTAAAATATAGGTATGGTGTATGGTTAGCGTTCCACAATTTTATTTACTGTTCAACAAATTAAAATTATTAATAATTGAATTGCTTACGAATGATGAATGCCAAACGAATTTTTCATCTTAAAAAAATAACTTGTAACATTTGGCGGCTTCAGTTTTATATATTTGTCCATATCTGGCAACTCATACCCATAAATAATAGTCAACGATTTCATACTGTAATTAATAAATGTTAAATTTTCGAAAAATAAAATAAAACTAAGAATTCTAACCCAACATTTCTGGCTATGTACTGCTCCATTAACCATTCAATATCGATTATAAAATTCATTTGAAGAGAACATTTAAGCTTACCTAAGCTTGGGCACAATAAATCTACAAAAATTAAAACTGCAAAAATTTTTTACTAAAAAAAAAACTATATGCAATGGTCAACTTTGTAAGAGGACTTGACTTCTACCTATGATAAAAACTGAAAAGAAATAAGTACATCAACATCCGACATACAGCCCAAACCTAGAATGAACATTTAATTAATTTCTTATAACTTATTTACTTCTGAAGAGTTACTCTGTAACTTTTGAATACCAATTGTCGCGCCGTAAGTTGCCAAAAAAACAGTTTTTTTTCCAATAAGTCAAAAACCGGAAATGATAGAATATTTTTTAAAAGGGTTCTTAGTTTGTCTAAAAAAATGCACATTTTTGGTAATTTAACCGTTTCTCTATCTTGAATATTAACCTTCGAGCGGGCGCGCCTAAAATTATAACATCAGCAGGCGCGCAGGATAAATTTTATCTCGTGCGTTATTTGTATGTATTTTGCTGATTTAAAATATTTTGACGGTTCCGAGGGCCATATTTTTGTTTATTAATTATTGTTGAATAGTTGTAGCATACCTAGGTCATAAGGGCATTCATTTTTTTATGTAATTTTGTATTCTTTTGATTGTGCAAAAATAAAAATTTCAGTTGTCTATGTAATAGGTACGTAGTTTTATTTGCAAAAATAATCAAAATATATTCCAAATTCAATTGTAACATAACATAAATTCATAATCATAAGAATAATAACAAAATAATAAAATCAAAAAGTATTCTCAAAGACTAATAAATTATTATTATTAATATTATTATTATTATTATTATATATAGCAAAAACATTTTTTTAGGAATACCTTTGGGTTAGACGGCGCCGGGAACTCTTAAAAAAAAGTTATCGCCAAAAATCTTAAAAAGGTATAAATTTTATCACTGCGCGCTCGCTCGAAGGTTAAGCAAGATATCCATGTAATCCCATCGAATTTGGACCACCCTGTACAAAGTGCAATAAATAAATGAAATCAACTAAACAAAATAGAATTACTTTACCACACCACTGGCCCAATTTTATAAATACCCACACAAAATTGAAAATACTGACCATTGAAACAAAATTAATTCAATAAACAAACTATAAGATAAGAATACTTAACAAAATCGCTGTGTAATATAAAAATAGGAACAAAGCGTATTAAAACTTTAAAAAAATACCATAAATTCTTTAACATAAGATACGAGTACAAAGTTACATGGCGGTAATTTTTAAACAAATACGCGTCAAGCACATTTCACTTCTAAACGTGCGCAGTAGGATTTTCTTTACTAACTTCCTAAAATAGTAGATACCGGTTTTAACTTGGTTAAACCCGATGTGAGTTAACACCGTAAAGACTCGTTTTTCGTAGAACTATGTGCTATTTACAAGGTGGTAATGAATTAGTTTTATTGTTAATAAACGACGGTTTCCTTAGGATACCCTGAAGTCAACAGAAACAACACTTACTTACTTACCTGTAAAAGATATTGAATTTGCCTGATTATGTGTTTTTGGGGAATCGGGGATTTTAGTAAAAAATAAATTGTATGGGGCATTTTCTACCATTTTCTCTGCCATGGGTTTTTCATCAAGTTTTACTGAATTATAACAACACTGAGAATTTGGGTCAAAATCTCTAGCATTGTCTTCATCAGAAAATGGTCTGGTTTCTGAGCCAATTGATGCATTGCTCGAACTAGCCTTGCTTGCATCGTTACTTTTTGTGCTAGTCGACTGCACACTTTTGATTTCTTGTGTGGATTGCATTATTTGCAATTATTGTTCTTGTACAATATGCTTGGGCAATTTCATAGATTTAGGACGACTAATCTAACTAATCTACATGGTTCTCGTTGATCCTATGACGTCATTAACTACTTGACTTATATTCCATCAATGATCCATCCGACGGTGCGTGAAGTCATTCACGAGTAAATGTGATGTGTAATGGATCAGAAAAAAACGTGTCTTACTTTTCATTAAAGACGTCGTCCAAAGGGATCTGCACCCTTATAAAATTAAGCGATATATAAGTCATATATTTCATATACCGCTTGTCTTAACATTGCACCAAAGTCCAACCGGTTGATTGATGACGTCATTCACCGGTGGATTTGTGGTTGCTCTAAAACAACGGTTGAATGTAACTTGACTTGTATAAGACAGTACGGTAAACAATAATGGCTGTTGGCTGCTACCCCTTCGGCGGTGGAATGTAAGACGCACGGTATCCGTGTGTCTTACATTTGCACCAGCGATGCCACCGGTGCCATCAAAACAGTAAAAACTGTCTTACATTCAACCGGTTGAAGTGTGGTGGGAACATCGCGTCTGTCTTGCATTACACCGTTGGGGAGTTTTTCGTGCCATCGGCAGCCATTTAATCCACCGAACTTGAAACCGGTGTTTTTCTGGTGGATTGTGGAAGGGGTAGTCAGCTATTATTGTTTACCGTACTGTCCTATACGACGACAGCTAATTCACGCTCAAGGTAGGTTAGAAACAATCACGGTTCCACCGCTTGCGTCTTCATTCAACGGCTGTTTTCGAGCAACCACAAATTCACTGGTGAATGACGTCATTCATCAACCGGTTGGACTTTGGTGCAATAAAAAACACAGGCTTAGTAGCCCCATCTACAGTGTATATTATAGAGTCGCACACGGAAAATTTGAAAAATTGCGCCATCCATGTTGAACTACAGAAAATATAAATATAAAACGTCAAAGAGCTTTACGAGCTTTACATCTCCCGCCATTGATGCAAATTAAGGAAATTTTTATCTTATTGCATTTTATTTATTTACATTATAAATTCAACATGTATTTTTTTTACTATAATGTATAAATCCTTTGTGCCAACCAATTAATTTTTATGAATAAAAATTATGTATGTGTTTCTTATTGCAAGACAATTAGGTTTTTATTTTATTTCCCAAATTTGGAGAAATATAGGAGAATGATATTTGGTAGATGTTTTACACTTATTAAAAGGTTTCCCATGGTAATATTTTCATCTCCCACTCCACAGGGAGCTGAAAAGTTGGTTTTATTATCAGAACTTTTTGGAGAGTTGAAATTTTGCATTTAATTTTTTTTTTATGCTTGGTTTATTTATAAACTTTTTATTCTTAAGTTTATCTCGTAAAACCTACAGTTTTTGAGTAAAAGATAAAATAAGTAAACATGCACCATTAAATAATATTTCAATATAAAAAGATTCATTTTAGGGGTTACCTTGGTTTGTTTATGTTCATATTGGGTAGAATTGACGGGCGTTTTAGCGTTGTCGCCGTGTAAATGTCAAATTGTCAAAGTTATTTGAAACCGAAAAATAAGGCTAGATTTTTATTTATTAAGAAATTTTACTCATGCAAATATTTCAAAAGTCGCTAATATCTAGTATCCTATGACTTTCTAATAAATTTTTATCTTAAGGGGGAACTAAATTTTAGTCGAAGTGCAGAAGTAATAATACACGTAATGTCATATTTACATCTCTTTCTAGTACACTAGCAGAAAACAACATAGCAAAACTAATTTCCCCCTCCATATTTCCCCGCCATATATTCGTTCATCACTCTTTATCTTAGCAGTCTATCATTGTTTATTTTTAACCCTGAAAGCGTTTTCCTAGCAGCCTATTAGATCTTAGCAGCTAAAGGCGTAAATTTTATAATAAGTATTACTTTTAGAAAAATTAAATATTACAAAGTTAAAAGTTTTTTTACTGTAATAATCAAAATAAATTCAATGTATAAATAGTTTTAATTATTTCATATTTCCTATTATAAAAAGAAGAAATAAATAGAAAAAGATATATTTACATATTTTTATTATATTAGTACTAGGGCGGTTTATCAGTTATTTAAAACAATTCGATAACACTAAATAACACAAAACACAGAATACATGCCCTGGAAGACAGATGCCATAAACTATTTTTTCCGTTATTAAAAAACACGGTAACCGTAATTTTTTGTCCGTAAAAGTGATTTTTAACAGAAACCGAAACCGTTATTTTTAATGGCAAAAAAACGGAGAAAAGTCGAACAAATCATGTCGTATTATCGCCTAATCGAACCAGTTGGTCTAATCGAATTTTAAATTCAACCGCTTCTTTTGTAGCAAACGCAAATAATAGTAGTTGTCTTTGTTGTCGGTCGCCACACGCACTTCATAGATGTTCGAATTTTCTTGAAAAAACCACAAATGATAAATTTCTATTCATTAAAGGCAAAAACCTTTGTATTTATTGTTTGAGCTCGTTTCATAAAATGAAGGATTGTAACTCAACTTTAAATTGTCGTATTTGCTATAGCAGGCATCATACCTTATTTCACTTTGAAAACAAAATCAAATGGTCTTCATCCGAGCACGTATCTACGAGTAAAGAATCGGAAATTATTCATTCACCTTTGGATGAAACTCCAAACTTACTTTTGAATCAAGTCAATAGCTTAACGACACCTCTTCATCTCGAAACACTGTTTTGTTATCGACAGCCTTAGTTGATGTGTTAGACTGTTGGGGAAATTATCAAACGCTTCGTGTATTATTAGATAGTGCCAGTCAGACAAATTTTATTAGGTACTGATAGTTGCGTTAAGAAATTAGGGCTGTCCCGAGCCTCAGTAAATATTCCCATCCATGGCTTGAATCGTACCTTTTCGTGCGAATCTACCAGTTTTACCACATGTATTCTTAAACCTAAAGACAAAAAGGAACCTAAATTTAATGTCGACTTCATGATTTTGCCGCATGTATGTACGGAAATGCCGTCCACAACTAATTCGGAAAATTGGACACATACCACAAACCTTAAGTTGGCAGACCCACAATTTGGAACGCCACGTAAAATAGACATGTTATTGGGAGCCGACATTTTCCCTTCGATTTTAAGAGATGGTATAGATTCTATAAGAATAAATTGACGTTTAGATTTTCCTGTCATTTTTTGTGTTGTAGATATATGTTGTAGAACAGACATACGGCGATAAAATGGTGGGGTATTGCAGCGCCTTCGCTTCGGAAAGTACAAGTGAAATTTCCTTAAACAATGGGTTTCTTAGTTCAAGTTTTTAGAAAAAGATTGTGAATAAATTTATTTCAAATTAACAACAATTATTAAAAACATGTTCCTTAACGGCGGTACAGGACGATATTGTAATTGTAGCCAATAGTTTACAAATATTGATGGTGTAAACAGACGTCAATTTTTAGCCAGTTTTTAATATTTTTTTATGCTTAACAGTATTAACTTTTTTAAAAATCGAGCCTGTACCGCCATTCTCGAACCAAAAATCTTTTTACTTACAAATTTTTAAGTACTTTGGATAATTAGTGTGAGAGAAAAACTTGAACTACGAAAGCTGTTTTATTGCGTGCCTTTAGTTCCCCCTTAAAATTAATTTTAGACCATGCACCAACTTATCAAGAATAAAATTTTCTGAAAAATCGATAATAAAAAACTTTTCTATTTGTAGCAGACTTTTTGAATGTTAAAATTTCTTAAAAAATAAAAATTGGAAGGTGACCGTCAACATTTAAATTTAGCCTTGTTTAAATTCTAAATAACTTTCTTGTAAAATATTTTTGTATCTCTTAAAATTTACTCTTGCGAATATTTCAAAAATCGCTAAATTCTAGTGTCCTATGACTTTTTATTGAACTGTTTTTCATCTTAACATTAGTTTTACACCATGCACCAACTTTTATTAAGAATAAAATTTTCTGAGATCAATAATTTTTTTTCTATTTGTTGCAGACGTTTTGAATGACACTGTACATGCTCTGATTGATTAAATTCGTTTTGTTTATAAATAAACGAATTCAGAATAAAATGCTCTACAAATTAGCGTTAAAATCAGATATAACGTCCACTAGAAAAAATTGACCTGATGATGGTTTAAAAAAAGCGAAACGTCGCATGGAAAATATAATTGGGGATTTTGATTCCTTGCAAAAAGTGGCCATGAAAAAGTTTTCACAGAAATGAAATTCGACATCAAATGAAAAAGTTCCGGGCAAAAAACAAAAATCCACTTTTTTACTTTTTTCCCTATATCTCAAAAACTAAAAGAGCTAGATAAGTTATGTTTGCATCAAATTATTAAGCACCTGAATATACAACTTTGCCCTAATTTAACCGAAGTCGTAACTCTTACCGTTTACGAGATCCCCATAGTGGCCCTCGAAAAACTAGAACCCTGTATAATTATGGGGAAAGGAATTTGGTGGCCACACCAGTTTATTAATTAATGCAACTTGAACACAAGAACTTCACATAAAATCTCTTTAAATAGGAAATGGTTGTAAAATATGAAAATACAAAAAGATACCCAGTATCAACAAAGTTTATTATATCACAAGCATAAAAAAAATGGAAACTAATATGTCATGTGCACCTAAAAACAAATACAATTACATTTTTTAAAAAGTACACATTACAATTTAAAATATCTGAATCTAAGAAATTCAAAATATCTGTATTTAAAAATGGCAAATGGCTTTTTCTAAAAAAAATAAAATACGTATTTATATTTCGGTTTCATGCTACTGATTACTCCAAATTCTCTGCATTGCATCGGTTAAATTACGTTGGTGACGGTTTCATTAATAGCACTTGCCACATATTCAACATTGGATGGTGTGACACCGCACATACTAATTCGACCAGATCGTAACATATAAATGTGATGCTTCTTGATCATGTGTTGTGACTGGTTAGCTACAAGTAACACATATATATTAATACTGCACAAACAACAAATATATTACACAAATTACCAGTAAGTCCAGTGTACGAAAACATCCCAATCTGAGTTGTTATATGACTCCAGTCACCGGGTGTGCCTAAACGTTCCAGTGCTCCCCTAAGAGCTTGACGCATATCAATAATTCTTGATGACATGGTACGAATATTGTCCTTCCTAAACAAAAAACAAAAGGTTTTAAAAATACAGTTTATGCTATTTTGAAAACTTTTTTATGTGAAAATAACCAGTTTCATTAGTTTATTGTTTTTTTTTTTTCATGGGAATGATTTAATTGTTTCAGTAAAATTTATTTTATGAAACTTAAATGTTAAAAGAAAATCAGTTTTACGGAACATTTATATTGTAATGGTGTATGTTCGAAGAACTGTACACAGTAAGGAGGGTAATTGCTGACTAAATATATTTAAAAAAAAGTATTTAGCCTTGATGCAATGGGATTAGTAAAGTTTATTAGTATGGATGTGTCCAGACAATGGCTTATATTAAATGTTTTCTCAATGTGTTATTAAACTTTGTTGATGCTGATAGTGTCTCAAAAATAATTTATCACCCTGATCATTTGGTCATTTTAAGATGAGTATTAATTCAGTGAGTTGAAATTCATACACAGTTCACATAATAAAAAGTATAAGTCAGTAAATCGTACAATGATTAAGAAATTCATCTTAAAAAATATAATATGCTTAAAATATTTACCATTCTTCATTCAGTTGTTGGTTATTTAATATATGAGCCACTATTCTAGCACCATGACTAGGTGGGTTAGAGTACATTCCTCTTATTAAAAGAGTTACTTGTGATTTCACTTCAGGTACATGTGTAGCACCATCCAAAACGAATGTTAGATTACCAACACGTTCATCTAAACATATTAATATTAGTAAAGAAAACGGCCAAATATGAGTTTTTTTCTCTCTCCACACAACAATGATATCCATTGACTTGGACATATTCAACTATTTTTGTATTCATACTTTTTCATACCGGGTGTAAATGAAGTGTCGTACACCCCTTTTTTTTTCTTAGTTTAGTCAAAAAACCAATTCCGCAACCTTCAAAGCCGATTAAAGTAACCTAAATGTCAATTAAAATTTACAAAAACGTTTTTTGTACAATTGTTGACATAACAAAATTCAATTTATGCAGATTACGGCACACTTAGTAACAAATTAAATGCAGGTCCAAAAATTATTTGAGGTTATAAAAATTAACCAAAATAGTGCTGTTGTGTCCAAAATTGCTTCCTCTTCCAAAAAATGTAAAAATATACAGGGCGTTTCATTTAAAATAACAAAGTTGGGGTCATTTCCGACGAAACCGGAAGTGAAACAATTG
The DNA here is from genome assembly GCA_947652605.1 of Elmis aenea. NCBI lineage: Eukaryota > Metazoa > Arthropoda > Insecta > Coleoptera > Elmidae > Elmis > Elmis aenea. The sequence goes on along the minus strand of OX393580.1, from coordinate 14,790,508 downwards.
TGTGCATGTGCTCAAAAAACCGTTTTTTTGCACATATCATATGTCCAAAATTTCATTAATCCAAAGTGAAAACTTAAGGAAAAAAAGGGGTGTACCACACTTTCTTTACACCCGGTGTGTTGATTTTATTGTTGCTTTTTTTCTGTTTCTTACAATGCAAAAATATAAACAATGATTTAAAGCACTGTTTACACAAAGAAACAGGTGGTGCATACAATTTTATAGACCCACACCAAATTGTACATCAAAACTTTTTATGAGCTGTATGGAACATACATACTTAACTGTATAATCCAAAATTCTTTGCAAAAGACTGTGCACAAAGTAGTTCAAATCCCTGTGACACAAAATGTCTGACGGCCCAAGCATCTTTAACGAAATCTCCAGAAGCAAATCCTTGATAAGCAGAATCAAAAAAGGGAAAAAGACGTTTTTCCCTAATAACATCTGCTATTTGTTGCCACTGTTCTTGTGTAGGGTCACAACCAGTAGGATTATGAGCACAAGCATGTAATATTACTGCAGACTTTTCAGGTGCATTTCTTAGGTCCTCCAACATACCATCAAGATCCAAAGAACGAGTGCTTGCATTCCAATAACGATACTCTCTTGGATCTTCGAAACCAGCATTCATGAATACCAACTTGTGATTTTCTGCAAAATGCAATAGCACAAACTATATATCACATTTTAACAAACTGGTAAAAAAAAACTTTTTCATTTTTTTTTCACTCGTATTCACAGAATCATTTAAATTTTGCATTTTTTAAATTTCTTTGTTTGATTTGCCAGTTAACAAATTAGTTGGTTCAACTATTAATCTAATTAGAATTTACAAAACAACAGTATTTAATAAAAAGACTGGGATTACGATTTGCAAATTAATTTTAACCATTTAAAAAATAATTTTTATTGTAAATGAAAATATTACTTTTTTATAAAACTGCTTACCCCATGTCGGTCTAGAATAATAGAACACTTTGTAGCCAAGAACTCTTGCCAAAAATTCTGCACCAACTCTCAACGAACCAGTTCCAGATAAACACTGAACTCCAAATGCCTGCATTTAAACCAAAACAAAATGTAAACCGCATTATTTTCACATAAATGAGACACTAAAAACAAATTACTTCATTGCTTAAAAATTCTTTTGAAATATACGGGGTGAATGATTGGGACCGTGCATTAAAAATATATGAAGAACGAAAAAGGATAACGATCTGAAATTTTGGTTATGCCAGAAGTTGACATCTACTTTCTTATTTCAAAAACAATGGTCTATGTTTTATTGCATTTTTGGATTAAACCCGTTTATTTAGAGAGACTTTTGATAGCATTCCCTATACCTAAGTGAAGTCGCTTTTTATATTTTTGGACTTTTTTTAATTTTCATCGTGATGCTTAATATTAACTACCACCGCCATTTTTGAAGCAAAAACGCTCAAATTGAGACTATGCATAGAAGAAACCTTGGAGTTCATGCTGGAATTTTGGCAATCGATGCATTACTTACAGGATGTCCAGAATTTATTTTTTTTAAATACAATTTCAGACCGCTAAAACTCATTTTTTTTTCAAATATAATGCCCCTTTTTTCATTTTTTAATGCAGAATTTAATTTTGCATTAGAAAATTAAAAAAATATTTGAGCATTGTATTTGGAAAAAAACGAGTTTTAGTGGTCTGAAGTTGTATTAAAAGAAAATTAAATTTTGGACACCCTGTAAGTCAGTGTTTTTCAACCTTTTCAATGTCGCGGCACACTTTTAACAACGCTAATATTTCACGGCACACTATACAGGGTACTTAACAAGATATGAAGAATGAAAAAGGGTATTGATCTGAAATTTTGGTTATGATAATAATGGCATCTGATCTGTTTAATGAAAATATTTTCAAGATGGCGACACTTCCGTAAATACCGGAAGTTGACGTCTACTTTCTTATTTCAAATACAATGGTATATTTTTTATTGCACTTTTGGATTTAACACATTATATTAAAGGGAGTTTTAATGGCATTCCCTATACCTAAGTGCAGTCGTTTTTTAGATTTTTTTGATTTTCATTGTCATGCTTAATATTATCTACCGCCGCCATTTTTAAAGAGAAAACCCTCAAATTTAGACTATGCATAGAAGCAACCTTAGAGTTCATGCTAGAATTTTTCCAATCGATTCATTACTTACAGTGTCCAAAATTTAATTTCCTTTTAATACAACTTCAGACCAGTTTATTTCAAATACAAAGCCCAATTTTTTTTTTCATTTTATAATGCAAAATTAAATTCTGCATCAATCTGTATTGGCGTTTCCTATACCTATCTGCAATAATTTTCGAGTTATTAAGAATTTTAGATAAATGTTAGAGAAATTGCAAAATTTTTAAATAGTAGGCCTTGAAGTAAAGCTTTAAGTAACATTGAATTTTAGAACGGATAGTTTTTAAATATTTTTCCGCTAAATTCACCTTTTAATAAAAATATTTTGATATCCTCTTCAATGAAATTTGTGTATTTTAACACATACAACTAATAATAATCAAAACAAATATAATTCTATTTATGGTAACCATTTTCTAAGTGCCAAAATTGTTATCAGCCCACATAGCTTGCTTATCTTAAGAGCTAGACAAGCTGGTTTAATTGCAACAAAAATAGTTTTAATAAAAATCTAATTTAAAAATTATAACTTTAAGGAATATTCTTAGAAAAGTGGTTTAATTTACAGGCGTACAAATTTGAAAGTATGAATATCAAGCTATCTTTTTTGTTAAAGACACTTTGTTTCGATAATGACTTTCCATTAAAATTACGTTAAAAACAGCAACAATCTCTAAAACTATCGTCTTATATTTTCAGAGCCGGTGCTGGCTCTTTTGATTAACGAAAAATCATTTTTGTTTCAACATTTAAAAAAAATACTCCCAACATTTTTACTGAAAGGTATTGGTCATTATGCTGAAGGACACATCAATAGGATTTAATAACCACATCCACTAATGAGCATATTTAAATACAGCAACACATTTTAAACAATGAATTAATTATATTGTATCAATAATGGTATAATATAATTGGTTCACATTAACGTAAACAATGTCAGTCTAAAACAACCATAAAAACAAAGTTTATATCCTGAATTGGTTTTAGTTACAACCACAAACAACAAAATAGTTAAAAGATAAAAACAAGGGGTTAATCACCTTATAATTTAAGGGTACAGAGATTGATAATTTTAATTGTTTACAACTTTTTTGTGGTAACAGGCAGTTTTTTAAAACTCTTTGGTTATTATATTTTACTGCAAAAAACTTTTTGAGGTTGTCAACCTTTTAATACAAACGAAACTAATTAATTCATAGCGACATTTTATTATCCACTCTAGATCTAGAAAAAGTTAAAAAGAAATGTTTATACAGGGTGTCAATGAAGGAATGCACATCACTCATATCTTAAAGTATTGATTTAATGATAAAAATAAAGGATAATATTGTTGTGCTATTTTTATTGCACTTTTTGGTTTACTCGGATTTGTTTTGTTTTCCATGGTTTCGTTGCTACGGCAACCAACTTTCTCATTTGAAATTGAATACCTACTCTATACATTCTTACATTTATTATGCATCTAAAATTAAACTTTTTTTTTGTAAATTATAATTTCACAAATCTTTTGAGTGATGCAGTAGTTTGAATTTTTTTTTATATTTAAAAACTGGTAAATGAGTTCAATATAAATAAAATTAAACAAAAAACAGGCGACAACTGACCTAACACATCCATATTTTTTGTGGGAACTTGTAAACGACCAAGTGTATAAAATTCACTCAAATAAATATTGATAGTTTGGATGATTTAACAGCTAATTCCGACAAAATTCGTACTATTTCCTATGTAAATTTAAAAATGCTGCGAGCTGTTTTCATGATAGGCTTGAACAATTTTTGACAGTAAATGAGGCACAATTTCAGTATTTAGTTCGATAGCTTTTCCTGTTATTTGTTTATTTCCTATTATTAAAAATATTCTACATAAGAAAAGATAATTATTGTGAAATTCTCAGTTTTATCCAATTATAAATGAATTACACACATAATTGCTCTCTTTCTTTGTATGTCAGATGTGGCCAACTAGTTTATTGTGACAATCGACTTTTTACATAAAATGTTAGTTACGAGCTACCTCAAATGAACTCTGAGGAAATATCGTCTCTACAGAAGTCACGTTATACATGTTTTTCTCCCGAAGCTAGACCTATTTTCGAAAACTTTACACCGTTTTATTCGCAAAGGATGCTTGCATCAGAAACTAAAGCAGATTTAATTTTTCTCCCATGGTTCCATAGCCAACAAGATCACAAAAATGACCATTTTTAGCATCATTTTTGGTTGGCCGTAAACGAAACTAAAAACAAAAGGAAGTGCACTATTTACACGCCACTAAATGCAACCATCTTTTGACTACATTTTGAGACCAAATAAAAAATTCAAAACAAAAAAAAAGTTATTGAATATTTCTTGACCTGCTGTGTTTTTCGTTTTCGAATGAACTCTGAGAAAAACTGTTTTTACAAAAATCTTATTTTTCACGTTTTCTTCAGTATCATTGGACACAATTTCAAGAACTTTGCATTGTTGTACCTGCAAAAGATGCGCACATTGGTAAATAGAGAAGTTACGATTTTATCTCAGACAGTTTCATAGTCAAAGTGACCACAAAAATTACCATATTTAAGAGCTATTTTCCGCGACCGTAAAGGTTACCAATTACAACAAAAAAATGCAGTCATTTATGTCTTTAAGAAAAATTATCCCAACAAATTGCGAAATCGTTGCAGTGATTGACTCCTGGTATATGTTATTAATACACTACATTAAAGAGAGCCATTTTTATCCACAGTTTAGCTCTTGTAAAGTTATATTTTAAATATGATACCTTAAACCACATGATTATCTAATTAATTTTAATTGCTGATCATGTAAAGCAAATTATCAGACAAACAGCTTAATAAAAAAATCTTTATTACCATGAATAAAAAATGTTAGTTCCATTCGAATTGTGTCAACTGTGAAAAATTTACTTTAAAAAATATCTAAATATAACAATGAGTTACAATAGCCTTCTTGTATATAATAAACATACAAATATCACTATGTATAGAAAACTCAACATGCTTCAATTTTTAAGCCTTTTTGGCTGGCTTAAGAAACCATCAAGATTAACAAATTCTTAAATATAAACGACTGGTAACTAAGTGAAAAAGGTTATCAAAAAAGTACTATAACTAATATTGTAATACGATATAGATTATCATTACCACAATATTGATAATAAATAAACAAACAAATCATTTTACGAAGTGTACATATCTGTAGGAAGTTATGATAACATTCGATACAAATAGAAATCATAACAACCATAATTATTACACTAATTGTTATCCTATTTAATAGTAGGTAGTATGATATAATGCAGTTGACTTAGCAAAACTATTGAATACATTCATACTAGGCACAACAGTAATTCTCCATCTAATTAACTTAACAAATTTAATTGTTTTAAAACCCTATTAGGTACCTATGATTATAAAAACTATTTTAATTCAGTTGCCTTTTAAACAAACTTTTACACACACAATCATTTTTAATGATTAGCAAACCATAATTGATAACGACATAGTTTGCCAAATATAACATAAAACTATTAGATTTTCCACAATTGTTTAAAATTCAAACAATATTCAATTACGTTAAAGTGGCAAAACTGAGTGTAAGAGCTACACTATTAAAAATATCAATGTTTTAAAAATAGCTCAACAGGATAAGAAAAATGTGTGCCAAAATTAATGTGTAGTTGATGTCATGTCATGTGATGCATAACAGTTAATAGCAAATGTGCATAGCAATATATCACATAAAAAACCTATAATTATGTTTGTTACATTTGCAGATTGAACTTTCATTTGCTGTTAATGTGCTTTGGTTGTAATTTGAATATTAAAAATGCTGCAAGTTCTTTAAGCTACTCACAAAATAAAAGAATTTTTAAAAATTTAGTGGCTCACCCTATTTTCCAGCAAAGCAGAACTGTCACCACCCAAAAGCATCGTAGTAGCAGCTATACTGAAAGTTTCGAGACCCAAAATTGGTAGATACTCCTTATTTAAATTATCATCGGCTGCTAAGGCTTTTTCAGCTGTACGCACCACAGGCAATACCCATGGTTGGCCTTTTTCATTACGATATGCTAAAAATGTTAACCAGTAGGTATATTTTTTTTTATTACTCAAAAAACAATCAAAATGATTATTACTTACCTCCAACTCCCAAACTAACTTTTTTTTCGAAAGTATCGTCCGCAAATGATTTATTCAAAGCAAAAACCTCTATTGGAGGACCTAATTCTACTAGAGCAAATGTGCTAGGCATTTTTAAGCAGTATTTCCACTCACAATGTTAACGGACCTAGAGCACAACTAATTAAGCCTGCAGGTGCAGATGAGTGAACTGTTATGTATTATATACTGAAATGATATTGAATTATGAAATTTGTCACTTGAAGGTCATTTAAAATTAGAGTGGATATTCTATCACAAACGGTAAGATATAGTAAAAATAAAATTAGTACATATTTAAACTTCAAAATACAGCCACAAATGTTTAAAAAATTAATATTTTTTTTAGTAAAACTGTTGAAAAACCACAAATTTTGGCTCTTTTATTAACATAAAGTTTTGATGTTATAGTTTTTTATACTATGGTCATCTGTGACCACGGTTAGTAAACCGTGTCTGTGATACTATGTACTTTCATCTGACGTCTGTTATCATCAGCTGATTAAAGTGTTCTGTGGCTGATTAATTTCAACATACGACAACATAGCAAATGTCAAATTAGTGTTTTGTAAAGATAAATTAATAAGGTAACAAATTAAAATAAATCTTTTAGTTTATTTATGCCGATGATTCATTAATTTTACAAGTAACACATTTTGAGTTTTGTATGTTGTATGTGTAAATTACTCAATTTAAAACAATATTGCAAAAAAGCATAATAAAGGTATTCATGGAAATATTTTTGTAGCTAATAATGTCATCAACTGTACCACTAATCCTACAAGAGGACTGCGAACAGGGTGGAAAAGATTATGAAGGTGGTATTGAAGATGATTTCGCATACCGTAATAATGTTCTACAAGCATCAAAAGGTGTTCGAATGGGGTTCATTCGCAAAGTCTATGGCCTTCTCACAGTACAGCTTTTGCTAACTGTAGTTGTAGCTAGTATGTGCCTGTTTACCCCGAAAATTAAAGAATTTATTCACACCAAGTAAGTCGTTAAATTAAGCTGCAAATAAATAATTAAGCAACATTGAATTATTTTCACAATTATCTTTAAGTTACTTTAATAAATAAAGTTAACCCTTTGGTTCCTAGCGGTTTCACCAAGAAACCACCTTTAAAAAAATTTATTACATGATACCCAGTGGCCATGCTTTAAAACCACTATTGCTACCCTATATCTTATAGCAGTGGTCTCGAAAGTGGAGTGCGGACAACCCCGGGAGTACGCGAAATAATTTCTGGAGTAATTAAAATTTCTATTTCCACAGCATAATTTAGCAAATTTTGTAATGAAACTATTGCGATTTTTTATTTTGGGATGCAAGTTAATCCTGCGACATTAAAGTAAGGGTGCACGACCAAAAAGTTTGGAGACCGCTGTCTTATGGCAGAAAGCAATAATTAGTAATAAAATAGGTCTGAATAATAAAATATCATTTAAATGTTTTGCATGGTGTAAGTTGCCTTATCAAACAATGGTAAATTGCAAGAAACTATAAAATTTTACGCAATTAGTGGATTATAATGGCTGGTAATTACATTTATAAATAAATTATAATCAGGTGATAAATTATTTATGGATTTGTTTTTAAATTCGAAGTTATAAAATTAATGTCAATTTTAAGATATTTTAAGTTAATGAAGTGAATGATAGCTTTTTTTATTGAAAACATTTATTTTAGGCTGAAAGTAAATTTATCTGTTATGAAATTATTAAACACCACGAAAAGTGAGTGTTTTTTTTATGTCCCAGTGGTTAACTGGTGAAACCACCTACTTTTAATTGCTTAAACCGGTCCGTTATGAAATCCTGTGCAACAACCATATATGTGCAAAGACATTTTTATCTCTTTCTTACTTCGATTTTGTACGCAAACTATCGCAATCAACAAGAATTTATATAAATGATACAATCTTCGTTCCCGGGTTTGGAACTGCATCTTCTATATTTGGAAGTTGACATTTCGACCATTATATCTTGGTCTTTTTCAAAACGACTTATATAAATGTTTATTTAAATTTTAAAGTATAAAATATCAAATTAAGTGCATAAAATGATATTTCACGTTGTATTCGTTTTACCCCCCTCTCCATTGCGTCCTGCCAAAATATTGGTGCATATTGTTACGCCCGCATGATGTACTAAAAAGACCTTTCTGGCCTGTGCTTAAAAGTATTTGCCCACCCCTGGTGTAATGCTTAGTACCCATTAGAGATGGGCAGTATCACTCTTTTTGGTGAGTTGATTCATTTGAATCAGTTCGCTAAACTGAGTGGCTCAAAAGAGTGGCTTCTTCAGAATGGTTCGGATTGTCTGACGCTCACCACTCTGCAATCGCGTACGGAATGGACTGTGAGAACGGGTGGGGGGAGCGATGTTATTAAGGCACGATGTTGCTTGCAGCCCATACAATTTAAACGAGCACAGGCGAATTTCGACTTTACGTATAGATACGTAGGTCAATGGTATAAAGCTGAGAAAATCTTGTCAGCGGTCCACTCTCCACTCTGGGAGTGGTAAATCAGTCGATAAGGCACGATGTTGTGTGAAAACCATGCATTTTAAACGGGCGCAAGCGAATATCGCCTTTGGTCGGTAAAAGAGTGGGTGAGTGGCTCGCTTGTTCAGTGACGATCCACTCCGATGAAACGCGCAAGTGAGTCACTCAGTTTGAGCCACTCAAAGTAAGTCACTCAGTTTGAGCCACTCACTCGCGAATTGCCCATCACTAGTACCCATATTATATTCCCAAGATAAATTTTGTTTACCCTACCATTTTGCTGTGCGATGGTTTTAATTGTAACGTTATTGTTATACTCTGATATCAAAAATGATCTTGGTCATGGAATGGAGAACTGTCATCTCAGCGTATATCATCTTTTTGTAATAATTTTGTCAAAGTTACGTCCCAGACTTTTATCATCTACGATAATGTGCTAATATGTTATAAATTCTAGAGATAAAATAATAATAAACTACAAGTTTGAAAATTAAAATAAAAGACCATTAACGTTTTTATTGTAAAAAAAAGCCAAATTAAAGTAACTGTTGAAATTGTCCCCCGTCTTGTTCAATGCACGAGTTTACGCGCTTCCTCATGCTATTAAAAGCATTTTGCAGCATTACTGACGCTATGGTTGCACATTCAACAGTTCTTTGTTCCGGTTCTTCTGAAAATGCTATTTTTTAAGTAAGGGAACACGTAACAGTCCATAATTGTCAAACAAACCTCGGAGAAAACTCAACTTGTGTATGCAAACTTATCGGTAGGTCATCAAAAAACTCGTGAAGAAAAACTATAGTTTCTCGTGTCATAAGTGCTGTTGCACCGTCCTGCTGAAAATAGCCATGCGAAATTCATTATCGTGTAATTGTTGAACAAATTCAGTAAAATTGTTGTTTCTGTACCTCCCAGCATTGACAGTGAAATTTAGTAAAACTAATCCAATTATTCTTCTGCAAGAAACTGCCAGCCAAACACCTATTTTCTAACACCTATTATGATTGTATTTGAATATTTATTTATTTAGTCATGAGTCCTTCTACTGTTAGGTGTAGGACTGTTGAGTTGTGTTGTGCTGACTTTTTTCCATGTTTTTCTGTCTTGTGCTAGCCTTTTTATGTCTTTCCATTTGATGTTTCTATCCGCTACTGCTTTTTTTAATTTTGTCGTGCCAGGTTTTTCTCGGTCTACCTCTTTTGTTTTTTCCCTGTGTTCTTGCTTCATATGCTTTTCTGGTTAACCTTTCTCCTTTCATCCTATAAATGTGACCCAACCATCCCAGCTGCCTTTCCTGTATTTTTGTTTCAACTAATTTTATCTTTAATTTTCTCTATATGTTTCGTTTCTGATTCTATCTTTTTTGGTTTTTCCTTGGATTTTTCTTAGAAATCTCATTTCTGCTGCATTCACTCAGCTACTATTTTTATTTGTGAGTGTCCACGTTTCACTTCCGTATAAAAGTGCCGGAGTTACTACCTTTTTTACTACTTCCACTTTTGCTCGTTTGGGACTTCTCTATTTCCAAAAAATATTGTTCTTAAACTGTTAAATATTCTTCCCACATACCCTGTCCTTTTGCTTATTTCCTTGTCCATTCCTCCATTTTTCTCTATGATCACTCCTAAACGTAACGTACAGGATGTTAAAAACCAGAAATTTATATAAATTGCACTTTTTTCAGTGACTGGTTATTGTTTATTGCTATGTTTGGAAGCATTGGACTTCTTATTGCCCTTCACATTAAACGACGAGACACACCAACCAATTTCATCCTTCTAGCTGCCTTTGTAAGTATTTCTACTACACATAGGTACCAATAATGCATTTTTACTATGTTCGTTTACTCCATTACAATTTTTCAGTTTATAGTGTGTATTTTGTGGATCTTATAAATTTTATATTTGCTTGTTGAATTTAGGTAGTTTTCATTCACTAATTAGTAAAACTATGCAATATCAACATTCAAAAATATATTTTTTAATTTTATTACATTATAAATTTTAAAACATATGCAAGATTTGTTAAAAATATGTACTATTTATTCATCTTATAGACGGCCGTTCAAGCTTACACTGTTGGCGTTATTGTAACGTATTATTCTCAAGCTGTTGTACTTCAAGCGCTCATTTTAACATTGACTGTCCTGGGTGCTTTAACACTGTATACATTCCAAACCAAACATGATTTTTCTGCAATGCATTCTGGGTAAGTTTGATGCGATATTTTGCCATGTTATGCATTTATAATCCCTTTGTAGAATATCAATTTAATCCGAAATAACATGATACAATCCAAAATTATTTTCAGACAAGCAAATAGCGATTATTTTTGTTTTTGAGTATTTTTCTAAAAATTTAATGAACCTGTTGTATATTGCAATTATAAATATATATTTTTTTTTAGATTATTTGCTGGATTATGTATTTTGCTAGTTGGAGGATTTCTTCAATTATTTTTCTATTCTTCTGTTTTGGACATAATTATTTCACTTGGTGGAGCTCTGCTATTTTGTCTGTTTATTGTATACGACACGCAAATGATGATGCGAATGTTATCACCTGAAGAATATATTTTAGCTACAATAAATCTGTATATGGACATTATAAATCTATTTATTTATATCCTTCGCATACTTCAACATTTAAACAGGCAATAAGAGCAATCTGTTAGTGGATTTGCCAATTTTAAGCATTTATAAAATTGCAAATATTTATAATGTTAATCTACAATTATTATTACGGTTTGGAATATTACAAAGTTGTGATTTACACATAAAACACATTGTGTTCGCAAAGTTAGTGTGTTAATTGAAAATTACATGTGAAACACTTAATAACTAGTCTAGGAAAATCTAAATCATGTAAATATTTGCATTGTTAAATTTTTTGTTATTAAGATTCCTACAGAATATTACAGCTGTTTTAAAGTGTGATAAATTGTTAAGAATATAGTATTAATATTTTTATTTTATGATGTCTATTCATGTTATACATTATTTAAACTATGTTGTGTAAATATTTGTCCTAATTAAAATTATTTAAATGTATTGCATGTTTTGAAATAAATGAGCACTAGTTTACTTAGTTTGTTTTTAAATAAGGAAAGTTTAAGGCAAAATCTTCAAGATTATTTTAATAGAACAGTGCGGAATTTAGATTGTGATAATAAATAAGTAACAACACTTTTTCAAATTATTCTGAGGCTTTACTGTTGCAGCAATGGTGTGTACATTAAAAAACTATGTAGATAAATATCTAAATGGTTTAAGTGATTGACTTTGAATGGAATATAAATAAGTTACTTAAAAATCACTTATTTATTGTGAATGGAGAATCTCTTTTGCACAATTATAAAGTATTATTACAATTATAATAACAACAGGGTGTAGACTTGGATCACGAAACAGCAATTTTAATGGTAAAATTTTAAAAGTCTTATATTCTCCCCTAATTATTTTAGAAAAAACATGCAAATAGGTTTATTGTAGAGAAAAATAAATCTGTATAAATGTAATCAATATTAACTTTTAGTTTTCCAATTACTGAAAATTAAATAAATATTACAAAAACACGTTTTGACAAAAATCTGTAGTGCCTTGGAATTATACTATGACAACTATGTTCTGTGATGACAACTGCTCATCCTACTGTCACTTTGACGCGAAATTCATTCTTAATTTACTTAATATTTTATCAAACATTTATTTTATACAATTAGTTATGTTTTTATTCCAAGAAATAATAAAAAGGACAATTAAGAATAAACTTGGCGTCAAAGTGACAGTATAAGCGTTATGTCATAGCATAATTCCAAGGCCCTACAGAATTTTGTTGAAACGCATTTAGTAAATTTCTCAATTTTCAGTTATTGGAAAACGAAAAATTAATATTGATTATATTATAGATACAGAATTTTTTTCTCTACAATAAACCTATTTGCACTTTTTTTCTAAAATAATTAGGGGAGATAATATACGACTTAAAATTTTACCATTGAAATTACTATGTTGCATGATCCAAGTCTACACCCTGTATAATGATAACAATTAGTTTAACTCGAAATAATTAAAAAAGCTACTCATGAAAAAATGAGAGACTCGAAATTAGACTAAATTTTCTACGAAAGGTTTTTCGTTATTTGTATAACAACTGATAAAAAGTGCACCTTAATTTAATACTTTACCCAAAATGTGCCAACAAAGATTAAGACTAGAAAATTATCAAAAGAAATGATGAAAATTTATGAGGCTCTAGGCTGAAACTTAGTTAACAAATTTTTCAATAAATCAGACATTGTTACAGAATGGCTTTCATTAGTTGTTTTGATTGTTTGTGATACACAGGTGAAACTTCGAGTAGTCGATACATTAATAACTTGATTTACCTCAATTACTCGACTTTAGAAAGGGTCTGTTAAAATTAAGCATGACCCTACCTCAATACTCCACTCTAATTACATAATGATATTTCCAACCTTGGATTATATGGGATTGACTCCAATTTATTTTCTAAAAATTAATTTGTTCTACATTCAAGAATTCACTGAATGAACAGAGAAGTAACACTTTGTAATTATACCGGGTGATTCAGTTTGACTGTCGCACCCCTATAACTTTTTAATTATTGAAAATACAAACCTTATATTTTTGGAAACGGCGACAAATTCTGTGTTAAGTGATGTGCATTTGTTATCTTTACAATGACATATGTCAAATCTGCGATAGGCAACTGTTTTTTTTTTAAATTACATAGTATACATTTTTTGGTTGATTCGGATAGAGAATTTAATTCTGAATCTGACCATGTATTAAAAAAGTATGCTTACATAAGAAAATTTTCGAGAAAAATCAGTTCAAAGTTTATTCAAATTATAGCAAACAGTCTATTTAACATAACAAAAAACGACCAAATCTTAAAAATTATACTACAGGGTGAGTCATTAGTGGCGGATCGGTCGATTGTGGCTTAACGGTTTGACATAGAAAGTTGATTCAAACGGTATTCCATACAGTTTTTTCTTCCGAATACGATAAAAATATTTTTAAATATACAGGGTGGGTCACCTCTCTGGAACCAATAGCAACTTTTATATTTCAAATACAACACCCCATTTTTTATTTAATATTCTTGACCGCCTTCATTTTAGCTTTACATCAATATAAAATAGTACAGGTTTTTATGCGGCCTGGTCACTAAAAAAAAAATAATTTTCAAAATTTTTCAAGGTTTTAAGTCTATTTAAAACTTTTTTTTATGTCGACGTTTATTTGCTTTTTTTTAAATAAAATAGTTATTTATGTATCAAGGCCAAAAAGTGTAACTTTTTCGGCCGCGTCTGGTTTGCTGGCTGAGACGTAGTATAGTAGCGCCATCTACAGTGTAGTATACTAATATTATACAGTTTCACGAGTAATATTTGAATATACATTTAAAAACGTCAAAGAGCTTTACATCTCCTGCCATTGATACTAGGGATTCTGTTAAGTTTATAAGTTAAAATATATTTTACTTATGCCTGTTATGTATAAAACTTAAGGGAAAATTGTTAATTTTATTTAAAATAGGTATTTACTTGGAAATATATATTTTATTAACTGTAGACTAAAGACTAAATTAAAAATAATAATAATAATAATACTATATTTTATTCATAAAATAAATGCTTCAAAACAAAATCCGTGAATAAAGTTTAATTTAAAAAAAAAATATAATATTATAAGTTAGCCGCGTTCTGTCAACTGTCACGACCGATTCACGATTACGATACGTTCAAAGAAGCAATTTTAAGTATTAGTCTGTGCTTTCAGAAACAATGTCACTGTATAGTGTATAGTAATAATTGTTTTTTTACTGAGAAAATAGCTGTTGCATTTTCACTATATGAATATTACATCATATTTCTTGCTATTTATGAAATCTTCCGTCATTTTTGAAGGGTTATACCTCCATTTTCTAGTGGGTAAATAAAATTCGCAAAAGTCTCGAAGTCCCGGGAATTCCCGGGACTTTGATAAAAAAAGTCTCGAGTCCCGGGACTTAAAAAATTGTCGAGACTCAGAATCCCTAATTGATACCATATTTTTATATTTTGACATAACAGACAAATAATATACCTTTGTTTGTCATCGATTTCCAATTTATTATGTCCCCAATAGATGTTCCAACGATTTTAGAGCATTATCAACAAATAGCAACTTCAAAATAATTACACTCAATGCTGCAATTACAAGAGCAGCCATTTTTATTTTGAAGTCGTGTCTTTCAATTTGGGTAGTTCACACGGTGACATTTAAAGTCGCGACTTTAAAAGCTGCGACTTTTAAAGTCGCGACTTTAAATGTCACCGTGTGAACTACCTACCCATTAGGATTACACACTCTATTAAATTCAACGTAACAACTATGAGAAAATCAAAAAGTTGCTGCCAGATCTTTATAGCTATGTAAATACCAAAAACTGGCTAAACCAGGAAGGAATTGCATTAATAAAACATCAATGAATTAAGAGTATATTAAAATTTAATCACAATATTAAAAAAATTACAGCAATTTCAATATTTCTAAGCGACAAATTTTATTTGACGATACATAAAATATACTATACAACAGATATATATCATTGTGGTCTTTTATTATCTTCAGTGCAATTGTATTTATTAATTAAGATGTTATTATGTTTGTTAGTCAACTTAAAAAATAAGTACTCCAGTTGAAGGTCTATTAACATATTAAAAATATATTTCAGTAGCAAATCACAGCCAAACATTCATAAAAAATCACAATTCTTTATGGTAATATAGACTCTTACATTTTTATGGAAGAAGGCACTTTACAACAGTAAAGCCATTTCTAAGCATATTCTCTTAACAATGAAATAATGATTAGTGTAATAATAAATTATAGGAGGATGCCTTAATATGATTCAAAACATTTTTCTTGTCCCGCTCACACTAACATTGTACGAAATCATTTTCATTAAATTCAGATCAATCTCCTGTTTTAATCTCTTTTCTACTACTAAAAACTGAATAACTTTAAGTTTTAAAACAGCACTAGTAACATTAGCCTTATGTAGCTTTTGATTTTAAAGTTTTGTGTTAAATCTCTGTTTCCACTTTTGATTCTACATCCAATTTACTAACGGTAGATATTCACAAAACAAAAATTATTCTGACAAAATTGTCATAAATTCAACTACCCTTAATAATTAATTTACGTATTATTAATGAACATTTATTTATTTTTAGTACAATAGAAACTATAAAGTAAAAACCTTCAAATAGAGCACTAAAACATGTAACATTTATACAGTCTCCACATTTCTATAACAAATGATTGCACATTTTGTCATTACTATATTTTGTATGTTCACAAGCTAAAACAACTAGCTTTTGTTTCGTAAAAAATAACATTTATATATTTTTACTTTTTTGCATAAAAACATTTTAAAATACTCGTAATTAAGACTATTAAAATAAATATTGTTAGTCTGTAATATACCAACCTCTAAATATACAAACATCAATGAAAACAACTATTATAATTTTTGTCATAAAAGTTTAAAAAAAAACAGTAATATTCGCATTGTTTACCTTAATAGATGTCTTGTTATCACTTTAATACAATGACACATAGTTATTATTATGTAGGTTACACCATACAAAAATATAGTTTTATATATTTGCTACAACTTAATTTTATTTACACAGCCATACCTAATATATTATTATTACAATTTGTTTTTATTAAAATCAATTTTGTAAAATATTGTTATAGAGTTGCTATTTGTTTCAGTGACAGAACATTACTTTTTGCACTCTAAAATAATACATTATTCAGTAAAATATGAGAATTATGTGTGATATGGAGGATATGAAAGATTCAACAGACCAAAAAGTAGCTATGAGCATCACTGTCTAGAGCAGAGGTCGGCGAATCGGGGTAAATTACCCCAAATGGGGTAAAAATTCAATTCTTGGGGGTAATGAGGACTCAATAGACAAATAAAATTATATAAAAAAGAAATCCTTTTGTTTCATAATGAGGATATTAATTTATTTTATCGCAATTCGTTTATACTTTTTATATTTTTAATTGTATTCTCCGTATAAATAAATTCAATAAACCTTTTGAATTTAAATAATCTATGATTTTCTTCCTTTCAATTCAAGGGGGTACCGTCGAAGTAAATAAATATATTTTGGGGTAATAGGTAAAAAAGCTCCCTGATCCCTGGTCTAGAGAGTTACAAGCTACATAGTTTAATGTAAATCAAATTGGGATCCTTCACTGATGGGGTTTGCAGCTTGTAGCCCACTTAGACAGCCATCATGTTTATAACTACTATTGATCTATTTTACTACCAATATCTGCTGTATTATACCTGATCCTCACACTTCCTGCATTATTCTTTAGTGATAGTTATCATAATTTTATTAGAAAGCAGCCTATTAAAAATCAATTTTGCCCACAAAAAAGTATCTACACCCAATTTTTTCCATTTTCATTATCTGTATCTATAGTGCTGCTAAAATAATCATATTTTGATATGACATGGTAGCTGAATAACAGTTCTATGATTACATAGTACACCAGAACAAAAATGTTTTAACTTAACCGACAAAATTAATAACATAAATAAATATATGTTTCAGTTAAATAATCATTTAATCATCCAGGTGTAATATACTTGGGCAATTATTAAATTATAATTTGCTTGATTATGTTGCTCTTAAGAGATACATGAATTGGTACGTATTCAACTGCGAACTCTCAAATTTTTAGCTCAAGTAAATAATTTTTTTTAAATTTAAAGGCCAAACGTCCTTGAAAAAGCTGAAATAAAAAGAGAATTATGAAGTGGGCACACTGAACCAGCCACAAGTTACTGAAAAAATTAATTTAAACAAACTGTGAGCAGTAAAAATACTTGGAGTTTGCTTGCTTGCTGCGAGGATATTCTGAAGGAAATAAACACCTTTAGCACTTGATAACTTAAAGTTATTTTGTTCGTATTGTTGGGCAATGCAATAAAAATACAGATGACCATCTAATGTTCGATAAGTATTTCCTTTTACTTAATTTATCATTTGTTTTCTATTTTTTTTGTAAATCTTTTAAAATTAAGAAGGGCCTTAATGCCACACAAAAAGTTTTTGTGGTGTAGTCTGCAGTTTGTAGACTCCTGGTTGAAAGATATAAATGATATTACAATTAGGAGTCATCTCAATAAATAATTTAGAAGTTATAAAGAATAAAACATAAATTTTACACACCTAATGTTCCAAAATTCTTAAAAGCCTAGAATGACAAGAGCTGGTTCTAATTAATAAAACCAAGGGGTCCTGAATCATGGGAATCAAGAAAACGATCTTAGTTTGATGTGTTACATGTGTTTTTGTATTTCTTAGAATTTGGTGAATCCATTTTTGCTAGGGAGCCCGATTTTTTTTTGTAACCTCGACCTAAACTCACTCTTTGCAGCCCTGATAAAGGCAACTCATGCAAATAAACGTATTTGGGTTAATAATATTATGTGATTATGTTAACTCTACTATCTATACATTACCAATCATGTAAAGTAGCCATAGAAGACATATATATTAAGTAAACACTTGAAAATATTACTGTTTTGAAATAGTTTACACGTACATTACGTATTTGTAAATCGTGAATATTTCACGTGACTATGTAACACTGATATTAACAATAAAAATGACTAGCATAAAAAATTTGTCTACACATACGCTGGTAACGTCGAATTTCCTGAGTTTTCCTGATCCTCACTATCGATTGCTGGTAACTCCACGCCATGAACCATAAGATCAAATTCGCTGCCCGAGAGTGATTTGTTGAGTAAATTTTCCCAGTCGTCTCGAGTAGTAGGAGGACAATCACCAATACCTAGATTTACACGTCGTACTATGGGTGGTGACAAGTCTGTTAAAAACAATAAAGTGATGTAACATTATCAACTGCAATAAATGACAGCTTACGTATTTTGGTTGACTGTGCCCGCATAGCTTCCTGCTTGATAATAATTTCGTTAGTAATATACGCTTCACGTCTAATTTGAGCTTGTAAGGCTTTGGGCACATCAGGAATACACCATTTTACCATAATTATAACGAACGCAACCACATTCTAGAATAAATTATATTTTAACAAATAAATAATATAAATAAACATTTTGTTTTAATTCTGAATGTAACTTGTCCTATTATGAATTTACATCGTAATGTTAGCACCAAAATTATTAATCATCGCAATCAGCATAAAATAACCACAAAAAAATTTTACAAAGTTAATTAATTAATCAAAGCACATATATCAAAACATGTTAAATAGTTTAAAAATTTGCATTGATAATTTAAATAACTCGTATTGCAAAAGTTGTAACTCAAATAATAAATTGACTTCGGTACTTTATTTAGAAGCTCCTACACATACTCTATTTTTTAATATGGCATATTATGCTGGTTTAATGATTTTACAGTGCGTAAAAGCGAAAAAAACGCCCTGTCCAATATTTTCAAAAGTTGAATAATTTAATGCCAATCTACATTTCAAACAATTTTCTACTACCTTAACAAACTTTTGAAATGTAAATTTCACGAAAGAGCTTTTTTTTTACTTTTCAAAAAGATAAAGTTTTATATATTTGTTGCAAAAAATAACCGAGATATGGCTAATTTTGTGATGTTATTATCAAAGTTGGCCATGATTTCAAAAACAAGTGATGTTTACAATTAAAAAACAAGTGGACGTCATTTCCATGTAAATTTTGCAGCAACATCCACCTTTTTACCGCTTACAATGTAAACTTCTAACGTATTAAACTTTTCAAAGTGTTTAATTTAGCCATGGTCACAATACCACAATAGTCATAAAATACAGAATACATGGGTTTGCTTAAAATTTTAAAAATCTACTTGGATATTACATTTAGTTGTTTATTAATTGCAAACATCACTTGTTTACGAAATCATAGCAAACTTTGATAATAAAATTTTTCAGAAATTAGCTACATCTCGATTATTTTTTGCAGCACATAAATAAAAGTTTTTAAAAAGCCAAAAAATTGCTTTTATGTAAAATCATGGCCTACTAGACTTTCCATTTAAAAATATATAACTAATATCTTAAATCAACATCATTAAACAATTAAAATTTTGTTTAAATGAAGACTAAACATGTTTATAAAAAACCTGTATAACATTAAGTTCTATTTTGATAAAAAAATTGATTTTTTTAAATGTTGCAATTTAATTTTTTGTCTGTAGTGTCAAAATGGAAAGTTATATAAAAAATCTGATAAAAATAATAATCCAAGAGCCCGATATCAGATATTCGCCAACTATAATGATAACCAAACATTTGAATTTGGTCCACCCTGTATATAAGAAGAACTTAAGACAAAAAATAAAATAAAACTTACCTCAAATACTACAACAAATGCTAATCTTGCTGCCAAAATATGCCAATACATTGAACTTTCTTTATATCTGTTGGGTGAATTTGGTGGTTCTCGGTAGTCTGTATATCTACAAATCAGCATTTCAAATAAGTGACAATCAGATTTTGTTTACACAATACATTGTTAAATAGGCACCAATGGATTATATTGATGATCTCTTGAATTACCAAATTAATCTTTGCTCAACTGTTTTATATTTAATTCAAAATTAATTAAAATTTAATAATATTGAAAAATTAAGAAAACAAATGCATGATAAAAAAAAACTTCTTTTTTTTGTTTGACTCCCAGAATATTACAATCTGTCCCAAATGGACATTCAGTAATTTATATGAAACTGATACATTGTCATGTAGAAGGTTGCCAATTATTAGATTAAATACACTAAGAATAACAATAATGTATCAAAAAAATTGGATATTATTCTGTTTTAGCAAAAAACATTCAATTTAGCTGTTAATTTCTTTGAAGATAATATACAGAATACAATCATTTAAATCAAAACAATATTTTTTTGTTAAAGATTCTCGAACAGGTCGATTTTATTTTCCAAGACTCAAATCTTGATTTTCATTTGTTTTGTAGTGACACCTAATAAAATAACGACGTCTTCACCATTTTTTTATCTAACTAAAGAAACAAAAATTGTCTTAAAATTTAATTTCTTACTATGGCACATTTAAATATGAATTTACTTTTTTATTTTATTACTTTGACCTAATTTACTTGACAAGTTTAAACATAAGGTGCTTCAATAATATTATGGGCTTGGCAACAGAGTGTTTGATTCATTTTTCTTAATAATAAAATTAAGGTTAATCGATTTTCAAAAATTGTCTTATGTAAGGTGTCCAAATTTTTATACTTTAATTTAGAACAGTGTTTACCAAAATTACAACCATCTGGTACCCCTTTTAAGGATTTAGTCTTACCGGCGTACCATTCTCGGATGGAGATAGGGACTAGTTTCTCATATATTAAATTTTACTGAATTGTTCTCTACAGCTAAAAATGCTAACATAAATAAAATCATGTCGTGTATGCGTACCAAACTTTGGTAAGGACTAATTTAGAGAATTAAAAGCCCTATCAGAATCAAGAAAAAATATATGGCTTACTGTTTAAAAAAATGGTGTAGACCAGTGGTTCCTAACCTTTTAGTAGTCGCGACCCCCTATACAGGGTGTCCCAAATTCGAGTAAATGCATGGAGATCTCGCTTATCTTAAGAGCTACAAGGTCGGTTAAATTAGGGCAAAGTTGCGAAATTAGATGCTCATTAATAATCCAAAGAGAAATTGGAAATATCTCAAACGGTATCCGAGAAAATTAGGAAAAACTGGAAAATACGATTTTTGAAAATCGTCTATAACTCCTTTGGAGTATGAAATATTTTAAATGTGTAAAGACATTGCCCAAGCAACTTTTCAAGCCGAATCGAATAGTGGTCACAAATTTTTTCTAGATTGATTCGTGTTTGTTTTATGACAACCAACTTTATTATTTCTTATGGGCGCAATTTTTGCTAATTACATAATCAAATAGCATTTATTTTTCTGAATCCATTGATGTATCACACATGGTATTTTACTTTTTCTTTTATTGTCAAATTTCAAAAAATACGTTTTAAACAATAACCATTATAAATCAGGTTGGCCGGTCATTGTAGTTTATGTTGTGTCCATGACAACCGATCAACAAACTAAAAGTTTTAAAGGCCTGTTAGTCGTAAAAATGAACTTTAATAACGAAGAAAAACGTGATATGCTGCCCATAACAAAAAACAAAGTTGGTGGTCTAAAACAAAAACGAATCGACCTAGGAAAAATTTGTGACCACCATCCGATTCAGCTTAAAAAGTTGCTTGGGCACATTTAAAATATTTCAAACTCCAAAGGAGTTATAAACGATTTTCAAAAATGGGCATTCCAGTTTTTCCTAATTTTCTCGAATACCGTTTGAGATATTTCCAATTTCTCTTTGGATTATTAATGAGCATCGAATTTAGCAACTTTGCCCTAATTTAACCGACCTCGTAGCTCTTAAGATAAGCGAGATCCCCATGCATTTACTAGAATTTGGGACACCCTGTATATCCTAACAATTTTCATGGCCCCCTAGTTTGTAGTAACAAAAATATTACAATTTATTTAAGATCTTATCGATGGTTTGAGTAAAATAAGCAACAATTTTTTTAAGATTTCAATATTTTAAAAAGTAAAAACGTTTTATACATTTTTCGAAGCGCCCCTTAACCCTTTCAGCCCGAAGACCGTATATTTCCGCAATAAAATTTTGGGACCAACTGCCGAAGGCCGTGTTTTTTCGAACTTATTATATTTAGACGACGAACACCGTACGCGTCCGTTTGATAGGTTAAAAACGTTTATTAGGTTCTATAGATTCGTGTAAAATAGTTTAAACTCACGTGCATATCAGTGCATTAGTCAGTCTCAGTTTTAACGTGTTTATTGTGCTTATAGTTGATTTTATTTGAAAATACAAAGGTAATTATTATATTTTATTTAACAGTTTAGTAAAATTCCAACGGAAGAAGGAAGTAAACAAAAAGTTAGGAGATGCGTTGTTTGTAGTAAGCATGATAAAAGAAAAGAAACGTCGTATTATTGCAAGGATTGCAATGCTCCTCTTTGCATAATTCCTGTTTCGAAATTTATCATTGTAAACGTAATTACTAACAAACATATTTAATTATAATTTTTTGAAAATAAACAGAAAAAATTGAATATGCATTTTGATTTCTAACAGTGTTGATCATTACGTATAATATTCGAGTAGTGAGACCGCGGAACGTAGTTTGCCGAAGACAATTTGATAATTTCCTGTTTCGAAATTTATCATTGTAAACGTAATTACTAACAAACATTTTTGATTACAATTTTTTGAAAATAAACAGATAAAATTGAATATGCGTTTTTATTTCTAACAGTGTTGATAATTACGTATAATATTCGAGTAGTGAGACCGAGGAACGTATTTTGCCGAAGACAATTTGGTACAATGACGAAGGCCGTACGATTCCGCAAACGTCTAAAATAGCCCGGCATACGGGCATTTCTAATAAAAAAGTAGTCAGGGCTGAAAGGGTTAAAATCTTTCACGGCCCCCCGGTTAAGAATCGGTGGTATAGACATCATTACTCGAAAACAAATGAAGATTAAGAATTGTGTTTAATAAGAAAATGTATTCTTAAAAAATAAAATGGAAGTATCCGAAGATTTTTTCCCAAAAAATATTTTTTTGATTTTCATGAATTTATTCTATACTTTTGCCGTGCACTGTATAATAGAAGTGAATAATAATTTGACAGCTAATTCAATGTATAATTAACGATAAATAATAGATAACCAAAAGTTCATATCTAAAAATAAATCAGAATACATGTACCACAAAACATTTAATGTTTGAAACTGCACATTTTTTCTCACCTACATATCTGTTCAGTGTGTAATCTTGGAGTTGAACCAACATCAAAATGGCTTGTATTAAAATACGAAAGAGAATGATTTAAATATCCATCTAAGGTCTGATGTTTACTAACCGTAGATATATACACTAGACGAGGTATAAAATCTGAAGTAAATGCAATGATAAAACCCTACAATAAAAACACAATTAAGATGATAATTTACTCACATTATATGTTACTTACATTTGTTATGACAGATAATTTTCCAATAGAATCTAGAATTCTATACCAGACTCCGATATCTCGAACCCTTTGTGTAACAGGACGACGATAAAATGTGAGCAACTTCTGGGCATCTAATCTCATTTCAAGGACGTTATTCATCAAAGCGAAAAATGGTGCCAAGGGAAACGCCGCCACAAATATCGTTACAAAACCATATTGCAACACTAAACAATTATATTCATTAAATTATTAAATTTAAAAAAAATGCTAGGAAATCATACCCATTTCTAAATATTCTGGAAATAAACTTCGCGGACCCCATTCGACAAGCTTGAAGTCCTTAATCCATTGTGGTTTGCCCTTACAAGACAACTGATCTTTATTAAGTCCAGTTTTAACCTTAAGTGTGTTCATCCATTTATAAAATAATGGAAAAAGCATCTCTAATGCTGTGTTCATAGCTTGTTTTCCAATCATTATGATGGCCAGTTGAATGCACAATTCGATAAGACAGCCTCCTGGACTACACTGTTTTGAAGATAATAAAAAATGTCACTTAATATGAATAAAATTTAAAGGACCAGTACTTGAGTTGAAAAATTAATTACACATTTTTGCAATAAAATTAAATGTACATTCGAAATATAGTATAGATATAATTTACATTAGGTAGGTATAATGTTTATTATTCAGTCTACAACATTTCATTTGAGTTTTTAAAACCCAGAAATACATCAACATGTTTTTTTAAATTGCTACACTGATAATATGAGTCGTTTATTTTAAAAATGGCACTTTTATGGTGTTTTAAGATATTGAATGTTTTGTATTTTTTTAAATTAATGTGGATAGAAATGTCTATGCTAACTAGACAGAAATTTCACTTATATTTGTTAGCTCGTTACTTTTTTTTTAATATACTTAATTTTGCAGACATTAACGAATCCCCATTTTTTATTACATACTGTAAAGTAGTGCCAGCTGGTAAAAATTTTGAGTAAGGGTGCTGTTTAAATATAGGTAACCAATTTATTAAGAGTGTATACAGGGTGTCCCATATTAATTTTCCAGCCTGGGGATCTCGCTTATTATAAGCGATATAGGTTTGTTTAAATTAGATGAATTATTATTCCTTAGTATGAGAGAAGCCACAATCAATTTTTAAAAGTACAAAATTCCTTGTGCTTTAGATGTTATAGCAAAAAATATGAAAATGTTGAATTTCTTTTTTCTCTCATAACTTTTTTGTGTTTATCATTAGAACAATTTTATTTGTACTTTCTTAATGTACTTTTTAATGGTGAATGTAACTGTTATTTTAGATTTTTTTTAACACCTACCATTTTGGACATATTATCCCTAGTTTAAATTTTTTTTATGGGCCACGAAGTTGGCTATGGAATAGTTAAATGTGCTTTTTGTTCTCTTTTGAATGAGATATTACTCGCTATATCTATTTTTATAAATAAGTCACAAAATGAAAATAAATCGTATTATACCCATCACTTATCAAGCTGTCTATGAAAATAAAAACAAAAAACAACTAATTAAATGTCAAATGATAGTTACTATTTGTGTGGTATCATTTATTAGAATTTCATATTATTGTTGTGTAATTCGATAGTCTTTGTAGCAAATTTGTTATCATATAATTATGGGCACATTTACAACTAATTAAAAATTTTAAATGTTGAAATGTTACATTCTTTGCAATAGAAAGTGTGTAAAATGGATCATTCTAATTAATTATTAATTTGTTTTGGATTTTTGATTGGTTTCTCGAAAAAAACATATTCTTTTAAATTGATTTCCAAATTTCTGTAATTATGCACCCTTCGTTGCCTTTTCTCAGGATATAGCTTTAAGTATATTCGCTCAGCTTCTACACAGTTTTTATGGTAAAGAATGTAACATCTCAACATATCAAATTTTTCACTATTTTTAAATGTAGCCATCATTAACAATTACTACAAAGACTATCGAATTACACAACAATAATATGAAATTGTAATAAATGATACCACACAAATAGTAACTATCATTTGACATTTAATTAGTTGTTTTTTGTTTTTATTTTCATAGATAGCTTCTTGATAAGTGATGGGTATAATACGATTTATTTTCATTTTGTGACTTATTTATAAATATAGATATAGCGAGTAATATCTCATTCAAAAGAGAACAAAAAGCACATTTAACTATTCCATAGCCAACTTCGTGGCCCATAAAAAAATTTAAACTAGGGATAATATGTCGAAAATGGTAGGTGTTAAAAAAAATCTAAAATAACAGTTACATTAAAAAGTACCTTAAGAAAGTACAAATAAAATTGTTCTAATGATTAAGACAAAAAAGTTATGAGAGAAAAAAGACATTCAACATTTTCATATTTTTTGCTATAACATCTGAAGTATGAGAAATTTTGTACTTTTAAAAATTGATTGTAGCTCCTCCCGTACTAAGGAATAATTCATCTAATTAAAACAAACCTGTATCTCTTATAATAAGCGAGATCCCCAGGCTGGAAAATTAATATGGGACACCCTGTATAGTGCCTGTATAAGTCACGGACCTGTGCATTAAGCAGTTCACAATAAAATTTATATCGACAAAAACAGTCGTTTTTTAACAGAAATTGCAAGTAAAATGTTTGAAGATAAAAATACCATACATTTTTGTAATCGTTAACTGCCTTAACTATTTTTTCGCAAAAAGTGACTTATGCCACTTTCAAAATAAACAGCTCATATAAAGTGATTGCCAGAATTAAAACAATAAACACTAGCAAAGTAACAAAATTACTCCGTACAACTAATCAGTAAGTAAATAGTAAATTGACTTTCTAATCGAAGCAACTTACCTCTTCTTGTCGATAGCCGAAAATTCTATTGTACTTTTCTGGATATCCAACCAATTTGCCTTTAACAAAGGCAATATAAAATATCGAAGCATAATAATTAACAAATTGTAACAGATAAATCTTCAAAGTTAAAGAATCGTCAAATTCTGTTTGTGTCCTCAATAATTCCATTTCTGTTAGATATTCCGCAACATACGTGTAAATCTGTAAATAGCAATCGTTATAAACGTAAAAATTATTGTACTTTGCATTCCATACCCAGTTAAAAACAACAATACAACACAAGTTAATACAAGCCGCTGTAACTGTAGTGAAAAGAATAGCATAGCTTGTATTATCCATACTTGCACTATTATTATAATAGTGGACTTTTATGGCTGTCATAACAGACATCCGATATAATACAACAGCTACCACTGTTGCAACTGCTAATGCTACCTGAAAAGAAAAATGGGAAAATTTACAGGTTTTATTTAAAGTCCATATTTTAAAGATTTATCACTACATTGGACAGTGGGATTTAACAAATATTATGCAAATAAAAATGAGCATAGCAAAAAAAAAAACGAACTGTGTACCGTCGCGCGGGGTGATTTGTAGTAGATCATCAAATATGCACTTTATTATCATGTGGCTCAATCCATGGGGTGTCATGAGCCACCCCCTGAATTTTAAAAAATCAAAGTTTTTATGAAAATTGGAGTTCTGAGCTTTTGTCAAACTATAGGGCATGCAGTTTGTATCCTTTCCTCCAATTTTCGAACATAGAACCTTTCAAGTTTTATAATTACATGAAAAAATGTAAAAGACTTTGTGGACGGTATTCGAAGTGTTACTTAACTAACACTTAATAACACATAACACATAATAATATAATGTGCTATATAAATTGCATTGCTACTATACGTGGGACATAGAACCAGAAAATTATTAATAGAGCTCAACTTTTTTAAATTGGTTTGCCATTAATTAATTAGCAACGTTCGTGCACATACAAAAAAGGATTAAAAACTAAAAAAGATTAGTTGACTGCCATGGGGCTCTCAGCAACTATAAAAACAGCAAAATGGCACAAATGTGCATAATTGTTAATTGATTTTTTATCAGTTTTAAAATTGCAGGCAACAGATACACAGGAAAAACTAAAAATTAAACTTTTTATTTTCCTTAATTTTGGGGGTAAATTAACGAAAATGAGTATTTTCATGGATGCCATGTTGAATTTTCATACCAATAACTAGCAAATAAAAACTATATTAATAGTTTTCAGTTACTAAAAATGTTAGAAGGTAAACATAGACGGATATATTACGATTAAATAGCTCTTATTTTGTAACAAAATGTGAAATAGGCTCAATATTTCGCTTTTTTTTAAATCTTTAACTACGTAGCTCTTAATGATTTCTTAGAGACCCTTAGCATAAGGTGACGTTTTTTTTTCCCGAAGTTTTGGGGCCACTAACCTGGGATTACAAAAAAAAAGGTCCTCGACTAACTTTCTATTTTCCCGTATCCGGTACACTGCACACCACAACTCAAATTTTAATAAACTCAATTCAAATTAAAGAGCAGGAAGTAAGAAGTAAAAACCCACACATTTTTGCACATTTCAAAACTCAGCGGCATGGGTTTTTAAGAACTCAAAAAAAGGATATGTCCAGGAAAAAGGACTTATGGAAACCCTAAGTAACCTAACCCAGCATAACCTAATCGGACACTTTATTTAACGGTGATGGCTGACAGCCAGTGACAGCTACATGCACAAACTCCTCCCTACTCCAATTTCGTGGCCAATGAGGGGTTACACTGTTACAATGTTGCCAGACTAACAGATTTGAATAATTTGGCAACAGTGAAAGTACCATACCATAGCTTACATTTGTTATTTTAAATGTGTATAGGAAAATTATGAAAATCGGGGACAAGAATATTCCGGGACTTGTGTCTTGTTTCGGGGACTGTCCTGAAAATTGGGGACGAATGGTCACCCTACCTTAGCCGTCAAGTTATTTTAGACTAATAAGCTTTACTATTTTATTTTAGAAAGTATTTCTAGTTCATATTAAAAAATAATTTCAAAACCTATGCATACATAATCTTTATAATTTCTCAGTGTAACAGTTTTTGTATTTACACTTTTGTAAAACAATCAATGGCAAACTTAGTCCTAAAGATAATTTTCAAAGCTGGAAAATTAAAAATATCCTTGCATTCGAGACATTAAAACAGAAAAATATTCACGAAAGACTTTTTAAATATTAAAGAAACTTACTAGTAATAAAACTACAGAGAAACTAAACAAAGTTGCAGGCACACGCATTCTCCAAAACGGGACATGAGGTTCCATGGTGTTAGTGATGAAATTAATTTGTTTCCGTTTCACATGAGCCAACCTTGCTAAGTAGTGAGGTCTAGGATGTTCCTCTTGTACATCAAATCCAGTTAAATCCCACCTATGTGTTATTTCGGCAGAATACCTTTTCCAAAGTTCCAAAAACAAAGTCGCTAAGACCAAAAATCAAAATCTTAAATTATATTGTAAATTAAAGTTGTTTCACAAAAACAAAACTACAAATAATCAAACGAAAAACAATATTAATTTAATATTACAGGTGATGCTAGTTAAATTTAAATTGTGATAACTTTAGAACACATCCATAATGTAAAATAAGCTTCACCAGTTCCTTAATTTGAAAATAAAAAAACAAAAAAAAAAACGTCGTGTAAACAGTGATATCGATTTTTAAAGTTAGGTAAAATGGACTTGGGCTATTTTTGCAATCAGCAATTCAAATAAAATAAATGTACTTTTATGTATGTCTGAGTTATACAGGGTGTCCCAGATTACATTTCCAGCATGGGTATCTCGCTTATTATAAGAGATACAGGTTTGTTTAAATTAAATGAATTATTTCTTAGTATGAGAGGAGCCACAATCAATTTTTAAAAGTACAAAATTTCTCTTACTTCAGATGTTATAGCAAAAAATATGGAAATGTTGAATTTGTTTTTTCTCTCAAAACTTTTTTATTTTATTCATTAGAACAATTTTATTTGTACTTTCTTAAGGTACTTTTTAATGGATAATGTAACTGTTATTTTAGATTTTTTTTATCACATACATTTTCGAGATATTACTCCTAATAGTTAAATGTGTTTTTTTCTCTCTTATAACTTGCTATATTTTTATGCATAAGTAACAATATGAAAAAATCGTATTTTACCCTTCACTTATCAAGCTATCTATGAAAATAAAAACAAAAAACAACTAATTAAATGTCAAATGACAGTTACTATTTGTCTGCGGTATCATTTATTAGAATTTCATATTATTGTTGTGTAATTCGATAGACTTGTAGTAATTGTTATAATGATGGCTGCATTTAAAAATAGCAAAAATTGTTATATGTTGAGATGCTACATTCTTTTCCATAAAAACTGTGTAGAAGCTGAGCGAATATACCTAGAGCTATATACTGAGAAAAGGCAACGAAGGGTGGGTAATTACAGAAATTTGGAAATAAATTTAGAACAATATGGTTTTTTCAAGAAACCAACCAAAAATCCAAAACAAATCAATAATTAAGTAGAATTATCTATTTTACACAGTTTCTACTGCAAAGAATGTAGCATTTCAACATTTCAAATTTTTGATTAGTTGTAAAAGTGCCAATAATTATATGATAACAAATTTGCTACAAAGACTATCGAATTACACAACAATACTATAAAATTCTAATAAATGATACCACGCAAATAGTAACTATCATTTGACATTTAATTAGTTGCTTTTTGTTTTTATTTTCATAGATGGCTTGATAAGTGATGGGTATAATACGGTTTATTTTCATTTTGTGACTTATTTATAAAAATACATACAGCAAGTAATATCTCATTTAAAAGAGAAAAAAAAGCACATTTAACTATTCCATAGCCAACTTCGCAGACCATAAGAAAAAATGAAATTAGGGGTAATATCTCAAAAATTGTATGTGATAAAAAAATTCTAAAATAACAGTTATATTATCCATTAAAAAGTACCTTAAGAAAGTACAAATATGTTGTTCTAATGATTAAAACAAAAAAGTTATGAGAGAAAAAAGAAATTCGACATTTTCATATTTTTTCCTATAACATCTGAAGTACGAGGAATTTTGTACTTTTAAAATGCTGAGGAATAATTCATCTAATTTAAACAAACCTGTATCTCTTTCAATAAGCGAGATCCCCATGCTGGAAATGTAATCTGGGACACCCTGTATAAGGAAATGCTATTTTTTTCAGTTAAGCGATCAGATTATTTGAACCACTTCATTTGGTGTTGCAATTATCTTTTTTATCTAATTTGTATACGCAGCTTAATACACTAAATATTATAATATACTATGATCAAGCAAAAAGTTGCTTTCTTTTACAGATAAGTTATTATTTAAAGAATTTTCTATTTGTATATGTTTGAAAAATATGTAAATTAATAACAAATAGTACATTAAAATGCAATCAAAAATACTAATACAATGATATAAATAATAATTCAAGAAATTTTAGTGTTGTTAAAAGGGTGCCGCTACATTAAGAAGGTTGAAAAACACTGCACTAAGCTATCAAAAAACTTAGTTCACTTACCCCAAAAAGACATAAAAATTGCAAAAAACACTGTAGTTGGATTATCAAATATATAAGTAATTCTTGCATGAACACAAACATCATTTAAATTCCAATATGTACACCAATCATCACAGACTGGACACATCTTTTCAGTTAAGTTAGCTGAACATATATCTTCGCTGTACAAAAATTAAGGCACAATGTTACAATTCAGAACTTATAACAACTGGCACTATTAAACTTACCTCGGTTTGTTGCTATATAATGTAAGTAAGGAATAAACGAAACAACCAAGACCTACAATTGCAGCCGGCAGTAACATGTGAGTGTAGAATCCTAACCATGCAAAATACAGTGCAATTTTTATGCCAAAATATTCTTTCACGTAATCTAATGGTTGATAACGATACCATTTCCTTAAGGATGCCCATTCTACATACAAAAGCTCACGCATGGATCCAGCTTTTTTTAAATCACCCTAAAACCATTGCCATTTTGAGTGTTACAAAATATTAAACCATTTATCAATACTTACATCATGTAAAGGATACGTAGCGTTATAAACTTTATCATTTAGCAGTCTCTCGATTCCAAAAGCAAAATCGTCTTTGAAATTTTCACTAAATCTTTTACGATCTAAAATAAACTGAACGATTCGAGAGTGAATAGCAGGTGTAAAAAAACATGGAGAGTCAATATCAAATCTAAAAAAAATATGCATACATAAAAGTACAGTTATAAAAAGTAATAAATTACAAGTATTCTCTGTCCCGACTATAAATGGCAGTGAAACGTTGCCCCTTCTGTGGAAACTTCTCATTATCAATAAACACTGATGCCTTAACTTTTTCCCATTGTGAATTAAATCCCTCAATAAAAAAATTTGTGCGACTGTGTACTTCTCTTAGGCTGGGAATCTGCAAGGAAATTAATTTTAGACAACAATAATTTTATTATAATAAGTTGATAGAGCAACAAATACCCAATACAATAAAAAACAAAACTTAACTGATGTTACACACACATTAGACAAACTACATACTGGTTATTAGATTTCAAAAGTACTTAATTAACATTTGGTTACCACAGAACTTATTTTTTATTGATCGCAAAAACTACTAGTTTAGTTTACATGGTTTAAATTTTTGAAAAATTGTTTTTACATTATTCCCAGTGATTTTCACTTTGTGATATCCCAAGCTGATATAGAATATTAACACAAATGAAGGATTCCATTTAATAAAACAATTAAAATACACGTTCTGTTAAAAATTGACCAAAAACACCAACTTAATGCATTTAATTGCAATTCTGAATTGAATGAAAAGCATTGGCGTAGTTAAGGAGGGGGACTAGGGAGGACTATATTTTTTGTCACTCTTTAACAATTTTTAAACGGTATAAATTGTTTTTTAATAATTAGAATTCCCTGTCCCACAATAATAGTAGCAAGTGAATATTTAAACGGAAATTATTGGTGAATGTAGCTGTAAATTATGTTGTAGTGCAAGATTGCGAAGCCTTCAATCAAAATCAATGTTTAATTTAATCTAGTTTTTTGATAATAAATGTTGCATTCTATATTTATTATCTTTTGCTACTATTAATATGGGAGAAATTAAATTAATCAACTGCTACTATTATTATGGGACAGAGTAATAATAAATTACCGCCTTTTTGATTTCTGTACATTTTACTTTTTTGTTTAACGTTTGACTTTTTATTAAATTTTATACTTATATTCATTTTAAATTTTAACGCATAAAACTGCTGCTGCAGTCAGTGGTGTAGGCGGGATGTTTTCATGGGGGGGGGGTTATAAAGTCAAAAAGATACAAGGACCTATTTTTTAACACAAAATGTACAGTTCTTCAGCCCTATATTGACTTATTACGATCCTATAGGGGAAATTCTAATCCTCCTCTCCCCCTCCCTTTACCTACGTCACTGGCTGTTGTATAAAAGGTATTCTAAATGCTAATCACTTGGGGCTGTAGCCCCCCTAAACCTGGAGGCTTACTAAGCCAATGATCAAAAGGAGTTAAAACAATTATTTTTTAATTATTAATTTGAATTACATTTAAAATCAACTAAAGTAAATGTTTTATGAAAAGCGATAAGAAGTTAACAAAATCGTGTAACGTGCATATTAAGAATTAAAATTATGTGTAATACAAATATGATACAGAACAAATTTGATTAAACTTGTATCAAAGGAATCACTGATGATACCCATATGAAAATAATTACAGAACTTAATTGGAGGCATAGAAAGGCTTCGGTTTAGAAATAATAATAAACCTCACGCAAAAAAAATTACATCATTGGTACAGAAGCCTAAAAGTGTGCTTGGCAGACAAAGTTTTAATTTAGCTTTGAAAATAAAACCTGATGAACAATATTCACGTAAAATGAGTAAGGTAAGCTAAGCAATGAAAGTAGTTTGTTCTTACACATTTTGAAATTTTCATGTTACAGTGGAGTGTGCTAGAATGCATTAATTGG
This sequence comes from Elmis aenea, assembly GCA_947652605.1. Lineage (NCBI taxonomy): Eukaryota > Metazoa > Arthropoda > Insecta > Coleoptera > Elmidae > Elmis > Elmis aenea. Next base: position 14,756,564 of record OX393580.1, on the reverse strand, counting down.
TTTCAGAATCACATTTGTTATAGCATCCGTTCGTTCTAGCATACATTGAAATATATGTATTTAGGATTTAGGAGTAATCCGTTCCAGACTCACACCCTAGAGTAGCAAAGTTGTCTTTTAATATAACCATTTTAACAGAAAAAATATAATACAAAATCAAAAATATAACTGTAAAAATATGTTTTCACTGCTAACGTTGATACTTGAACTAATGACGGAACATTGGACTTTACAAATAATAATAAAATCTGTATTCGTTGTACAATCTCGATTTTATTAATGCCAACTGTGTGCGTTGCAACATTTTTCATTGTAGGATCGGTGGTTGTAGTATACCCCACTGTATAACAAAATGTTAATTTAAAAAAAAAAATTATTTTAAAAGCAAACTACTCTTAGTTCACCAGAATAAAAAACATTACATTTTTACAATTAATATTTTTATTATTTGATTAATTTATTTATGTCATATTAAGTTATTTTGTGTTTAATTAAAAATTTGCTCATTATCGTTTCCATGATTCTATTATGTCTTTGATATTCCAATTCTAGTGTATAACTTAATTAAATAAATACTGTTTTTTAAAAGTTTAATTCTGGGCCCGAAACAAATAAAATTTAGAATCTTTTTTTTTTCTTGCGACCCAATTTTAGATTTGAATTAGTTTCTCTTAAGTTTAAATTAGGAATTATCAAGTGGATTTACCATCCTACAACTTTAAAATTTTAACTAATGAATAATTTAATTAAGGATTTTATAAAATATTGTTTTTAAGTGTACGTATCAACAGCACAAGTACATTTAGGTTAATATAGTCGAAAATGACGGAAAAATTTCTTATAGCGATTCCAACTGTTTGTCCTAAAACTTGTTAATGTTATTTATTACAGTTTACCTCTATGTTACTTCCCAAACCTTGTTTTAAATGCCCCATTTACTATAATGAAATGTAGAATATCTAAGCATTTAATGTTGGCACAGGCATACGAAACTAAAAATACACAACCACTAATGTACTGCTAAAAGCTGCATAGGCAAAGAGGTCAAAAATAATAAATTGAACATAAAACAACTAAACATAGGAAAATGTAGATAACATATTTCTTTAATTTAATTTTTTTTTAAACAATTTAGTGCATTTACAGCATTAAGTTAAGAGTTTGCAAGAAATAGTGAAAAAGTGATTGTTAATTAAATCACAAAAGGTGATCAAAATAGAAGATTTTTCTTAGTTCATGCTTTTCACAAAAGAGGCAACAAACATAATGTAATTAATGGTTTACATTAAAAATATAATTATTTAACATATGTTTGGTTCATAACTTTAAAAAACTTTGATAATTAGATCCTTTTACTTGTTTTTTCAGTCAAAAACCAATAAATATACTAGTACAGTCTATAAAGTAGCATAAATGTGGAAAAGATTTTTATTTATGTACTTAAAACATTAATAAAACAAAAACTCAAAAATGTTGTAGTCAAGTGTACACTTAAATGGATAATAATTAAAGTAATATTCACCATTTCACTTTAACTGATTCAGTGGGGAATTTCTAACCCAGAAGAGCAATAGCTAACCCTGTTAGTAGATTAGTCACACAATCAATAACAAAGTTGAATACTAAACAAACAAAAATATGTTATTAATCCCACATTTCTAAATACAAAATAAAACTACAAACTGAAAATACCTTTTGTGATATGAAAGTCGTTGCACCAAAAGGGCTTTGTTGGTATTCATATTTTACAGATAGATCCTATGTGAATAATAAAAATAAACATTAACAGGTCATTTTAATACTAAGAAATAATTTGGCAAGTCTGTTTTATTAAGCGACTACCTACTGCCTAAGAAAATAAAATGTGTTGTACAGATGTTACAATATCAACATATCAACCATTACATTGCTACTACATCAATGTAATTATAACATCTGTGCACATGTACAAAAACAATTATAACCTTATAGTTTCAAAGTTATAATTTCAATAATCATTACTACTGGAAAGAAGTAAAAAATATCTACGTTTTTAAATACATATTTTTTTTCTTAACAATGTACTTTTGAAAAATAAATAAATAAATAAATAAACAAAACACAATTTTAAAAAAATATTTCGTTGCCAAATATGCATGGGGCACCTATTTTGAAACATGGTATGTATTAAAAAACTTTAGAATAGGCTGGGAAGTCATATTTCCTGAATAACTGATTACAGTTCCTCTTCCTTTTACATATGTATGCTTGTACTTAAAATTATTTATGAAGATAGTTGTTGTCTTAATATTTGACTAAAAGCAGTTGATAATATATAATTAATTGCTGTTAAGGTTTAAGCAACTGCTATTATGTTTTAAATTTCTCTAAAAATTCTACCATGACTTCACTCATTTTACATAGGTTATCAAAATAAGACTGAGGCAACAAAGTTTATGTTGGAACACAAAACTTATAATTTATTAGATAATATTGAATGACGTACAGTTCTTAAAGTTATTTTTCATGGGTTTTAACACTGTTTAAGTATAAAAACCATTTGCAGCATTCAACATTTATTTTATGGATACAAACCATTTTGTATCATATTTTGAAATTATTGTTCCTTGAATTATCATTACTTATCAGCAAAATTCGAATCAGCAAAACTTTCCAAAAACTTTCCTGACAAAATAGTTTTATTATGCTCTGAAAAATACTATTTCATCGTTTTCTAGAGAATTTTATAAGTGCATTTTTTACTCTAATATATTGTTTTACTTTAAAGTTTAAACTAAATTTAATAACAAAGAATTTTTATCTCTTGGGTATTACTGATAATTTACTAACTTGCACCCATGTTGCCATTATATAACGACTAAAGAATTCAACAACTTCTAATAAAAGAGAAAGATAATAAAGTTATGCACAAGATATACAAAGCTGTGAAAATATACGTAAGCAGTGCTGAAATTCAACTAAATCAGAAATATTTACAACAACTTTTAAAACACTTTCTGTACAAGTATATTGTATATTTATGTAAATGTGCAGAGTGTACCACTTAATTTGGGTCGCTATCTCTTAATGAGACGGAGATTCAGTTATATAAGCAAAGACTTTCATATAATACAGTTCAATTTCTAGCGATATTCATGTTTCGAAAAATGCACAGGTAACTTGATTGAAGCAGAAAATATTTTATTTCGTTTAATATCGTTTTTACTTTTAATTAGAAGTATTATTTTATACACAGATGAAAAGTGGTAATATCAGTTTTTTCACAGCTCACTTATTTATGAAAGCATAACAGTCAATTTTTGATTTTTTTATGAATGCCATATTAGATATTTACTGGAATAGATAGCAGTTGTTTTTTCTTTTCAATGTTATACCACTTGTGAATCTAACAAATAACAATTCCCACATCCTATTTTATTTTAAATAACTAAAATGTATTAATTAAGAGACTTGTTTTATTGGTAGGTAAACAAAATAGTAACATTCATGGCCAACTCAAAAAAAAAGTAGTTTTGTTTGTATAGGTTCATTTGTTTAAGTTGTACACCCTGTACACATAAATGTTTATTTGCTTGCGGTAATTCACAACAAAGATTTTATTTGGAGTAAATAAAATAAATTAAAGTTGTAAAACAATTTTTAGAATAAACAAACAACAGTCAATGAAACATCAAGTTTTGGAGTACGATGCAATTTTTGAGATTTTAATTAGAAAATATGTTTATTTTTAGCAAAATTTTCTTAAACACTGTAATCAACTGGTTCAACTGAACAGGTTGAAAATCAGTTCTATGAATATGTGATAATGATAGCTGTAAAAGAATATTTTACCAATTGTTTCAATTTAAAAAATACAAAAAATAACTACTTTACCTCTCTCATTGGCATCCTTAACTTTAATATTTCACTGTATCTTCTAAGTACTTCTTTAGGAGCATGAATCTAAAAGATCAAAATATCGAATACAGACTAAAATATTACCAACTACTATGGTTCATACTTTAATAAAGTGTAAGCCATTTTTTTCAGCCAGTTCATATTCCAATTCGAGACCTTCTTTAATAAGATTTGCTTCAAAAATTTTCCTACGTCTTACAGATTCTTCAGTAACAGATTCTTGTTCATGTGAATCCCATACTAATATAAAATCTACTGATCTTTTCAAATCATTGAAATATATGGTGGGTCTTGGGCACTCAAAATTTACATTGTTAGGAGTATCACCATTGGCAGTATCATTATTTTGACTAGAATGATTACAACCACAATATATTCGTTCGTCTTCCTGCATAATTTTTTTAACTACAGGTTCGTCATTTTCTACTACAATTTTTGTTAATGGAGTAGACGTCTCCGTTAAATCCCTATAAAAAAATATATCTCACATCAGTCTAGAACATCAATAAGGACTGATTGATAATCATATGAGTTTTTGTCGATTGCGAGTAATAAAATTAATTATTATAATATAACGTACTTAAAAAACTAAAATAAACGGTAGTACTAAACTTCAGCAAACTTTAACTTTAATTCTGAACAAAACTTTTTTCTTTGAGCAGTTTGTAAAGAAATTGATATATCATTCTCGTTTTCTCAAAACAATAAACTCTCAACCATATACATACAGGATATCACATATAATTTATTGAAATCTCAATTACACTAAAAGTTGGGAAGTGTGTTAATTAAGTTAAGAAAATTGCATTACTTCATAATTATTAGTAACTTAAGTAAAGTAACCCATAATTCTTTTTATTTAGAAATTATTGTAAAAACTGAAAATAAAGGTTTTTGTTTCATAATTTTAATCTTTTAATAACACAACTAAAGAAAGCTAATAATTTTGAGACCACTTACTTAATAATAAATTCATGAACAAGTAGTATTTATTGGTAATGTTTAATTTAGTTATTCAGTGTTGCTATACGGGGTGATTGAAATTTAAGCATGGGGATCTCGCTTATTGTAATAGCTAGAATATAGGTTTGAATTTGGCAAAGTTGCTAAATTTGGTGCTCATTAATAATCCGAAAAGAAATTGGAAATATCTAAAACGGTATCCGAGAAAATTAGGAAAAACCGGAAAATACGATTTTTGAAAATAGTCTATAACTTCTTTGTAGTATAAAATATTTCATATGTGTAAAAACATTGCCTAAGCAACTTTTTAAGCCGCATCGGATGGTAATCACAATTTTTTTCTAGGTCAATTCGTTTTTGTTTTATGACAACCAACTTTATTTTTTTTATGGGCGCAATTTTTGCTATTTACATAATCAAATAGAATTATTTTTTCTGAATTCATTGATGTATCACACATGTTATTTTACTTCTACATTAATTATCAAATTTTAAAAATTGCGTTTTGAACAACAATCTCTTTAAATCAGGCAGCCTTTAAAGATACAGCGGTTGCAAAGTCTAATGGTGCCTGTACACCTGAGAGTAAAGTACTCTCGAGAGTAGCGTCGCCAAGGATACAGCCCCTGAGAGTAACTCGCGATTGGCTGTATCCTTGGCGACGCTACTCTCGAGAGTACTTTACTCTCAGGTGTACAGGCACCATAAGAAACAATTAAATTTTGTAAGTTTTTTACATTTTTTTGTACAAACTGTTTTATAACTCTCAAACCATTGCCTGTAGACAAAAAATAAATAAAACTAATTTTGTAGAGAATTTCATGCCCTATTAAAAAGCTGCAAGGTATTTAACGATAAAATTGATATTTTCGGTGACAGAGTCTTATAAATGCAGAAGTGTAAAAAAATCAAGTAAGTGTTGATATCAGCTTAGCATTTGATTTTAGGAAAAAACTTTACTTGAAATTTTTTCGTAGAAAAAGGTCCTCCCTCTATCACCACTTAAAATATTCGCGGTGATAACGGGGACACCCTGTATATACATCAAGTGTTTATAATTTATTGATATTTAAGAAAAGGTTGAACGATTTTTTTTTTAAGTTTTGCTTAATTTTTTGAATTTAAAAATATTTTAATTAGTAACAAAAATTAAACCAGGCACTTTTCTATTAATTTGATTGAATTTGAAGCTCTTGATATAAACAAGACAAGTTATTTGGATCATTTTTACCAAAAACAAAAACATTTTTAAAAGTGCACTACAAGACTAATTGAAAAATATATTTGCTAACAAAACACAATCATAGTTACTCCATGATGTGTTCTTTTTTAAAAAATAATAATTAATAAAATTATCTTGAGCAAAATTACATGTCGAAAAAAATTCTTACCAATTTATGCATCCCATCTACATAAAATAATCAATTTTTCAATAGTAATTCAACATCATTTTATTAATTTTTACAAGACTTCTACTAATAAGTGCTCATTTAAAATTGCTACTTATAAAAATTTCACCTTAGATGAGTTATTCTTGTTCATTGCCCCAGGTGTATAATTAAATTTGTTAATTGCTATACAAGGTACTTCGTATAAAAGCAATATTTTTAATTTTTTTACAAGCACACTAGATTAAAAAGTAGTATAAAAATATATTTGTTGTACCTGTTTGTATCCATATCTGAATCTAAGTCATTTTCACTTTGATATAAACTTAACACTGACATTGCTGATATATCATGTTGAGGATTATCCTTTTGGTTATCTATATTACTTTGATTTCTCTTAGGACTTGGTCTAGAGGTCTCTCCAGTACTGTAACTAAGGTAGTGGGGAGGTACATCCCTACTATCATTTAAATCTAAATTGGCAGCATGGTCAATAGACACCCTGTGATTTTCTGGTATTTCATCATTCAAAGGTATTAAATTAACATTCTTTGGTATTATTCTTGGTTCTGGTTTCACATTTTTTAAATATAAAAGCGGAACTGAACTTATGTCAGTACTTTTTGATGATTCATTTTCAATATTTTCAGTGGACATCACTTGCTAAAATTTAAAATACGTTATTATTATTACTTAGAACGACCTAGATAACTTCCGTTATTTGTACAGTTTGCTTTAATAAATTTATTTATATCAACTCAATTTATGATAAGTGATATGCACAATAACTCATTTAAGACCCTAATATAATTGACCTCAAAGGTTATGTTATGGTTAATGAAAATAATTGCATTAATCAATATAAACTTTTAAATAATTTATGTTCACGTACCTGTATCTTTTTCGTTTTTGTATTTCAGTGTAAATCTGGAAGGTTTTAATTTCGTTTACCTCACTATTTTCACCCACTCCCACCACACGCAATCCTACCTACTCCATACAAACATCGTACACTTGACACGAACATTTTAGAATTTCATGCAATTTTTAAAATTACGTGATACAAATTACTGCTTCTTGTGTACTATATACGAATTTGGAACCAGAGTTAGCAAAATAAGTTTAATTAAACATATTGAATTGTATTTTATGATATAAGTAAAAAGAAAGAAAGTAATAGTACACCAGAAGTAAGTTCAAATTGATTGTATATTGTATTACATAACACATAGGTACATCACAGATTTGCTAATTTTGTTAATAAGTGTTAATAATCTTTTTTTTTTCTAATCTAGATGATGGGTAACGTTCACGCGATGTACTAGAGACGCTCCGAATAAACAGTTACAAGCAGTTATTTAAAGTGTATTATTCTATAATATCTTGCTGGAATTATAATAAGAATATAACAGCCAATATAGGCGTAGTACGTTTTTTTTTTTTACTTCAAAGCAACACATTTTTTATCCATATTTTTTTAGTAATCTCTGTCTTTATTATATTATTGATATAAATCACTTTTCTGATGGAGTATCAGACTTTTTTTCTTCATTTACAATATGTGCATGCATGATAAAAGATGAACATTCAGAAATAGGTGTTGGTTTAATGAGTATTTCGTAAAACATACAAATTAAAAAACTAGGTAGTGTGTTTTAGTTTGTGTCTAAGGTTTTTGTATTTTAAGCAATTTACTTAAAGTTAACAATTAATTTTCCAGTTAATTTACTCAATCATGTAATTTTTCTATCATTGTGACTTATTTTGATGTACACTTTACTGAAATTCTTAGTATGTATTCTTTGCTGATGGATGATGGAAATGTAATGCTTTTTTCGAATAATTATAACAACAATTTGTATTCTGTAACGAGGAAGTTTCCATAATTGGTTTTTTCAATATGTAAACTGTAAAATATCCCAATGAGACAATGTTATAAAATATATTAAAAGATAAAATATATAAAAAAGTTCTAAAAGTGTGTCTCTTTTTTTTTAGTTAATAGACCCAGAAATCTGATTTGGCTAGGTCCCAAAATATGTTAAATGGAGCATCGATATACAATATTTTGAAATAGTATCAATTTTTAATACAGTATAAACCTTTTTTAATGCTAGTGCAAGTGCAATCTTCAAAAACGTACAAATAAAACATGTTGATTATTAAAGTAATCTCTTGAAAAACAAATGAATTACATAACAACTTATATCAAACATCAGACTTAAAAGAATTAAGAAAGTGCAATTATAAATGTATAAATGATTAGTTTTATTAAACACAGAGCAGTAAATTTTGAAACTATATTTTTATTCATTTACATCAGAGGTTCCCAAACTTTTTTGTCTCGTAGACCACTTGCCATGTTTTTCGGTTTTGGGTAGACCCCCTGCTTACCTGATATTGATTTTTTGCAAATTTATCTACTTTTTTTTTACAAAATAAAAACGTACGCGGGCGGAGCTGCGGGCAACTGCTAGTTTATAATAATTCTTAAACAGTTTCATCTATCAAAAAATACACATAATAACTTAAATTTTAATATAATTCTTCATCACGTTTCATGAACATTTATGTTTTAAAAATTTTTACTTCATAGGCACTTTAATAATTTATGTAGATAGTTATATGTCTTTATATTATAAGGTAGTATTATGTAAGTAAATAGGTACTATCTGTGTATGTGGATTATTCCATTCATGGAATGCCAAAATTAGTCACGACCTGCTTATATGAGATTTACTATCGTTGACCCCCATTTTCATTTCATGGACCCCCAATTTTTTTTTTCCGCTGACATGGACCCCTTGAATGTCGTCGTCGACCCCTGGGGGTCGATATAGACCACTTTGGGAATTAAAACACTAAATTCTCATAAACCACTGAATGTTAGTGAAATTTTTCAAAATTTATTTTTATATACCTACTTTGTAACCGAATTATGCGACACTAGTTCGGCAGATGAAATACTGTTTACTTCTCAATTTTTTCCTACAGCCTTCCTTGTCCTTTCTTAATTATTTTAAGTTCCTTAAATAATGAAATACAAAAGATTTTTTCTTTATTTATATCTGCGCTAATATGAAACAGGTTTAATTCCAAATATTAACTGAATCAAAATGTTTATGCAGTTATTTCAACCAGCATATTTTGTAAGTATTACCCTTGACTATAATATCCTTATAGTCAAGGGTAGGGCTGGGCGATATATTGATAAATATCGATATATCGAAATATCGGATATCGATATCCGACATTCCGATATATCGATATCCGACATTCCGATATATCGATATTTTGAGGGCGAGAAGCGTTTTTTTAATTTTTTAATCGATATGTCGATATAATTTCGATATCGAAATTTGGATATCGCCCACCCCTAGTCAAGGGTATTACTATCTATGTTTAAAGCGATTTTTTGTTTTAACTACACTGCTTGATTACTTTCACCATATATTTGTAGAAAGAAATTTTCATCAAAACTGTTGGTACAGCTAAATATTAGAAATGGATTACTTGCCATCTCATTAAACAAATGTTATGTACTGATACGGCATTCACAATATTAAATAAAAGTCGGGTTTTGTGACAATTTATTTTATTTAACACAAAATACAATGAACAAGTTTCTATTAATAAATTTGAAATTAAGTAAACCCAACATTTTTTAAAATTATTATTTATAACTACAGAGCATAAACTGAAGTGAAAATATAATTTTAAAATGAACTATCCACAAAAATGCTTAACACACACTGCAGAATGATAATTAGGTATTCTATAAAAATTGTAAAACAAAACGAATGGTGTTTTGTTTGAACCACTAAAAAATAACATATTGAATATCTATGTACATTGACACACACAGTGTATCTACTACATTATATTACAAAATAAGGTATCACATTTTTATAATGCTTTTCTTAGGAATTATGTATTTTTTATTTATGCCAATATGACAATCACATTAGAGAAAAATAATTACAAGAACAACTGCTGCTATTTTATCAAATGTTATTAACAATTTAAAAAATACGACAGTTGAAATTATTGTTTGTTGCAAATAAAAATTAACTTATACATAAGTTGTATAATAAACTAATTATCTTAAACTCAGTCACAAAAATAATTTATCTTGCACTTAAAAAAATTAATAGCTTATATTCAATGTCAATTTTCATAAATCATTCTTAAAAAAATAATTCTTACCTTACCAAACAATAACATTAAAGAACAAAGAAGTTACAAAATAAATCAAACAAGTGAAACAAAAACATTTAACAGAAAATTTGTTTTTATAATCAAATGTTATTGTTGCAGTGGATGCATTTTTTAGTCATTAGTTAGTTGAAAAATGTAATAAGGTAAAAATTACCGAGTTTATTTACGTTTATTAATTTTTGTTAATAATTCTGTTCAATTTGCGAAATTTTCATGTTTTAAACATTTTTTTTACTGGTTATTTACAAAATATTTAATATGCAACCAATTTTTATGGATACAAGTAAATATATTACTAATTATTCACTCATTTTTTTGCTTTTAATTTTTAATTTGGGTGTTTCATCATTAACAAATATTTTACAATTAATTTGATTTTGCTAAATGGTTTTTATCTTGTTTACTAATCTTTTTCCAGAAAAACCATCAATTAATATGCTAACGCAAGTAGTATTTAATTATTTTTGTTTTTTTTAAATTTAGATCTTCATTAAACCTATTATTACAATAAAATAATTTTTCTATCCATACGAATTTAATATCTTACATTTAAGTATATTGTAAGTGGTTAAAATTTTTAAAATATTTTGATTTTATAAGTTACCTATACGTCAAACAATAAAGTATAAAGTTTTTCCATTAAAATATATCCTTGCTAAAATGGACATTGAGAGGCAACATAATTAGGATTCCATTTGCAGATACAAAAACAGAATGAACTTTTTTCCTAGTTCTTTCATGTATACAATGTCACAATGATACGCATAAGGGCTGTTTGTACATTCATAAAATAATGCTGTTATTTCCAAAGTTAGTTTGATACGATTACACACAAGTGGATTTTAATACAACATACTGAAGAGAGATCATGACATTACATTTAAATACATAATTTTTATAAAGCAACAAGATTTTTAACATGCTACTTTTAAAAAATGTGTTTATTTGGTTTTTCTTAGTTAAATTCTTATAAGCTACAATTTTAAATTATGGCAATATAAGCACTAATCTGTTTTACAAACTGTTCAAACACAATATCACTTTAATAACTGACTTTTACTTGTGGACTTATAAACAAATTTTTAATTAACTTAGGAAGTAGCAGAATCAACTAAAACGAATTTGAATATACCAGCGGTTCTATGAAAAACAAAAAACAATTTAACTAATTATTACGATGTCCATGGTTTCTAGCATTATACGAATTGTCACTATCTGTGTCAGCACGGCCTCTGTAAAAAAAAAAAAAATTATTTCATACTTGTATGGCTGACTTTTGCTCCACCTATATCATAGCTAAAATGGTACATCAACTAGCATTGCCCATAAACCATATTAACCAGGGTTGAGTAATTTTTTTCTGCAGAAGGCCAATACTGTGGAACATATAAAACAAATAAAATTTTCGCAACTAACGTTAAATGATAAATAGAATTAAGGGTCGTCCAACACCAAATATTGTTATTAGTCAAGGACTAAGTAAAAATCATATTTAAGGAATACTATGAGTCAAGCAAGTTTAACAGCATTATCTATGTCAATTAAAAAAATATTATTTTACGAATTGCACTTAAATAAAAGTCACTGAAAAATTTTACCAAGGCAAGAGTAGAAAAATGAACTGTAATTTTAAATTATACATTTTCAACGAAATCCAAACTGTTTTACACCTCTAAAGTTTCTCATTAATATTTTGTCTGTCTCCTTTTACAAATTTATTTAATCTATTGTACACACTTTTTAATAAATTGGTTATACAGGGTGCATCATTAGTGCGAGATCGGTCGATTGTGGCTAAACGGTTTGAGATAGAAAGTTGATTCAAATGCTATTATTTCATACAGTTTTTTTCATCCCAACACGATAAAAATATTTTTAAATATACAGGGTGAGCCACCTCTCCACTCCTCATTAATCCCATTTTTTATTTAATATTTATGACCGTGTTTATTTTAGGTTTGCATCAATATAAAATACTACAGGTTTTTATGCAGCATTGTTAAAAAAAAAAAGTTATTTTAAAAATTTTTCAAGGTTGTAAGTCTTTATTTAAAAAATTCTCCTGAAGTTATTTTTCGAAGTACAGAGTTGTAATTTGGTAAGGACATGCAGAAAACATTGCTCTATTCGCGTACAGGGTGTACATAAATAGGTGGCAACTTCCATGATTTTCAAAAGCTTGTAACTCAATTTTTTCAAATGCGAACCCCTGTATTTTCTTATGTCATCGAATTCGTCTTTAAGAGAGCTTCATTTTTTGTTAAGTATGTCCTATACCCAAAACTCATACTTTTCAAGATATACATTTTTTCTTCTAATAGTTTTTGAAGCAAATAGAGTGCCGTGGAAATCTAAAAAAACTGACTGTTCACTTCACTAACGTCAAAAACTTGTCATTTATTGCTTGACTTATTGCATTTCCACAATTAATTTTACTTTACAAGAGCAAATTGTAAAAAAATAAGCTAACGTAGAAAAATGTTTGAGAAAAAGAAGTTTAAAAGTTATTTATTACTGTAGCAATTGACATTTTATAACTTATCTAATTTGGTTTTATTATTCTTTAAGAAAAATCATTTTCTATCAGAATCAATAAAAAAAAGTACCTATACCATGTAATTTCAAAAAAAAAGTTGACTATCGCCAGTTTGACATATTTCATCAAAGAAAAGACATTTGTACAGGGTGGTCCAAATTCGATCGGATTACATGGGTATCTCGCTTAGTAGTCAAGATAGAGAAACGGTTAAATTAACAAAAATGTGCAGTTTTTTGAGACAAACTCAGAACAGTTCTCAAATATATTCTATCTATCATTTCCGGTTTTTTTTTGTTTTCACAGCCTACTTTTTGTTTGTCATCTTTAAAAAAATTAAAAAACCTTCGTAACTTGCGTATTATTGAAAATAAATACATCAACCCTAATGTATTTGGAAGGGAAAAAAATAAGGAATTTCAATAGGTCATAGCCAACTATAGCTTCCATTTAAAAAAAGGTGAGTTTGTCATAATTTTTTAATGGCGAGCGTAAATATTCTTTTTAGTATTATCAAAATCTACATAAATATATCTAAAAATGGTCTTTATAAACTTTTTCATAAAAGATATGACACATAAATATAACAAAAAAAAACAGTTTTTCTTTAATAACGAGACAACCGAAAATGATAGAATATTTTTGAAAAGGATTCGGAGTTTAGCGCAAAAAACTGCACATTTTTGGTAATTTAAACGTTTCTCTATCTTAAATATTAAGCGAGATATCCATGTAATCCCATCGAATTTGGAACATCCTGTACATCATTCGATAGAGAATTTTGTACGATTTACAAAAATATAATAAAGTTATAGGGGTGCGATAGTCAAACTGAATCACCCTGTATTGATGAGACTGTTAACGATGGATTTAAAATTTATTCAGTTGTTTTTTTTAAAAATATTAATCAAAACGACATTACTTCTTTCGTACCCAAAAAAGTAATCAAGTTAAATAAAAATAGGGTTTACCTGTTTCGTCTATTGCGATTGTGTCGTCTTTGTCCAGCAACAGTTTCAACTCGATTGGCATTTGGAGGTACAGAACCGTTTTCTAAGAGATGAATACCATGTAGGTCAGTCTGTCGATTTCTACATTCATTATTTCTATTTCTATCAGCAACGTTATCCACTGAGATGTTAAAGGTATCCAAATTATTAACACTTCTCAGTGTACGATGAAGTGTATTCTCCATTTCCACAAGTCTACGCATAATTTCTGCAGTATCAGGATTATCGTCAACTTGACTTGAGGCATTTCTGTTTCTACTTTGCTCTCCCAAACCGGTATTTTGTGGTTGAACGGGTACTTGTTGCTTTTTGATTTTCTTTTTCTGAGCAGACGTGTTACTACGCACCTGTATTTGTAATTCCTTTACTAGCTGTTTATCTTTTTCCTCTAATTCCAGTGACGCTCTTTTTCCTGCTATTAAATTTATTTGTTCAACATCTGGTACAGTTAATAAACTACTATCGATAGTATTATAATACGATATTCTCATTTTACAATTAAACTTTTTGCTTGCGCATAGCTCTCTCATGGCGTTTTTATTTACTGTGAAGCATAGTTTTTTTTGCATAATTGAATGTATGTTATCCCTTACAGATATAAACTAAAATACAAAACTGATTGTAAAAAAAAAAATTGTACCAGATTACTATTAACTTACCCTTGTGTTGAATGAATGTACAGCAACGTCAGTAAAAAATTCAAAACTTGCCAGAAAGTTCTGGGCAACACTATAACTTGAAGCCATTTGGGCAACAGCTATTAGATCTCCACTACGCAAAAGCTAAACAAAGAAATTGTAATAAATTAATTACAAAAAATCTATTATTTGACACGGTCATTTAAAAGCATTGATAAATAACAATATTATCAATAGGCACACAATAATCTTTTAACTTTATACAGGGTTTGTAAAAATTGGCGGAAGCGCTACACGTGGCGATGTTCTTCGTAAAATTCTAAGTCGAAAATCTTAATACGAAAATGTTATACCATGCTTGCTGTGTCTGCAAGAGGTCCTCAAAGTTTTGACATTTAGTCCTTTAATAAGCGTTATTATTTAATACTTGCAAATGAAAAAGCTGCAATTTGGAATAAAAATAAATTTCGAATAGTATTTTTTCCTAGATATTGTGTTCTTCCTTTCAAAAATTGGTGTTGAAAATATGTAAATCACTGATTTGAATGAAAATAATACATATGGCAACATTGTCATTAGCTGTCATCTCTGTTTTTCTCGTAATTATTTCTAGTTTGTGTTTTACAATACCCAAAAGTTTGCAGCTATGTTTACGAACTGAAGGCTTTCAGTTCGAACAAAAATTGTAAATACCTAAGTAAAAATTGCTGATAAAAAAATGTCCAAATGCAAATCAATGTATGCAATGTTGCCATTTTTTTTTTCCTTTTAAATGGTTCCTGAGGCCATAGGAAGCATGGGTACAACATTTTTGTATCAAGATTTTCGACTTAGAATTTTACGAAAAACATCGTCACGTGTAGCGCTTCTGCCAATTTATACACACCCTGTATATTCCTGCAGTGTTTACAGGACGCTGCGTTTTAGAATTATACAGGGTGGTCAAAATTAGAAGTATTGTATTTTGGTAAATATAGTAGCTCGTAAAAATCTTTTTAATGTCTCTTCAGCTACTTTTTAATGTCTCTACAGCTACTTTTAAGAGATAAACTCACATGTTATCATCAGATTTGTAGTAGCAGTTTTCGTTCTGCTTGTTGTTGATAAGATGACAGTTAAGGTAGAAACACATTATTATCGCGTCACGTGAGCTCACGTTTCTATCAAATGTATGAGAACGTGATAAACAATAATAATTTAATTTTAATCTTGATTATTGGAACAATTTTATTTGTACCTTCCTAAGGTACTTTTTTATGTAGAATGTCGTCATTATTTTAATTTTTTATTTAACACCTACCATTTTTGAGATATTACCCCTAATTTCACTTTTTCTTATGGGCCGTGAAGTTAACTATGAAATAGTTAAATGTGTTTTTTTTTTCTTGTTTAAATGAGATATTACTTGCTTTATCTATTTTTATAAATGAGTAACAAAATCAAGAGGTATTTTACCCATCACTTATCAAGCTATCTATGAAAATAAAAACAAAAAACAATCAAATTAAATGTCAAATCACAGTTACCATTTTTCTGCGGTATCATTTATTAGAATTGTATATTATTGTTGTGTAATTCAATAGTTTTTGTAGTAATTGTTATAATGATGGCTACACTTAAAAAAATTGACATCTTGAGATGCTACATTCTTTACCATAAAAACTGTGTAAAAGCTTAGCGAATATACTTAGAGCTTTATCTTGAGAGAAAGCAACGAAGGGTGCGTAATTACAGAAATTTGAAAATAAACTTTAAAAAATATGTTTTTTTTCGAGAAACCAACCAAAAATCCAAAACAAATCATTGAAGAATTAGAATTATCAGTTTTTACACAGTATCTATGTCAAAGAATGTAGCATTGCAACATATAAAATTTTTAATTAGTTGTAAATGTGCCCATAATTATATGATACAAATTTGCTACAAAGACTATCGAATTACACAACAATACTATAAAATTCTAATAAATGATACCGCAGACAATTGATACTGTTATTTGACATTTAATTAGTTGTTTTTGTTTTTATTTTCATAGATAGCTTGATAAGCGATAGGTAAACTACGATTTTTCTTGATTTTGTTACTTATTTATAGAAAAAGATATAGCAAGTAATATCTCATTTAAAAGAGAAAAAAAAGCACATTTCACAGTTAACTTCGCCGCCCATAAGAAAAAAATGAAATTAGGAATAATATGTCAAAAATGGTAGGTGTCAAAAAAAACTAAAATAACAGTTACTTACATTCTCCATTAAAAAGTACCTTAACCCGGGATCGATCGCACATTGAAATTTTACGAGAGCGGTCGCGGTTCGGTCACTTCGACCAACTAACGTAAGCCTTATTATAACAAATGCAGATGATGTTACATATACAGGGTGGTGCTTTTTTCGATGCTCACCATTGCTATCTTGGAAACGGTAAGAGATACAAGGTCGGTTAGATCAGAGAAAAGTTGCACATTTTTATGGCGATTAAGAATCTAAAAAGAAGTCCTGGAAATTTTGATTCGTTTTTGATTTATTACAAAAAAACTAAAAAATGTGATTTTAGAAAAATATTATCTTCCCTACCACTGACACTATTTAATTTAAACTTGGTAACTGTATGTTTTTGACCGTCCTGGTTTTGATGACGTCAACAGAAATTTTCTAAGCCTTCTAGATTTCAAGTTGCGATAGTCAACTTTATTATTTGTTATGGCCGCCATATTGGATTTTTACACCATCAGGCAGACAAAAAAATTAGCTTTTTAGATTGGTAACCAAGATACCTTTTTTCTTTAAAAAAACTTGTTTATTTATATGTGTAAATTGTATGTAAATAAATAAAAAAACTAACGAACGACGTCCGGCGAACAGCGACCGTCGAACGACGACCCAAGGCCATCGAGGCCGACGAACGACGGAACACGAACGACGACCGTTGAACGACAAACGTTGAACGACGACCGTTGAATGACGAACGTCGAACGACGACCGTTGAACGACAAACGTCGAACGACAAACGTCGAACGACGACCGTTGAATGACGAACGTCGAACGACGACCGAAGAACGTCGAACAACGAACGACAACCAACGACCGTCGAAAGACGAACGACGACCGACGACCATCGAATGACGAACGACGACTGACGAACGACGACCGACGAACGATGACCGACGAACGACGACCGTCGAACGACGACCGTTGAACGACGAACGTCGAACGACGACCGAAGAACAACGAACGACGAACAACTACCGACGACCGTCGAACGAGGACCGACGAACGACGACCGACGACTGTCGAACGACGACCGAAGAACGTCGAACGACGAACAACTACCGACGACCGTCGAACGAGGACCGACGAATGAAGAACGACAAATGACGACCGAAGAACGACGACCGGCGAACGACGACCGACGAACGACGACTGACGAACGACGACCGTCGAACGACAATCGTTGAACGACGAATGACGACCGAAGAACGACGAACAACTACCGACGACCGTCGAACGAGGACCGACGAACGAAGAACGACGACCGAAGAACGACGACCGACGACTGACGAACGATGACCGACGAACGACGACCGACAAACGACGACCGTTGAACGACAAACGTCGAACGACGACCGAAGAACGTCGAACGACGAACAACTTCCCGACGACCGTCGAAAGAGGACCGACGACCGAAGAACAACGAACGACGGCCGACGAACGATGACCGACGACCGAAGAACGACGAACGACAACCGACGACCGACGAACGATGACCGACGACCGAAGAACGAGGAACGAAGAACGACGACCGACGAACAACGACCGACGAACGATGACCGAAGAACGACGACCGAAGAACGACGAACGGCGACCGACGGCCGACGAACGACGACTGACGAACGATGACCGACGAACGACGTCAATGGTAGGGAAGATAATATTTTTCTAAAATCACATTTTTAATTTTTTTTGTAATAAATCAAAAACGAATCAAAATATCCACTATTTCATTTCAGATTCTCAATCGCCATCAAAATGTGCAACTTTTCTCTAATTTAACCGACCTTGTATCTCTTACCGTTTCCAAGATAGCAATGGTGAGCATCGAAAAAAGCACCACCCTGTATAGGTAAAAAATGACGTAATTAGCTTAAAATTATTTTTATATTTATATACACATTATTACAAATTAGACTCTACTGCACCCTAGTAATTAGTCCAACAAAATAAAAAATTAATATAAAAATTTAATCACAAATTTTTAATTTTTTATTAATTTATTAAAAGCATTAGTACGTTTTTGAAGCATAACTAAATGCTTGGCGTTGACGCATGCGTAAGTTGTGAGTTTTGCGCAAATTTTATATTTGTCGGTCTTTTGGACACATTAGCGACCGATCCCGGGTTAAGAAAGTACAAATAAAATTGTTTTAACGATTAAGACAAAAAAGTTATGAGAGAAAAAAGAAATTCGACATTTTCATATTTTTTGCTATAACATCTGAAGCACGAGGAATTTTGTACTTTTAAAAATTAATTATGGCTTCTCCCATACTAAGGAATAATTCATCTAATTTAAACAAACCTGTATCTCTTATAATAAGAGAGATCCCATGCTGGAAATGTAATCTGGGACACCCTGTATATAAAATATAAATTTGCTTCATCACATATCAAAAATTAACATTGTCACCAAAAATCGAAGTCATTTTTAAAACTTTACTTGTGACTACCTACCAAAAATCTTTATGGCATTTGTTCAATTTTTGAAAATAAAGAATTTATAGTTTTTTAAAATCATAATTTAAATTTCTGTCTTTAGAGAAAACGCGAAAATCGCTGCTATAAATCTGGAAACACAGATGCATTTATCTAGGGATTCTAATCAGATTTTAGCTAACAATTAAAATTATCCTAATACCTACAATTATTTCGAATTTGGACGATCCTGTGCATTAGTAATACCATCCTGAACTGTTATAAGATAAGATTTTTTTTAAATATGAACTGAGAAGAAAGTTAATTGGAAATCTTTTTCAAAATGTACATTCAGTAAATGCATGCAACTTAAACTCACCTCAATTGTTACAAAGACAAGCCCTATTCCTGACACAAAAACAACAAAAACATTTTTGTTTATTGTTTTTTTGTGTCGATACTGGACTTCCCACACCTGGTTATAGCTGTCAGTGAAGTCCACGGCACCCTAAAAAATTAAATTATTGAGAGTTGAAAAACACAATTTTAATTAGATATTCAACATAAAAATTTTGATTAAACAGAATCAAAGAAAATCAAAGTAAATGTCTCGTTCCATAAATAAAAGATGCTCCATTAAAGGGGTTTCCATAGAGGTGACACATTCACAATCAATGAATATTTAGTTTTTTATTTAATCTAAGGAAGCACGATCAAAAACATTTGAAGACCATGATCTACTATAACCACAGTAAAAAAACAAAATTGGCTAAAAATTAACTGAAATTGAGAACATTCATTTTTAAATAATTTTTGTTTTAAAAACAGTTGACTATTTTTAATCCAGTGTTAATTTTGTTAAACTATTTTTTAAAACTGGTTATTGCAAAGCATTAAGCAGCTAGATCAAATAATATAATATACTCTCAATAGTGGAATCTGACTTATCTTAAGTTACAAAATCATTTGCTGTAGACAAAAGTTTATTGTTTTATACAGGGTGTTTCTTAAATATTGCGAAAAAATCGGGAGGTGATTCCTTATCAAAAATTAAGGGGTGTCTTTCATATAATTTTTTTTCCTTAGACGTCTCCTCTCGGAGTTACACCCCCCTAAAGAGGAGAGGTAAAATTTTTTAAAAATTGTATTTCTCAAATTTGGATATATGTAGGAGAATCATATTTGATAGATGCTTTATACTTATTAAAAGGTTTTCCGTAGTAAAATTTTTAATCATCTCCCACCTTCACAGGGGGGTGAAAAGTGCGACCCCTGTTGGTTTTGTTATCAGAACTATGTGGTGGGTTAAAATTTAGCAATTAAAAAAATATTTTTTGAAATCTTGATTTATTTAGAAACTTTTTTTATTCTTTAGTTTTTCTCGTAAAACCTAGTTTTTGAGAAAAAAATAAAATAAGTAAACGTGAACCATCAAATATTCCAGTATAAACAATTAATTTTGTTGGTTGCCATGGTTTGTTTATGTTCATATACTGCACTTTTCAGCCTCCTGTGAAGATGGGAGACGATTAAAAATATTACTGTGAGAAACCTTTTAATAAGTATAAAACATCTACCAAATGTCATTCTCCTACATTAATACAATTTTGAGAAATAAAGTAAAAACCTAATTCTATCGCTCCCCTTTAGGGGGGTGTAACTCCGAGAGAAGACGTCTAAGGAAAAAATTTAATATCAAAGACCCCTCTTAATTTTCGATAAGGAATAACCTACTGAATTTTTTCGCAATATTTAAGAAACACCCTGTATATTTAATGGCTTCCACTGAATCAAAACGGTAACAAAATTGAGATAGCAGCTAAGCGCAAAATGTATAGTTCTGTGCAACGTGCTTATGTCACAATACATACAGAAACGTAGCATAAAGCAAAGGCCAGTAAAAAAAAGTCCTTGGTCAATGGTTCTTTCATTACATGACCAACAAACAGTAACTTAAATGTTTTATTAAACTTCCCGTAAAATGTTTTTTTCCCACAACATATTAAAAATTCGTTACAATATTTTTTGATTGAAGTAATTGGTTTTTCAAGTTTTAAAAATGTCTATTTCAGTTAAAAATTAAAATTTTAAACAAAAATAACGGTATACCCGTTTAACCACTGAATGCTTGATTTTTTTCCTCATTTCTTGATCAAAAATTATTGATTTATTTTATAGGAAATTAATAGTAAGGTATAGTGTAAGATATTTTGTGCATATGTGGTGGCATGGGGTGTTAGGAGAGCTGCAAAAAAGAAAAACTGAAATTGTTGTGGTGGTACACTAGCTTAATCATTCAAATATAACCGAATCTCGAGACCATATCAGACACAGGCATGCACATAAAGAGGCTAAAAAACTGGGTTCTTGCCCTGATTATAATCGACATAATCAAATTATTAATATAATACAATAGGATTACCTCTGTCAACACTTCAGGATGAAAGGTACGAACATGATTTAAAAGTCTGGAAAGATGAAGCTTTACATCGCAGTCACCAACACGGCAGGGATAAACACCTTTGGTACACTTAGGCGTTGATGTTCTGGGAGAACTAAAACTACCTTTTGGAGTAAATACTGGAGCTTTTGCATTCAATTTAACTTTCTTTTTTGGTTTGGTTTCATCAACTAAACTACTAAGCAGCATGGTATTCTGAAATTTAAAAAAATATATATTATATTAAATCGCTAAAGCAAAATTAACTGTAGTAATAGTACTTTAGCATTCGTGTGTCTTACATTACACCGGCGATGCCACCGGTGCCATCAAAACAGTCAAAAACTGTCTTACATTCAACCGGTTGAAGTGTGGTGGGAACATCGCGTTTGTCTTGTATTACAGCGGTGGGGAGTTTTTAGTGCCATCGGCAGCCATCTAATCCACCGAACTCAAAGCCGGTGCTTTTCTGGTCGATTGTGGAAGGAGTAGCAGCCATTATTGTTTACCGTACTGTCTTATACGACAACAGGTGAGGTTAGGTTAGAAACAATCATGGTTCCACCGCTTGCGTCTTACATTCAACCGCTGTTTTCGAGCAACCACAAATCCACCGGTAAATGACGTCATCAATCAACCGGTTGGACTTTGGTGCAATATAAGACACACGGCATATCAGATTACTCACCAAGATCTATTGTTAACTTGTCATTCACACAAATTAAACATATTTTTTTTATAATGTTATCAACTGGTTTAATATTACTAGGATCTCCGATAAGTTCATCGCAAAGATACCTATTTAATATACGTTAATAATTTACTACATATGGCATTCTTTTGTTGAATAAAATTTACATGTTTAACAACATTCAAACTGTCTTGAGGTTATAACTCAGAAATGGATTTGGATATTTGATTTGTTTTCACTGCTACAGTCGTCGCATTCTTTTAATTTTTTTATTACACTTTTAGTTATTTTTTAACCCTATTAATAATCAAAAAACCTTTTCCCATAAAGCGATTAAAATTGAACCGCACTGTAAATCTGTATATTTTTATACAACGATAAGAATTGTAATCTCCATTTAGTTTGTGAACGGATTGCATAAAATAAAAATCCATAGGATATAAAAAAGTTAACTACCACATCTTAAAATTTACATAGATGGTGAACTTTAACAGTGCCATGTGGTTGAGGCCTTTGTGTAAACTAGAGGTAGGAAACCTCGAAATTGGAAGGTTGCATGTCAGTTCACAGAAAGCTATAGAGCTGATTTATAGTACAATCGTCTTATCTACAGAAAAATTCCAGAAAAGGCTGTGTCGAACACTCGTCGAATCTATGATTGCCAAAATTTAATTTTTTTCTATTAATAAGGTTATAAATAAAACTTTACTTTTCAGATTTACCTAGATATTTCAGGAACCGGGCTGTATAAGCATATTTTCAATTTAAATTGCTACTGTTCTTCATGTTCTTTTGATTAATCCCACACCCTTGTATATGTTAACGGCACAGTGTGTATAATTCCCGTATTCTATACAATGCCTAGGTATTCTGTGTAATGCCGAGTGGAAATTGACAAAGTATAAAATAATAATGATCTTATATACATTACCTTGTCATTACATGAAATACATGGGCATTTTATAAGTCGAAAGTTAGTTAGAGTGCACAATAAATTTTGCTGTTTTTTTTTAAACATTTCGCTTATTGCATGTCAGTATATATTGGTTTGTGGTAAGTTATAACATTTAACGTTAATACTTTCACATCATAGATTCATAAACTTTATAGGGTTAGCTAATTTACCTTTAAAATATTAAAGTGACGGACCAGTTCCTCAACAACAAAATTTCGGGTTCCTTCGAAACTACACTTGCAAAGTGGACAATTGTCTAGCAGGGGTCGGCAACATCCACAGACATGATGGCCATGTCGACACTGTTCTACAATTCCACAAGCTGGCTCTAAGCATACTGGACACTGTAAAAGTTCTTCTAGTTCTGCCCAACCCCACTAAAAAGATTTAAAAAAACTGTTTACGGAATTGCACTACAATGTGTAATAAACATATATGATTTGGAATTGTTTCGTTATAAACTGTAATGATTACCAAAAGATACTTTTAAATATTTAAAATTAATAACTACCTGGGTCATTTCCCCATTTTTTGGCATTTTTAAGGTTAGATAGAACGAAGTTTGTCACTTAATATTGCATAAACACTAGTAGGAAAATATGGAACGTTTATTATTTTAAAACTATTATTTTTTAATTAGTCACTAAACTAAAAAAAAAAAATAATGATACGATATAGCCCTATTACAACAACAAATCGTTCCAAAACAGCAAACTTCTTTGACATAAAAGAAACTTATAAATTTAAAATATCTTTTGTGCTCAGCCAACATAATTCTCAATTCTACAATTACGAAATATCACCATTGCTATTCAAGGCTCATTTACAACCTTTAAACCGTAACAGATACAAGGTTTGCTAAATGGAACAAAAGTTACTTATTTTATAAAACAACCTAGGGATGCTTTTACTTTAGACAAAAAAATTCATGCCACGCCAGCTGAGGTAGGACAACTAAAATTAGCTAATATTTTAAATTTTCGTTGTACCTGTTGATTTAAAAAAAATATACGTGGATTGTTCGGAAAGTTCCAGAACTTTTAAAATAAAAGTTATTGGACCTTGTCGCCTACAAAATACTCCCCTCCACTTCGTATACACCCCCGCCAGCGTTTCTTCCATTGTTCGAAACTACTGGGACGCTTTTTTTCTGGAAACTGCGCAGTTCTCCTAATTTTTTTTGATCGCATCAATTGATTCAAAACGTCGGCCTTTTAACGTAATTTTTAATATTGAGAGTTAAAAAAATAAGCAGGCTGTGGAACATAGAACCTGTGGAGCCAGGCCGAGCCACTGTTGTTGGCGCGAGCGCGTTATCAGCATGGAGCTTGAGCATCGTGCTTTTTTTTTTCAAATAGCCTTTAGAAAACATTTCATTACTTCAAATAAATATTCCTTGTGGGAGAAATTCATAGTTAGCAACACCCTCAGAATCACTTTTGAAAGTTGACTGTCATTCTTAACGAGGATTATCATCGACTGAAGTTCGGCCATCTTTAAACAGTTTCCACCATTCTTACGTTTGAGTTCGTCTTAAAGCCTCACTTTCAAGTGCTGTTTTTAACTTTTCCAATATCTTAGTAACGGACTTTCCCAATTTGACACAAAATCGTTGCTCGTCAAAACCGTTCACTTTAAATGCAACAAAAATCGTCAAACGCACCCAACACTTGTTCACACAAACAGACGTAGCACGAAGATTAAGCGAAATTGGTTTTCGCTGGGATGTTGGTCAACGTTGCCAGTCGGTTGGAGAATATTACGCATCTCGCTAGTTGAGCAAATTTACGTCAGAACTTTCCGGACAAACCACGTAAGTTGAAACGAAATACATATGTATACAGGGTGGTCCAAATTCGATGGTATTACATGTGTATCTCGCTTAATAGTCAAGATAGAGAAACGGTTAAATTACCATAAATGTGCAGTTTTTTTAAGACAAACTCAAAACCGTT
This sequence comes from Elmis aenea, assembly GCA_947652605.1. Lineage (NCBI taxonomy): Eukaryota > Metazoa > Arthropoda > Insecta > Coleoptera > Elmidae > Elmis > Elmis aenea. The sequence goes on along the minus strand of OX393580.1, from coordinate 14,731,185 downwards.
TTCAAAAATATTCTATAATTTCCAGTAAACTTTTTTAAGTAGAAACCAGTGTTTTTCTTTTTTTAGTAATATACATTTGCATTAATGTCTGGAATTAAAAAGTACCCTATAAAACAAAAAAATTGGACATTGTATTTTGTTTTAAATTCAGTTAAATTATGTTCCATGACATATTTGTGTTTTTTTTTCTCTTTAAATTCTTATGTATTTTTAAACAGCAAATTTTCTGAGCGGATGCAGAAAACATGCTTTATCGCACACTTCTTGACATTGTTTTACTGTCAAATGTACAGCTTACAAAATAATAAAAAACTATTGCACACCAACTTCAAAGTTGACAGATATAAATTATAAAGGTATTTAATAAATAAATGTAGAAAAAAATAGTAAATTTTTGTACTTGATGTTTATTTTACGTTCTGTTACAGTCTATAAATTGTCACGTGAGAGTTATTTTGTTCCATATGCTATTTTGTGGTAAATTGACTATAAATAACAAGATTAGGTATGTTTAAAGTGTTCCATATCCTTTAACAAGCTCAAATTTAAATTCGTTGGATAACAAACAACAAAGTTCAATTGTTAACTTTGTTACATATTAAAAATCCGTTTGATGAATCGCAGTTTTATTTAATTTTAAATTTAACTTTCTCATAACGATCTACATTTGATACGGAAAAAAACAATTCTTGGGTGACGAAATATTGATGTCTGCAATATTTAATTAACAATAATATTTAAAAATAAATGTGTATTAAGTATACTACTTTTTTTTTAATACACAAATTAAGACACTGCATTTAATTTAGCTGTTCTTTCTTGTCGTTTCTTTATGAATCGTTCATGACGTCTTTTCATTTCCAAGATTTCTTTCATTTCTTCCTTATCAGTTTCCTTTAAAAGAATATAATATATGTAAAACCAGAAAACTGTAACGCAATGTAATGATACCCAATAACATGATGATAATGATAAATTTATACAATAAAAGTAATAAAGGTACCTTATTTTAATAATGTAAGAGTATAACAACCAATTTTGCGTTATTTACAATTATCTTATAAAGCCATATTAATTTTTATTATATGTATGTATATAAAATATTGAAAAATTTGGATAAATTGTACAAAATTAAAACTTCTTGAGTTACTTGACTAGCATTTTTAAAGTTAATAAAAATATAGTTTTTTTAAGATCATTATTCATGATAAAAGTTAAAATTTTTTTCATTTAATAATTTTTTTTTTCATGTAATAAACAACATGAATAAACAAAACAAATTTTGTACTACCATAATTAAATAATGTAATGATTTAAAACATGATTCCATTTTTGTGTAAAGGTAAGGTATTAATAAAATAGGTGTTTGAGTTACCGATTGATTAAGACGTAGCACGAGGGCACGTTTACCATCAGACATAGGTTGGGAATAAACCATTAGCTGTTTTAATCGCTCTGCTGGACTTACTCCTCTTTCTACTACAAGAACAATTCTAGCCCACTAAAAAATTAGTAAATTAATGATAAAATTAGTATAAGTAGCAATATTATTTTCACAGATATTCAATTCAATGGTTCATAATTTAATCTTTCTCGAACATCAAAATTTTAAAGGTTTTACAAATAATATGTGTTACTGGAAGTGTAATGAAATAAACTTAATTTAAGTTACATTGAAGAGTGTTATTTTATAATATCACCTGTCTTTGCCATTCATTCCTTGTTTCTGCAATTTTTTGATATGTATTACCCATCATGGCTATTAACATGTTGATAAGTAAAATTGCAACAAGTCCCATGTAAACAACAAAGAGCACCTACAATAAAAGTTAGAGAGCTAAGATCAAAAAAAGATGGGGGGAAGCAAACATAAATAAGAGGCCACATGCAGGCCTTATCAGAGGGGAGGGGAAAGAGGGGCACAGTTTAAGGGGCCTCAATTTTTAACTTGATCTGTTAGAAAAAAATGCATAATATTTATGTAGTTGAAATAACGCAGTTTTATAACATATATCATCGAACGACCATTAACATTTTATATTTTTCCCTCGTAGTTTTTAATTTTGAAGGGCCTCAAAAACATTGTTCATCCTGGGCCTCGCATTTCCTCTGAAAGGCCCCGGGCACATGCATTAAAAGAAACAAAAACCTTGCACCTTAGAGTAGCATAAGAACAAGAAGAAGATTAACGAAGTTGCTTCATAAAAATATATTTTACCTTTGCTTCATATTCATGTTCAGTACGTTCAAAAGCGCCATAATAATCACCAAAATTTGTCATCGACATTAAAAACATAGCCATAATGGATTCTGAAGGAGTTGACATTGGATTTGTTGCAGAATCATCGACATTATCAGGAGTTAGTGGATTATCGAACGAAAGAAAAATTATATAGAAGGCTACAAAAATAATCAAATTGTAAAATATAGTGAGTAACTTTTAAAATGCAGTGTACCTTGTGAGAATCCCATTACAAATACCATATAAATGGTTGCAAATCGTAATAAATCACCCATCACCATGCGGTAAATCATTACGACGAAAGGACCTACTGATTTGAATCCCCTAAAATAAAAGTAATATTATGGAATGAAACATAAATTATATTAATGACCCCATTAGTTTTCGATAAGGAATCATCTCCCAAATTTTTTTGCAATACTTAAGAAACACCCTGTACAACTGGCCAGTAACTAACAGTCAGTAATTTGGTGCACATAACGATAAGCAAAATGTTCATTGAAGCATTTGTTATTATCTTAACAATGTTGTTTTGTTTAAAAAAAATAAGCAGTTCCCAAACTCAATTCAAGATATAATTTTGTGATTATTTTTAAATTAAAAAAGTATTATATAAAATTCTTAAAGCCTATACCTGCAAAAGAATAAGAAATAAGGAGCAGTAGTTAGCATAATTATAACTGCAACCACATCTTCAATTTCATCTTCACATGCTAATCTCAAACATGGTACAATTAACATTAATATGCACGAAAATAAAAACATGACTCTCGAAGGTGCAGTCATCTAAAAAATAATACAATTAAAGTAACATCATAAATTATACATATGTATGAGACTAACCAAGTTTTCAAAAAACATTCTACCACCAAGAAATCTTGCTTCTCGCATAGCTGCAGCCAAGTATGTGAGTGCACCAAGTAGCATAGCAGCTTCAGCCGTTAATCGTATTTTTGCTGGTAATGATTCCAACTGCATTAAACGGCATTCTTCAGTTAAATTATCCCACCATTCTTCTACATCGTTTTCTTCATCAGCAGTATTGTTTCCTACAATTTCCAGTAGCTTAATTAAATTTCCTATACAAGTTTAATATGTAATAAATTATTTTTTTAAAATAAATTTACCTCAAAGACTCGAGCCAAGTTTTATACAAAATTATGACCTTAAACAATTTGCATTAATTTGCTTTTTCATAAGACTAAACAGGATTTTTAAATATTGAAGGAAATATGGAACAATTCGAATAACCGATTTAATTCATCACAGCAAAAGTTTAATTGAAATATTAATAAAAGATTTTACATTAAACATTAAGATTTCTGAATGAATAAGATAATTTTTTTAAAAATATTTATACCGATTTTTATAAAATACCAACCTAAGGAAGTTGATAATGTGGTCAAGTTATCTGTTTTCAAGTTTTCATGAAGTATTAACGAAATGTTAATTACATCTGAGAAGTTAACATTGTGAATTGTAGTAGTGTTTGTAGAATTCGTTTTTCCTACAGTAGTAGGTTTTTTCGTTATCGGTGGCCCTGGTCGAAGTGTGAAACAAATAAGAGAAATAATAAAATAAAAAGCAAATGTGAAGAATTGTCGATAAAATTTGTTTTTGACAAACGTTTTCCATTTAGCATTTAGTAAGTCTATGACAACACCATCCATCAGTTCTAAATGTTCATCTTTGTCCTGAAACAGAAATAGGCTATAATAATAATAATAATATTAGAGATTAGAGTAAAAATGGGAAATTATATTAAACGTAATTACAAACTTACAAGATTTAAGTAACCAATGTTAGAAGAATCATAAGGTGCACAATTTTTTTAATGACTCATTTTTTTTCCAGAAAATTAACCACTTATTTCTTGATTATCAAATACATCAGTACATTTTTCAGTAAATATAATTTTGCAGTTTTGCACTACATTTTGAAGTTAAGTATTTTTGTACCTAATGTTTGATGTGCTTATTTTTGAAATTCAGATCATTGTTAAATTAAGTATCGTAAGTTATGGTAACCTTTTTTAACATCAATATATACAAAAAATTTATTTGGTAAACCAGCTTATTAAATTTGTGATAATAAAAGTAAAAATTGAATTTTCAAATACAAAGGGGTATCTCGCTTATAAGATCTATATAGCATGGTTTTAAATTTGGCAAAGCTACTAAATTTTATACCGATTAACAATATCAAAATATATTTTAAATGTCTGCAAGCATTTCCATAAAATAAATTAGCTTAATTTTTTCTGCAACTTTATTATTTATAAGAAATATGAAACTTTGTAAGAACTTTTTCACAGCAATTTATTCTAAATTTAATGATTTTTATAAACCACAATAATTGGTACCTCTGTTAACATTAGTTATAGAGATTATGTTTAAAAACAAAAAGTTGTGTGTAGAGCTCAATTTGTAGCGACATTCAAATGTTTAGAAAAATGCATAATTAACTTGATAAACATAAAAAATAATTTTTTTAAATTTCGTTTAACATTTTTTCTAGTTTTAAAATTAAAAAATTCAGAATTTTGCTGCATGTGATAATTTCATGTAGGTGATTACAGTTTTTTATACATACTTAGTTACAAAGATATTATGGTGGTTTAAATTTTCTTATGTAAGCCGTATCAGATACTTACTTGAATAGATATTTTTTGTTTTTTTCCTTTCAAATGATATATCACTTACATTCAAAAAATTAAAATAATTAAGCTAATACAAAGAATATTGTTTTGAGCTACTAATGATAATGTCTCAGTGTTGATGGATAAATACAAAAACTATTTATGTAAATAGTTAATATGACTTCCATTAAAAAATTGCAAGTATACTGCTCCATACCTTTTTAACTAAGTGTCCCATGAAAAAAATAAAATCAACCTGTATTAAGTATTCTAAATTATTAAATCACAAAAATTCAGAATTTTATTTTTAAAACTAGAAAAGATATTAAACAAAATAAAAATGTACATTGTTTTTTAACATTTTATAAAGTTACCTATTAATTCTAATTGAACTCTATTATATGTAACTTTTTGCTAATTTTACTGAATTTCTAAATCTTTTATAACGAGAGATCTCCAGAGTGACCTGAATGAAAGCTGTAAACCCTGTATTAATGTATAAATATTTTTCATGTTTGTTAAAAATACACTGTGCTCTTATAGGGAACTTGGGGTCGTTCTGTTTTTGTCGATCTATAAAAAAACTTACATCATGCATCTACTTACACCAAATACCACCAGATTCAAGGCAGATGTTTTACTTATATTTCCCGTTTCCATATCTATTGTATCGATCTGTGAAAGTGGGTATGCAGCACAAGTTATACTACCTACAATTTAACAAGTTCTTATTACATATTACGTCACATAATGTTTGTTTATAAATACCTATTTGCCAGTATATTTCTCTTTCGAGATTTAAAATGTGAAAAAACATTTCTACTCGTGCAAGTTTTGCGGCCAAAGTTAAAGGTGTAAGATTTAAAACATTTTTTATTGATAAACTTGAACCTACTTCATATGCCATATCAAATGCTTCCTACAATAATACATACGTAAATGTTAGAAATGTAATTACTAATATAAGCTCAGCAAATTTTCGGCCAACTATTGCTCAATTATTCGTCCTGCAAGTTTAACAAATGAATCAATGTAGAATTTGGTAACCGAAGAACCACTTTAACCACCCATTTCAAGAAGGTAAACTTGTGATATCTACATATTTAAAATGTCTATTCATGTTCCATATTTAAATTACGAAACTTACGCCCAATATTGATGGGTTAAGATTAACTGTATGATTATCTTGAAAACTTACCAACTTTTGATAAATTACAAGTAAATGTAATGCTGTGTTACCATTGGTGTCCTGTGAATCAGGATTTCCACCCTTAGCTAATATTAAACGATAACATTCTTCCTGACCTAAGCAAGCAGCAAAAGTTAATGGATATTCACCCCAATATACGTATCTAAAAAAAATGTTGTATTACACAAAGTAATATTTTTCACAGAAAATTATTTTACCCTTCGTAAGTGGTAAATGGGCATACGTTTACCCACTCATGATCAAGTGAATCAGTTCTTGACGATTTTTGATCTTCAGGGCACATGAAATTTCCAAAGCAACGTTCTTGGAAATTTGCTCCTGATTCTAATAGAAATTTCACCATTGATGGGTCTTCATTAACAATTGCTATGTGTAGGACATTTTCACCTAATTTTTTAAACAAATAATAAGTACTTTTTAAAATGTTGGCAAACTGGACTGACAACTTAAAAGATAATGTTTTCATTATTAATAGGAAATAGTTCCAAAATGCTTGCTAAGTGAGTATTAAAACTTAATTGGTAATTAATGTATCTTAACGCTCTCAATAAGTTTAAAAAAAAAAACTAAATTTTTATGTGATTTATTTTATTTTTACCACCATTGGAATCTCATAAACAGAAAGAACAAAATCTGTTGAAATAGACAAAATGTTTGTATTTTAAAAAGCAATTCGGCAATTACTTAATTTTTTGAAAAATATATGAATATTCTAAAACAACTGAAATAAGCCAATTATTTTTATCTTAAATATCTCCTTTGCATTAACGAATAAAAAACTTTTGGAGAAATAAGTTGTACCTACTGTAAAATGGCGACATTTATTTTTTTTAAACATTGTTTAAATTTTAAGATAAATCAAAAAATTGAATTTTTTATATAAAAACTATAGGGGGCTCTGACAATTAAATTTTTTTTTCTTTTTTCTAAAATGTAAATTTGTTATATTTATTGAAATAATTTGTTTCAAAATAAACTATAATTAATAAAAACGCTCTTAAGAGCTAGTGTGCTATAAAATAAAACAAAAATGCTGGACCAGGATATTAAGTAAATTGCAAGTGAGATAAAAAATAATAAAATAACAGCTGATAAAAACACGTCATTTTTAATATTTTATGCATCATTAGGTTTTTGTTCATTTTCACATTATTTACAAAGTAGATACATAGTTAGAAGCTAATTTCGAGATAAATTAATATTAAATAAATTAAAAATGAAAGATGCTATGTACCAGTACAATCTATTATTTTATTACCTTTTATTTCTCTTGTAATTGTCTCAAACTATCTGCACATTTTTCTGTTTCATGGCATACTACTTCTTGAAATCGTTTTTATTATTTTGAAACAAACTATTAAAATAAATAAATATACATCTACATCGTTGAAAATGAAAAAAAAATAAATTGTAGCAATTTCAATGCCAACTAGTATCCACTTATCTCGGCATTTAAACAATAGCATCTACAATTTTCTCAAAAACTTTGTTTTATCAACAACTCCAACGATGCTATATTAGATTTAAAAAAAATGCATATCAATTTTTTATTAGAATTTGTATCTCTTACCATTTACAAGATACCAATGGCCTACCTATATGCACACTCTGCATAACTGTCTATTAAAATATTTTTTTAAAAAATTTATTTGAAAACAAATAAAACTAAGTTTTACAAAAAATATATTAAAATATGGAAATTTGTAATATACCATAATATTCATCAGACATGTAGATGTCATTAATCAATTTTGGATAGAAGCGTAGTAACCGTTTAGCAATATCAGCGTGAAGAGAAGTAGCATTCAACAAACACAAGTGCAATATAGTTTCTCCAACAGCACCCCTTTCTTTTATTTTCCAACAAATGTGTCTGTACATTGACGGATCTATTAAAAATAAACATTACTTGAAGCATGTACAACATTTTACTTTTACAGTACTTTTTTGATATTCTTCTTCAGTAACGTTAATATTTTCATCGTCAATCTCGAAATCATCAGGATTTTCCATGCCTTTCAGTGGAGGTAACTACATTTACAGTTTTAAATAATTTAGGCATCCATTTATTTTACATTATGTACTTACTAATTTATGTCGAGCTCTTTCTTTATTACGAAGTAACACTAACTGGGATATAGGTACATAAATGCCTTTACCTTTTTTGTAAAGAAATGGCTCAATCTATAACAATTATACAATTAATTAGTATTAAAACCTTTTTTGGTTTCGTTTAATACCTTAGTTTTTATGGCGTGATCAATTTCTGCATACTGCTTGCTTTGTGTTGCACGTTTCATTAATTCAACAAGTAATCCACCCCCTAAAAATATCTTCATTTCAAAATTGAAATTTAATTTGATTTTTATTTTGATGGGCACTCACATATTGACTCTAAATAAACTTTAAAATGTCTTTCTACATAGTGTAATTGCACCAAAACATTTAGCATAGGTACTTTATATATCGTTACTAGTTATTTATTGTTTAAAAAAAAAGTATGAGAATACTTGCTAATTACTAAACCACTTATTCAAAACTTGTAACTTTTGTTTTTCACATTTACTTTTATGTCAAAATAATAATAGTAATGTTAATGCACAAACTCGATTAATATAAACTACCATATTTGTAGTTACATACAAAATAAAAAATGTTCTGAAACATGTTCGATCTAGCTCTTCAGTTATGTGCCAAAATGATGTTCCATTTCCAATACATCACTGATGGTTAATAATATTATGTTTAAAGAAGTGCAAATATTTCATTATTATATCAACAGACCCAAAGCTACTCACCTTTTAAATCACATAATTTATATATAGCATTCATCGACGCCCCAGCCTGCTTTTTAACACCACTCGTAACATTGCTCTCAGTGTTTCCCATGATTTTTGTAATTTATTTAAAATGAGTATATAATTACCAATAACTGTTTTAATACGTAAAACGTAATTTTCTTATTTTGTTTTTAAATGAGAGCTGAAGCATATATTGATCAAACAAGTAGTTAGGCAACTGTTTTCTATAGAAAATGCTACTATCAAAGCATTGTTTTATAAAAGGCAATTTTGATTGTAGACCTGACTGTACATATGAAATTTAAATAAATTTATTGGAAGAAATCTCCAATCTCACATTTAAACTGAATTTGGATAACAAAACTAGTAACCAAATAATTTAATCCCAAAGCTTGTGCTTTACTTAAAATTTATGCAAATGCATTTATAGGTTTATCTTTGAAAAGACAGAAAGTCAGCAACATAAGATAAAATCCAGTTAGAAAAGCAATTTAGTGGAAATTAGGGAAGGACTGGTTCAATGGGATTTCGCAGTTTTCAGATAAGCCGATAAAGACATTTAATCTAAAGAAATTTTATCTCAAATAATATTTTATGTCTATTTTGGTCAAATAATATCATTATTTCAAAAAGAATTTGTTTACAGTTTCTACTAGGAGTATTTATTATTTTCATTTATATTTGCAAATATCTTTTTTTTAAAGCAGTTATTTTTATGTAATACTTTATTTATGTTTCTCTTCTAATACACATACTGTAATGGTCGCATTAGTAATACGGATAAATAATGATTACATTTGATCAAGGTATGTGTGTGTCATAGTTCTATCCATTTCATTTAACATGTATTTTAGTACGTAAAATTCTTTTTGTGAGAATTATTTGGAGGGGTGATTTGGAAATTAGTTGTTTATATATTCTAGTTTTGAAGGGTTGAACCCTGTTGTATATTTGATCCTGTATCATAGTTACTGTTAGTTTTAGCATGTAAGAGAAGGCTATGTATAAAAACATATACAGGGTGATCCACACAGAAGGGCCACTATTGGGATCTCGTAAACGGTAAAAGTAACAAAGAAGTTTAAATTAGACAAATTATTTTCCTTTCTAAGACCTATTCAGTGATGCTTTAATGTTTTAAAAAAGTTCCATGGCACGCTAGATAATTAACAAAAATCAAAATGTTTATTTTAGATCGTTAATAACTCAGTTATACTTGATAAAAAAATATTTTTGGCGAAAATGTAGATTTTTTTAAGCACTTTAAAATGAAAACATTCATTTGTTTCAATATTGTTTAAATTCATTGCACTCTGTAAGGGACTTTTTGATAAATTTTATTTGTTTTGAGCGTAAATATTAAAATAAATACATTAATTTTAAACCTTATATTATTAAAAAGGAGAAAAAAAATGCTTTTTTATGATGTCATAGTCAACTATGGTTCCCATTAAAAAAAATGCAGCTTTGTTATTTATTTAAGAATTTAAACAATATTGAAACAATTGAATGTTTTCATTTTATAGTGCGTAAAAAAATTTACAACTTTTTCCCCAAAAATATTTTTGTACTATCAAGTATAACCGAGTTACAGTGGAAGCCGATTATGACGTGCATTCAGATAAACAGCGGAACTTTTTTGTATTGACGTGCCCAGCGTGAAAGAAGACAAGGGCAAATAAAATACTAAAAGTGTTTTTGGAATACTTATTGGACACAATAATATTAATCGTAAATTGTAATTGTTATGTTGTTTAATTTGAGAGCATCGAATCTTTTCTGTGTGTAGGTAATTGTAGTTTTATTGTTTTTGAATGTATCTGCTGATATGTGAACGGAGTTTATTTCTTAATTATAAATAACATTTAAAAAATGAGTTGTTTATATTAAAATATAATAAAATTTAACAATTTGGTTACACCATGGTTATCATATAACACGGGCCGAATACACCCCCCACAAACCCGCGTCATAACTGGCTTCCACTGTATTATTAATTTTAAAAAAAAATTCAGATTTTGATTTTTGTTTATTATCTAGCGTGCCATGGAACTTTCTTAAAACAATAATGCATTATATATATAATGCAATAGATCTCACAAAAGGGAACAATTTGTCTAATTTAAACTTCTTCGCAGCTTTTATCGTTTACGAGGAATGGGCCCTTCTATGTGGACCACCCTGTATTTTCTTAAATATTGTGAAAAACTTTGAGAGGTAATACCTTATCGAAAATTAACGGGGGGCTTTTATATAATTTTTTTTTTAATGGTCTTTCGGAGTTACACCCCCCTAAAGAGGAACAGTAAAATTAGGTTTTATTTTATTTCTCAAATTTGGAGATGTGTAGGAGTATGACATTTGGTAGATGTTTAATACTTATTGAAAGGTTTTCCATAGTAATATTTTCAATCATCTCCCACCTTCACAAGCGGCCGAAAAGTGTGACCCCTGTTGGTTTTTTTATCAGAACTTTTTTAAGGGTTAAAATTTTGCAATTAAAAAATTTTTCTTCCAAAGCTTAATTTATTAAAAAACTTTCAATATACTATTAATTTTTATTAGTCATTAATATAAAATACAGAAAGAAACCCAACACACATTTAATTAACAAATTAATTGGCTACAAAATGTGATTATATAAAACTAATATTGTTATAATTCGGTAGCTAGTAATAGGTGCATTTTAGTTGAATTCTCACCCCACACCATCGAAGAAGTTGATAGCTGAACCATAACCTGGTTTTGCACAGCTGGTATCCTTTCGTAATCTTCGGGGTATCAGTTGTCATTGTAAATTTGTTTGAGAATATTTTGGTGAAGTACTCACTTTGAAGATGTTCTGGAAGTTTTCTCCTAATTTTGACCTAGCGTTGTAGCTCTTTGGACACTTACTGGCAAAAGGCTCACTAGGTTAGTCCTACTTAATCCTATTGCCGAATCCACTTGGGCGAGTTACTGCTGTCAGGTAAAATCTTCAGTATTGTCATTCCTTCTTCACAAAAATACATGTACAAAAAGACAATATCACAAATACATTAACAGAACACACGCACAAAACAATGCACGATAAGTACCTACACAAAATTCCTTAGACATATTTATAATTTAAGAACGAGAAAATAATTCATTATAAATCCTACTCTACGTAATTTGTGTGGTTTTATTTTATTTTTTACATCCTTAACAGTTACTTTAAGTATAGAGTTCTACGCGAAACAACGTGAAAGAGTCCTGCCCTAAGATAACATAAGCATCTAACTATAGATGAGAAATAAGATGTAAAATAAAAAACAATCTACTTACTCTGATACCAGCGGCATATTTTTTAGTTTTAAACACTTCTGATAAAATTTTAAGACAGAAGCAAAAATGCAATTGCTGAAAATATGCATTAAAATATAAGTTGCATATAAAATTAATTCGTTACAACCGATATCACTTTTAAACGCTTTGCACCTTTGTAATTTAATTCAGATTCACAATTCTAAATATCTTACACTTCTGTAAATTACAGTTAAAAAACACATATCAATAAAGAAAAACTTTCTGCTAGCAAGAAATATAATTTATTGAATAACGTAATAAATGTTAACATGCTGTATAAAAAAAATTGTACAATGGATTAAAAATTATGACAAAATTTAACATTCAAGTTTTTCATTCAGATTCATTTTTTAAATATTCAACAAAATAGCAAACTTAATAACCTTACACAACGGTGAAAATGATAAAAATTGAATGTAAAAATGAAAAAACAAAATTAAAACAAAATATAAATGTATACGCTTATTTTTTCTGCTGGTTGCGTTTGCTAGTACCTTTGCCTTTCTTTTCCTTACTGGTTGAAGCTTCTGATTGTTTTTTACCTTTGCCTCCCTTTGCTTTACTGCTAGAAGCTCCCGATTGCTTTGCACTAGTCTTGCTATTCTTTTTGGCCTGCATGATACAAATTTCAGTAATACAATACAAAATTACCTGCACAATATACCTTTATCATAGCATCAACACCAACATCATCATCATCCTCTTCAGAATTTGAATTTTCAGCGGCTTCATCTCCATGTAGTTCATCATCTAAATTTAACTTGATTCTCTTTTTCAAGGGAACTGACGGTATGGCATATGGTAATTTGAAATTCTGCTTATTGTAAGCTCTTGTAAACGCTGCCTTAACCTGTAAAATTAAAAGTCAAAAAATAATTTTAATGCAGTAAATTTGTACCATGTACTGACTTTGATTTGGCTTCATAGAAAAAATGTATACGGTTATAGTATAAGGAATTTTCATGTTAAAAAAACTTATTTGAATATTTGCAGGTACCTAATTATAGGAATTTGTGTAAGACTGTATCTTTTTTGTTTGTTAAGGAATGAAATAAGCTTTTGATAATTGTTTATTTGCTTTTGACATGTAGAAAATTGCGCAAATATAACAATACATGAAAATTTGCACATTTTGGTGTTATGATTGACATTTGCAAAATACACAATCAAAAAGACGTCAACAATTAACAAAAGCAGCTTGTTTTGGTTATTAAACAAAATTTTTCTTAAACATTTTTGTTTTAAACTCCTAATTTGCAGGGTATCAAGCAATATTTCACAATTTCTTGGGATCATTTTGAGTCGAAAAGTTTCAAGGAATGTGGTTTCGAGTTGCAAGGCATAGTTAAGAAAATGATAAATTAGCATTTTACTACACAGTTAATTTGTAAATTATTTCCATTTAATTTGAGGTTGCACTGTCATAAGTAAAAGTAGTAGTAGATACCCATGGGCATTTTCCGGTTTTTTTGCAATGAGAAGCAAAATTTCTGTTAATAAAACAAAAACTAGCTTATTACTTTTAATTTGCTAGACCAAGCACAAAAAAAAGCTTATGCCGATATATTTCAAGCTAAAAAGATAGTTTTTTACACATTTATTTGTTTATTTATAATGATATACAATCTTATAACTCAATAGCGCCTTTAACAACCGGTACGGAAAACGTTGAAAATTTTAACAACCGGTACGGACGTATTCCGACTATGTTCTAAAATAGCTGTGTTACAAAAATGTTCATTTGTTTAGGATTTAAATTTTAATGTGCCATTTGGGATTAAAAATAGATACAATTTAAAGTATTAGGGCATAATAAAAGTGACCATATTTAGAAAACATGAACAAGTCTAAAACAAATGTTAAGGAGCATACACTTTATCCTTGATTACCGAAAGATAAGCTTAATAAATAATTATTCTGCTGTAAATTATTACCAACCTTACTATCTACCATGCTCATAGGATCTTTCTGTTTACGCCACTGTGCTAGTTCCAAAAGACTATCGAAATCTTCTTTTAATAAATCATAACTATGTAGTATTTCAATGGATTTTTCTACACCGTTTGTGCCTTCCTTTACCAATGGTTTAATAATGTTATTTCTCAAGTGATTAATATAGTCCATCTTAACTGCCTGTTTGTTACCACTTATCCTACAAATTATTCACAGTAACAGACACTACATCATAAAATAAGTTACATTTTTAATGCTGATCAGTTGATCATAATGATTAGGAAATGCTTCAGGCTATTTGTTTGCAAAATAGTACAAATAAAAAGACTTTTACACATAAAATACATGAAAGTAAACTAATTTTTGAATTAGCTGATGCAAGTTCAGTGTAATTCAATGTTTTTTTCTTGATAATTTACCGAGTAATACAAAATTCACTCCAACGCAAGTTAAAATTTCTACTTGCATTTTTTTTTGCTTAAACATGCAGTTATTATATCATACAAAGACATACACAAATACAAAACACAGGGGCATTTAAATATTATGGCTGCACTGCCTGTAAGAAATGTAAATAATGCAAATATAAAGTGACCTGCAGTCTATAAGTTTTAGAACAATAATCTTTTTAAAAATGTATTGCACTGAATTGCGTCATATTGCTTGCAGATTGTATTGGACAGCATAGTTTTAATTTCGAAAGTACCAATAGACATTTTTCAGTTAAGCCTTATGACACTCCACGACTAAATAAGCCAATTAGATGAAACGAAGAGAAGCAAAATATATGCTATTTTATTAAAGAAATGTTACTTAACATTTGCTTTAAGCTTGTAAAAATTTAAAAGGACAAATTATAAAATGCAAACTTAAAAATCACTCACTTTATAAAGGCTCTTATAATAATGCTAGACAAGTTTCATCAGTACCAATGTTATTTATTTATCTACTCACAATAATATGCTTAATTTTAAAAGTAATACTGATTATATAATTAAGGTTTCTAAAAAAATAGGGCTGAGAATTATTTTACACTGTTCCAGATACACCAAAACTACTCTAATTCTAGATACTCTACAATGACTTAGTATTAAACAACGGATAATTTTTAATACGATTATTTTCATTTGCAGGATTATAAAAACCTGCTTCCAAATTCTTTGTTAAAATATATAACCCAAAACTCTGATATTCATAATTATCCGACTAGAAACTGTAGACTTCAAATTGCCATTCAGGACACGAAATTACACTCAAAATTCTCTATTTTATAAAGGACTCAAATTTTATAACGATCTAACAAGTGAACTTAAAAATGAAACTAATATTTAAGATTTAGACGTAAGCTCAGTAGTTTTATTAAGGAAAGTTTTAATTGTTATATATTCAAATACGTAAGTTGTAAAATTGTAAACATAATTAGCAAAATGCTAAATAAATTACATTATTATTATAATGACTAACAAAGGGACTAGTCTTGAAAATGGTCTAGGCCAGGGGTCGGCAACGCGGCACCCTCCGAGATTTTTATGCGCCCTCACTATATTACACACATACGGTGTTAGGAAATCAGTTCTATGGTACACTCATAGGAATTGCTAACCGACCTAAAAGTTTGAATTTGAACCTCATGTATTACGTCCAAAAGGACACTACTACTATAATATTTTGAAGTTTTTTTTTCGGGTGCCCTCCAATAACTTTTGAATTTATATTGCACCCTTATCGAAAAAAAGGTTGCCGACCCCTGGTCTAGGACTTTCTGCAAAAAGTTATTTATCAAAGAGATAAGTAATTTTTTATTTACCTTATTTATACAGGGCGAGGCATCACTTATGACACCCCGTTTTAATTTGTTATTGGAAAGAATGATCCAAAAGTTTCAAATAAAAGTTGTTTGATACAGTATTTCCCAAAATATTGTCATGTCAAATTTCGTTTTCTTTTGTTTTTTTAGGGGTTGAGGCACCATATTTGTTTTTTTTTTTTAAATGACACCATACATATTTTTTTATACGGTTTGAAAGACATTTTCTTTATCTTTTCAACGCACTAAAACTTTTATACCCTTACATAACAAAATTTTTAAGAAAATCGCATAAGAACAATTTGGTTTTAAAAGCGTACGGTATTAATTAATTTACATTAGTAGGCTTTGAAAATGATACAAAACGGTAAAAAATGTATTACAGTAGTTTTGTGTTTACCGTTGTAACATAATTAACTTTTTTTTAAATCTTTTATCAATGTGTATCATTTTCAAAGCCTACTAATGTAAATTAATTAATATCGTACGCGTTTAAAACAAAATTGTTCTTTGCGATTTTCTTAAAAATTTTGTTATGTAAGGGTATAAAAGTTTTAGTGCGTTGAAAAGAGAAAGAAAATGTCTTTTAAACCGTATAAAAAAATATGTATGGTGCCATTTAAAAAAAACAAATATGGTGCCGTAACTCCTAAAAAACAAAAGAAAAAAATTTGACATGGCAATATTTTGGGAAATACTGTATCAAACAACTTTTATTTGAAACTTTTTTTGATAATTCTTTCCCATAACAAAATAAGTGGGGGTGTCATAAGTGATGCCTCACCCTGTATTAGTATTATCGCATTACCTAATTCGAATTAAACCAATTTGAATTATTGAATACCTAATAATGCCCCTAGTCGTTTAGAGGAAATTAAAAACAAATATAAGTTGCAAATTTTTAATAAATATATTTTTTTATATCTCATAAATTACACAATATTATTATGAAGTTTGCTTGGTACAGAATTCGAAACAAATGAAGCAACTTTGGGAGTTGGTATGAATGTGCATTTATAAGTGTTACAAACATCTCCCAACTCGAATTGAGTTAAATGTGCATTGGTGATAATGACATACCTTAGTCCCATGTGATTATGTACTTCACGTTGCAATCTCATGAGTCTACTTCTTTTGGAATTCTTTCCGAGCCAACTGGGAAAATTAATCTGACCACCTACGTGTCCTCTCATATAATATCCTGGTAATACTGACGAGTACATAGCTTCAGATTCAAGTAGTGACCAATTATTGGTGCGCCTAATTTTCGTATCGATAACATCTCCCATACTAATAGCATCCGCTGCGTCAGACATACGTTTAAGAAAGTCTTTCCTAAAATTAAATGTGAACTTATTTCAGCTACTAAAATATATAATAACAAATATCTTACTTAGGTGCATGAGGAACCACTTTAAGATAATTTTCTTGCACAAACAATGGACCTATACTGTAGTCATAAAAAAATAATCGAGCTCTGTCACCCACCGACATGGTTTTGTGATCTTCTTCTGAAAATACCTTCCGACAAACTTCCCAAGGCCCCAATGGTACATCCTTGGTTGATAAAGTAGCTTCTTTTTTTGCTAAATCAGCTGATAATGATTTATCAGTAGCACACCATAGAGATAAATGGTTTAATGTTAGGCGAATATCCATACCAGTACCAGTTATCACTTCTGTAAGTGCTTGGGGTGTTATTTTGATGTTTTCTTTGAAACATATAGACATCATTGCACCCTTAAACAAAAATATCTTAGAAATCACTGCACCCACAAACAAAAATATCTTATCACTAAGACTTAAGAACAAACTTAATGGATTGCAAAAATAAAACAAATGATACTGTAACACTTTTGAGAGCAATTATTCTCGATACACATCGCCTTAAAAACTTCACGCCATATGAAAAGGGGGGGAGGAAACAATGCCATTTACCCTCGCTACGCCCCAGGTGAGTGTACATTATTTACTTACTCTAATTTGCTCCATTCTTGGTCTAGAAAACCGCAGATCAAAACAGTAATTGGCAAGTGATCGTATTTTTTGATGATTACGATCATTACACATGCAAATAATCGGCACACACGAATTTTTAATAAGCTGGATAAGTTCTTGCATTCCGCCTCTATCTTCATTGCCAGCCATACCGTCTACTTCATCCATCAATAAAACTCGCTTATTTTTGGGTGTTTCGTTATCCGCTGCACACAAATTTTCAAATATATATTTTTTTATATTACAGGAATTATCACTAACCTTTGAAATATAATGCAAGTGATGTAGTGCTCAATAACTGACCAACTTCTTCATTTAACAGTTTTTTGCTGCGTGTATCAGAAGCATTAAATTCTACAATATCAAATCCTAGCTCTTTTGAAACCAAAGTAGCTGTTGTAGTTTTACCTAATGACATAAAATTTTACTATTAGTTTCATAGCGTTCATTGATGATATGACAACCATTTGCGTAGCCGACATGAGATTGAGCAGCAGTACACCATCTCATTGGGTAAAATTCACACTCGTGCACTTCTTGCATAATTTACTATTTTACTTGAAGAGTTCTGAAGTTTAAACGAAGTCGTAAAGTTCAAACTTTATATTGATATTTGATACAAGGTGTCCCAACACGGTGCTCTCTTAACAGTTACGAAGTTTGTGAAATGGTGAAATTTTTCCTCAGCTTTGAATTCAGCATCAAATTACACAACGTTGCTCATAATACAAATACAATTCTAATTCTAGTTTCAAGTGTAAAATAAAATAAGTATGACGGATTTATTGTTAACAGCTAAATAGCACCCCAAACAAGTGTCTCATGTAATGTTATGTCTTTGTTGAATTGGTAAAAATACGAATGTAAAGTGTTAGCCGTACACATCTGGAAGTCATAAAGCCAGGTCAAAAAAGTCCCTTCCATAGTTTACGGTTTCGGTCATTGTATTATGTTATGCAATCTCATGAAGTTTTTAAGTTGACTTATAAATTATAATAGCAAATAATGCAGGTTTTATGACAAAAGAATAGGTTATAATTTTTTAGAGAATTATAAATAATTAATTTGTGGGTAAATAAGTTTGATATGTAATATTAGGGAAAATCTGTGTTAGGATTTGTAGTTTAGAATGTTTGATTTTGCAGTTATAATGGTGGGGAGAATCCAAGTTAAATTCGTTTAAAACTGTGTATTTGGAGGGATTTTCAATGAGCGAATGAGCAACAAACCAACTTCTTAAGATACCAACCCACCAAGTACACAAACGTCGATAACCAATAACAAATGAATATTTTGTGATTTTTATCCCCAGTATCATATATCCTTTACACGATTTGTCCATCCCAAAATATAGGTGGATTTTATCCTCCAGGTATCCAGAAAAAGCGTATAAAAAACCACGCTTGACACGAGACGGGGTTCACATTTGAGAACTAATCCTTCAGGACTTAGCGTTGACGTTCTCTCCGTGAAGTAATTCACCGGTTGGGAACTCCCTTAGTCAAATTGTCAAAATTATAGTTAACTTCGGCAGCTCTAGAGTTGACGTTCTCTCCGTGAAGTAATTCACCGGTTGGAAACTCCGAGAGTCGGGTTTTTCAAAATTTTTATTAACTACAACGGCTTAAGAGTTGACGTTCTCTCCGTGAAGTCATTCACAGGTTGGGAACTCCTAAAGCAATTTTCTTTGACGAGTATTCGTTAATATTAATAGCGAATTATTAGCAGTCATATGTAAGCATAAGAGCTTTCATAATACTGAACCAGTGCGGTACGTCACAATACAGACATCTCAACATTTAAGAGTAAAATATGGAAATGTAGAATTCATGTAATTTGATTTCATAACTGACCCCAAATGTTGCTTTTGGTATAATAGCTCTAAATTGTAAGTTACACTAGTGTGAAGTTTTCATGTTCGTTAATTTAACTATTTAAAATCTTTAATCAGAATTACGACACATACCTTTTATAAAAATAAAAGTCGTACAGAGAACAGCTATGCATATGAAAGTACCCATGAAAACAAAACAAATATAAATAAATACTTGCCGACACCAGGTGGTCCACTCAAAAGTACAGCCTTGAAAAATGCACCATTATCATTTTTTGCCCACGGACTAGGTCGATGCAATGTAGGTGGATTTTTACCAGTGTGATTTTTGTACCAATTTTCTAACCATACCATTAACTTTTTCATATTGCTGGATTCTGTCTGCTGACCAATAATAGCCTTAATATTATCTGGTTTATACTTTTCCGTCCAAGGCATATTGAATTCAGCGCTTTCGTTTTCATCTCGAATACGTTCTGTTTTGACAAATGTAGGTTTAGGTGGAGGTTCTTTTTTATAAAAACTTTTACTAACTGTTGCCTCCACCTCATCTTTAGATTTAATTGTTTGCTTCGGAATGTCATCACACTTATCTGCATTGTTTTTTATTTTCATACTGGCATTATCTCCAACTTTTTTTAAATTAGGTTTGGAGTCACTATTTTTTTTGTGTTTACTGGTGGATGCCTCAAAACCATCATCTTTAGATTTAACTTCATCTGTCAGTTTTTCTGATTGTTGTAGGTGCTCTTCAACTGTCGGTTGTTTTTCCTCAACAAACTTGGATTCCATTCCGGATTTAGTTCTAATAAGATCAAGTAACTCATCTTCAGATATTGTTTTAATACCATAATCTGCAGCTTTTTGTAATTTAGCAGGACCAGGTTCATCTCCAACTACCACATAGTTTACTTTTTCTGTAATTAGTAATAGAAAACATAATTTTTTAAGTTGTTCTTACTGATCTCGGATGATGTTCAATAAAATCTATCGAGTTAGTCGTTATCAAATTCTAGTTCAGTATGATGCTTAAGTTTTTTTTGACCGATAGCTTCAAATATAGCAACAATACAACTTTAAAAATGACACAAAGTGAGGTGTGTCTAAAAAATTTGGCTAAGGCTATTTAAACAAAAACATGTTAATTTATATAGTGCGTTAGGGTAATACCGCCCACCTAAGACATTATTCTGGATATTTAAAAAAAATGTGGTCAGAGATTAAAAATATTAGCTGCAAACAAAAACTACATCTTCAATAATCTGTTAAAAAAATAAAAAGAACTTTTCTATTCATGCAAAGCGGGAAATTCAAATATAGGCGATATTTCAGACCGGGCGGTATTACCCTAACACACCTTACTACTTCTGATTTATCTATACTAATGATTTTAAGAAATTTATAAACCTATTCTGATTAATCAGTTTCCAGATAACCGAATGGTGGATAATTGAATATCAGCTACATATAATTCAACAAAAAATAAAACGTATAATTAATACTGCAGCTTAATCTATAATATTCATTATAAACAATATATTTTTTGGAAATGAAAAGTACTGGTAAATCGCTACCGTTACATTTAAATTTGATTAGTGGTTTATTGCTACTGAAACATAAAAAAATGTAACTTGTGGCAACACAAAATGAGAACAATGTTTAAAATAAAAAT
Source organism: Elmis aenea (assembly GCA_947652605.1). NCBI lineage: Eukaryota > Metazoa > Arthropoda > Insecta > Coleoptera > Elmidae > Elmis > Elmis aenea. The sequence goes on along the minus strand of OX393580.1, from coordinate 14,709,703 downwards.
AATTTTATACAAGTAATCAGAATAATACTTCCCATTAGTGTATACCGGGTGATTAAGTTTGACTGTCGCACCCCTATAACTTTTTCATTATTGAAAATAAACCCAACAAACCTTATACTTTTTGGAAACTGCGACAAATTCTCTATTAAATGATGTGCATTTGTTATCTCTACGATGACGTGTGTCAAATCGGTCTTAGGCAACTGTTTTTTTTTTTAAATTACATAGTATACATGTTTTTGTTGATTTGGATAGAGAATTTAATTCTGAATCTGATCATGTATAAAAAAGTATGCATATACATAAAAAAAAAATTGAGAAAAATCAGTTCAAAGTTTATCCAAATGATAGCAAACAGTCTACAGGGTTCTCGTTTTTCGCGGGCCACTATGGGGATCTCGTAAACGGTAAGAGTTACGACTTCGGTTAAATTGGGGCAAAGTTGTATATTCAGGTGCTTAATAATTTGACGCAAACAGAACTTATCTAGCTCTTTTAGTTTTTGAGATATAGGGAGAAAAGTAAAAAAGTGGATTTTTGTTTTTTGCCCGTAACTTTTTCATTTGATGTCAAATTTCATTTTTGTAAAAACATTTTCATGGCCACTTTTTGCATGGAATCAAATTCCCCAATTATATTTTCCGTGCGACGTTTCGTTTTTTTTAAACCATCATCAGGTCAATTTTTTCTTATGGACGCTATATCTGATTTTAACGCCAATTTGTAGAGCATTTTATTCTGAATTCGACAATGTATAACACTTGGCACTTTTTTGAAACAATTGTTAAAAATGGCAAAAACAAATATTTTATTTAAAACAAATCCTAATCGGCATGATAAATAATTGTCTTTATCCCTTTTTCCTTGGAAACAGGTAAGTAAACCGCATAAAACTACTAATTAAAAAAATAGGTATTAATAAATATGTTAGGAATGCATTAACATTGTTCACTTATTAGCAAATATTTTTAGAATATTTTCTTCGGTAAAGTAATAAATTTCTCTAAAATGTGTATTTAATCCTTATTTGGCATAAAATTATTTGTAACAAAAAATAACGAGTTATGCCTTTTATCTGCATTAACGACTTCTAATAAGCAAAAAGCGTAAACAGATTTCTGGAAGTTTTTTTGTAAACTATGAACACTTATATTATTTGATTACGAACATTTTGTTACAAATAATTGTATGTCAAATAAGGGATTAAATACACATTTTAGAGACATTTATTACTTAACTGAAGAAAATATTCTAAAAATATTTGCTAATAAGTGAACAATGTTAATGCATTCCTAACATATTTATTAATACCGATTTTTTAAATTAAATCCCTTTAATAGTAATTTCATACGGTTTACTCACCTTCTTCCAAGGAAAAAGGGACAAAGACAATTATTTATCATGCCGATTAGGATTTGTTTTAAATAAAATATTTGTTTTTGCCATTTTTAACAACAATTGTTTCAAAAAAGTGCCAAGTGTTATACATTGTCGAATTCAGAATAAAATGTTTTTACAAAAATTAAATTTGACATCAAATGAAAAAGTTACGGGCAAAAAACAAAAATCCACTTTTTTACTTTTTTCCCTATATCTCAAAAACTAAAAGAGCTAGGTAAGTTCTGTTTGCGTCAAATTATTAAGCACCTGAATATACAACTTTGCCCCAATTTAACCGAAGTCGTAACTCTTACCGTTTACGATCCCCATAGTGGCCCGCGAAAAACGAGAACCCTGTATATAACATTAAAAACAACGATCGAATCTTAAAAATTATACTATAACTATTAATGCAAATGTATTAAAAATTAATTTTTAATAAAAATAAAAACAAATAATAAACGTCGACATAAAAAATTAGACTTTCATTCAATCAAGCAGTTACAAATAGAGGACGCAAAGGGCGGTCACTTTGAATACAGTAAAGTCCAATTTTTTATGATGACGTTTATTATTTGTTTTTATTTTTATTTAAAATTAACTTTTAATAGTTTGATAGTTATACCTACGTAGTATAATTTTTAAGATTTGATCGTTTTTTTTTTTAATGTTCAATAGACTGTTTGCCATCATTTGAATAAACTTTCAACTGATTTTTCTCGATTTCTCTATCCGAATCAACAAAAATATGTATAGTATGTAATTTAAAAAAAAAAAAAACAGTTGCCTATCGCGGATTTATCGTAGAGATAACAAATGCACATCATTTAATAGAAAATTTCCAAAAATATAAGGTTTGTTGGGGTTATTTTCAATAATTAAAAAGTTATAGGGGTGCGACAGTTAAACTGAATCACCCGGTATACACTGAAATCAAATATCTAAAAAAATGTTAAAACTTTAAATGTGTAACACAAAACCGAAAAGCATTGAGTGTATTATCATCATTATTTGCTCCTACTGAGAAAATTTAAATGGTTTTTTTTATGATGCCACAGTACAGCACATTAATACTCTAATACGCCATCTGAGGGATTGCGTTCATATAGCTGATGATGGACTCAGTCATTCTATAACGTGGAATCTGTACTATTAACCTTTAAGTAGTCGCACGGCGCCGCAGAGGCGCCAAGCGTTTTTTAAATCGTTGTTACATTTTTAATAATTTTTTTGTCACTAATATCTGTTTATGTATTCCTCAATTGTACTTTTAGGAATACGAATTATATAGTATTATTCATATTTCTCTATTTTACAGTCCGTAAAATGCAATTATGTGCTACTCGGCATGAACGCTATCATTTATGCCCTAGGGCTAAAAATCGACATTCGCAACAAATTTGTTCGCAATGCCATAAAAATATTTGTTCAGAGCATACAATAAAATTGTGCAGTGAATGCTTTGCATCCAATGTTTGATTCGTAAAAAAAAAAAAAAAAAATCTGTTTTTACAGTTATGTTTTATATACAGATATATATATTTTATATCTTATAATTTATTTAGTCATTGTTATTCTTTTTAAGATTTAGCTTATATTTCATGAATAAAGCAGTTTAACACATTTTTAAGATTTTAAGTCAAAAATATTGTTATAAAACCCCGATGGTGCCTCCGAGGCGCCATGCGAGTAGTTATGTATACACAGTACACGCGACTAGTTAAAGGTTAATACAATTAATTTCATTCTATAACGTGGAATCTGTATTATTAATACAATTTCATTCTATAACGTGGAATCTGTACTATTAATACAATTTTGGTTTCCTTACTTGATACACCATGCACAATTCGCCCACCATGATCTTTCACCAAGTTTTCAAATTCGTCACTTTCCAATGAATCCAAGACTCCTGTGCGAAGAAAGCATAAATTTTTCAAACAGTCCGGTTTTCCCTACAAATAAATAAATGTAGTTATACTGAGATAATGTACTCAAAAATAAATTTGAATTAATTTTTTTTTAAATGTATAACTCAAATATTCAAGGGTTTGGAGCAGTCCCAATTTTTAATTGCTCCGTTTCAACATCAATCTGCCTGTTCCATCTCCGCTCCATGCAGCAAATATTGATAAAATTAGTTTTTTAATTAAAAGCTTTGTTTTTAAAAACAATGCTTTGATTTTATCAGATATGTGCAAATGGGTTAAAAATTACAATATTTGACCCTGACAAACAAGTTAAGTTAAATAAATGTTTGTAAGAACATATTATTGATCTTCAAATGTTAAAAAACGAACAAGTGTTTTTTTTTTTTAATTTTACACAATAATCTGGGAGCAGTGGAGCAATCAAAATTATTTGCTCCGGACTCCGCTCCAGCTCCGGGCAAAAACCCATTGCTCAGTTCCAAACCACTGTAAATATTAACCTTTGGCAGTTCCTTAGCACCATGGTGTGCTGGACCTCCCCGTTGCAAATATTTTTGATATAACATAGCCGAATGTATTCTTTTTTCATATCTTTCTTGATCTGGATCGATATCATTTGTTTCACTGTGTTTACGTTTTCGGCCAGGTGTTTTTGCTAAAATAAACACAAGTAAAAATATGTAGTATACGATCAGTCAAAATGTAGTTTACTACCACAAAATAAGAATAAGTTGGGAAATGAATAATACAAAAAAATAATGATTGAAAGGTAATAAACAGTTGGCAATTTGACTAAAAGAAAAAAACAACAAAGAGAATATACATTACTGACAGTAAAAAAAGCTTTACAATTTAACAAAAATAAGGAGTGCAAGTATGTTTGATAGACCAGCCCCCTTATTCCGTAACTTTTAAACACCAGCGTAAACACCACGCGTTAGTGGTGACTTCCCAATTCGGGTAGTTGATATTCCGTTTCTTCTGAGGACCAAGGATGAACCCTAACCGTAAATGCTAGACGTAATTCGCGTGAAACCGGCTCGACAGCCGCGTTTAAGGCTAAAACCCTGTCATTTCGACTTGTTTACTCAATACTCAATAACATTTAATGATTGGGGGTGAAATGTTATATTTAAGTAAATTTTTGGAGTGTTGTATTTGTGTTGAATTAAAAAAGAAACTATTTTTAACAATAATTAAATGTGTTGGATATAAGTAAATTCAGGAACGAAGCGACGAAATAGCGCTTTGGTAAGTACAGTAAATCTTTTATTTTACAAATTGATATTAATTTTGTTACATTTTTAAATCCGTAATATTATATTGTGTTCATTCAACAAGTAAATAAATACCTCATGTAAACTAGTAATGTATATTATTCGCATGACAGTATATTGGTATTTTTACATTCTTTCAGAATGATGGCCCATCTAACACATATTTTATGGTGGAACGAAGAAAAGAATAAACGCAACATTAAGAAATATGCAAACGTAACTTGCGAGATGCACAAAATTATATCAAAATTAAGTTTTGTCATATCTTTGTGTATTATTCGCCAATTTTAATTTCACAGTCCAGCTTAATATATAAATAACATGGTATATTTGTTTGTAACGTACATAGTGCAATAAATAAATGAAATCAACTAAACAAAATAGAATTACTTTACCACATCACTGGCCGAATTTAAAAAATACCCACCCAAAGTGCTGACGACCATTGAAACAAAATTAATTCAGTAAACAAACTATAAAATAAGAAACTTAAAAAAATCGTTGTGTAATATAAAAATAGGAACAAAACGCATGAAAACTTAAAAAAAAAACTACCATAAATTCTTTAATGTAAGACAGAGTGTACAAAGTTACATGGCGGTAATTTTTAAACAAATACGCGTTAAGCATATTTCAGTTGTGAACGTGCGCAGTAGGATTTTCTGTACTAACTTTCCTAAAATAGTAAATACAGGTTTTAACTTGGGTAAACCCGCCGTGAGTTACCACCGGTGGGTTAGAGCATCGCTTTTCGTAGAAGTGGGTCATATTAACAAGGTAGTAATGAACTTGCATTTCCGTTAAATCCAAAGTTACAGAATCCAGCTGCTGATATAAAATGTTACAAATATTTATTTAAAAAAATTAACTGTTCAACAAATCTTAGCAAAAATACATTCCATACCTGCTTTACAAGAACTTTTGCTTTAGGGGGCCAGTGATAAATTCTCGACTGAAGAACGTTTATTACCAGTTTTTTTGTGATGTGGTATTAATGACAATATTAAATTCATGTATTAAACTTAAAATTTTTCTTTTTTAAGAAATGTAGTGGTAGAGATTAAATACAACATCAATATGTGTGTTGTGAGAGTTGTAACTGTAAGTGCAATTTTCACATCACATTAGATAATTGCAGTGATGGAAAGTGTAGAAATTCATACCACCCATGCAAGCCAAAAGGAAATATTTTTCTATAATGAACAAAGTTAAGTAAAAAGAATAAAGATTGTAGTTTTGGGTAATGTATAGCTGCATAATTAATATTTATATATGAATTATAATTCAAGTCACTAATTCAGTATTACTTTTAAACGAAATGCTAATGCTTTTTAATTGCCAACTGATACTAGTTCATAAATATCTTAAATTGGAACATAATCTTACCATCTTCCGATGAGCTGCTTGTTTTTTGATGTTTTTCTTTTGCATCTGGAGTTTGTACTTTTTTAATGGTTACACTACTATTCTTACCATCTTCTGATGGGCCGTTTGCTTTTTTACGTTGTTCTTTTGCATCTGGACTATGCAATTTTTTTTTTGTCACACTACTGTTCAAATTCAAATGTTTGTGTTCCGATTTGGATGAACTACTAATTTCTTTATCATTATGTCTATATTGACTGTTATCTTTTTTATCAAGATTTTCAATAGTTTTATCTATATCATCAATACATTCCAATAATATATCTTCATCTAATTCTAGAAGCGATGTTTCAAAATCTTTATCATGATGAATTCCTACCTCAGTTTTAAGTTTCTTCTTTGATTTTGTTTTATTTTTAATGGGTTGTTCTTTAATTTCAACTGGTTTAGGTTGTTCTACTTTGGTTTGTTTGATCGGCTCACTACCAAACGCATCTAACACACTAACATGCTTTAACGGCTTTTTTTCTTGTCTGTTATCCAATTTTACAGGATGTGACGATTTATTCTTCAATTTTTCGTCTTCGGAATCTGAACTTATTACCTGTGTTTTTCGCTTCTTTTGTTTCTGTTTTTCGGGTGTTTCTGATATGAAATCATCATCACTAGAATCCAGGCAAATCACACGCTTATTTGTTGGTTTTGATGAAGTAGCCGTCGATGATTTGGTTGATATGGTTTTAAAAAATGATCGAATATCCTAAATCAAAATAGTCATGTTTTTTAGGTTATTACATATATATATGACAAAAACGTACTTTGGACATTGCGTACAAACAAACGATTTTTGTGAGTTGAATTATTTAACTGTAATCGTTTATATCTGCAACATTTACCGAAAAAATTATTATTCCACGTATTTACACAAATGCGTAATTTTACGACAAATTAAACCCGCCATAATCTTGTACCTATCTTCACTACTGTTTAAACGTTCTGTGGTTTAAACATGTAACCAACATAAATTTAAAGTGTGTGGTAACAGGAATTCCACCAACAATTTTAAGCACTACTTAAATAGAAAATATAAATAAACAATAATACGTATAAGAGCAATGTGTTTTTATCCCCCACAAATTTAAAATCAATTACTATTGAGAAATTTTGAACAGACTCTCTACCTTTTTGTCTCCTTATAAATTCGAAATCGATCATTGGAGTTAGGTTTAAAGTTTAAATACACAAACCATAAAGAATTTACAGACAGCTTTTTGTTTTAAATTGTATCATGTTTTATTTCTCGACAAGTAAAACAATATCAAAATGTTAATTCAACAGAGCAATGTTCACTTAGATTTAAAGTTAAATGTGAAGTTGTCTAATTCATGTTGAATCAAAAATTAAATTGCATGTACTTTTATGAAAACTTATTTCCACTATTTTTAAATAAAAGTGTAAATACAAAAGTTGATCAGAATCAAAAATTATATGAAATCAAAGTATATACAGGGTGGACCAAATTCGAATTTTAAGTTTGCCTGTGTTGCCGTTGCTGCCACTTTAAAACTAAAGGTTTCTTTTTTATTTCTGCATGCATTCTCAAAGATTGAAAGAGTTAACTTCCAAGTATAACAACAATTTTTTAAATTATAATGTTATATTTCATATACAAACATATTATGGTTTCTTAAAATATTTACATATTATGAATTCCTATATGTACTAAGTTAAAGTGGTATGGAGAACTACACACAAAAATTAAAATACATTTAAAACTATTTAGTTATATAACTATTTACAGCTTTATGAAATTAAAGTTTAATTACCCTTGGTCATACAACTTAATAAAATAATTTTCTAATAGCATGCTATTTTAAAAATAAAGTGAAATGATAAAATTTAAAGTATAGTCTTTGATTTACATGAAAATAATCTTTACATTAAGACTAACAATTTTGGAAATGATGTTGGATTATGTCCCAAAACAAATATATTTAAAAAAAAGTTATAGAGCTTATCCCACATTTAATTGGATGTTTAAGCTGTCAATGGTTTGCTTAAAACATATGCACAATCATTGAATTATTTAAGTAATTTATTTATTAATATAAATAACTTTCGCTAGTCAAAATGTTGAACCAGTTTCAAGATTGTCATCCCTTTATCCGTTAACTATTGCTTTTAAAGGTGCAGAGCATTTTTAATGTTTATTAAAAACTTTGATAAATATTTGTAGATGTAAACTATTAGTAAATGAAATATTTCAGTATGATTAAATTTTATTTAATATTTTTTTATCACTTAAAAGGGAGGACCGTTCGTGGTGTCATGTCATGCATATATCTGGAGAAATATAGAATTATACAAAAGCATCGAATTATTTGGTACCATAAAGTAAACAAACTCTTATTAGCATTAGCTTAAGCATTTAAAAATGATTTAAATGATTAGTCTTCAAAATGACACAACAAAAAAACATGTCTTGGCAAAACACTGAAGGCTAAGACATTCACTTAGAAAGTGCCGTGTGTGCAAATAATTGCAATTAGCCAATATTACAATCTGTATTTAGTTCTAATTATTTTAGCTAAAATAATAAACAATGTCAAGTTCCAAAACTTTTGAATGACTTTGTAGCTTATAACTTATACCTCTTCCAATCAAAACAGTAAAACAATATAAGTATGATAGTACAAAGTGCACATTAATTGATTAAACTAAATATTTCCAAACTTCTGCCATCTCGTAGTTCTAACATAAGTTGCACATAAATATAGAAATAATTATTTACGTAGTTACTGCATCACAAGAACAAAATTAACATAGTAAGTGGTTGAATACATTGCAATGCAATTTAGATAACTGGCAGTTAAAAAAAATTAACCTGCTGTAGGTCTGTAGACCGGTAAGTGCATACTATTATACCGGGTGATTCAGTTTGACTGTCGCACCCCCATAACTTTTTAATTATTGAAAATAACACCAACAAACCTTATATTTTTGGAAACGGCGACTAATTCTCTATTAAGTGATATGCATTTGTTATCTCTATGATGACGAATGTCAAATCCGCGACAGGCAACTGTTTTTCTTTAAATTACATAGTATGCATTTTTTTGTTGATTCGGATAGAGAATTTAATTCTGAATCCGACCATGTATTAAAAAAGTATGCATACATGAGTAAATTTTCGAGAAAAATCAGTTCAAAGTTTATTCAAATTATAGCAAACAGTCTATTTAACAAAACAAAAAACGATCAAATCTTAAAAATTATACTACATACAACTATCAATGAAAATGTATTAAAAATTAATTTTTAATAGAAATAAAAACAAATAATAAACGTCGACATAAAAAATTAGACTTCCAAACACAGTTGTGTTCTATTTCTTACTGTTTTTTTAGAGTCTAATTTTTTATGTCGACGTTTATTATTTCTAATACAATTTCCATTGATAGTTATAATATAATTTTTAAGCTTTGAACGTTTTTTGTTATGTTAAATAGACTATGATTTGAATAAACTTTTAACTGATTTTTCTCGAAAATTTTCTTATGTATGCATACTTTTTTAATACATGGTCGGATTCATTCTCTACCCGAATCAACAAAAACATGCATACTATGTACTTAAAAAAAAAAAAAAAACAGTTGCCTATCGTGGATTTGACATACATCATCGTAGAGATAACAAATGCACATCTTTTAATAGAGAATGTCACCGTTTCCAAAAATGTAAGGTTTGTTGGGGTTATTTTCAATAATTAAAAAGTTATAGGGGTGCGACAGTCAAACTGAATCACCCGGTATAAAAATGTCATACAAAACAAATAACTGTTATACAGTTAAAACAAATAAAATCTTCAAGTACCATGTAAAAAAAAAAGAAATATAAATTGTAGGAAATTTTTCACTTACTATCATGTGAGAGTATAAAAACAAAAAAAAAACTTCTAGTATAAATTTATAATAGGCAAAACTAATTTCAAATTGAGTGCAATAAACACTATTGTAATTTTTGCACAAAGTAAAAAAAAAAATATATTGATAGTTTCATACGGTTAATGACAATAACATGCAAAATAAAAATATGATTTAAATAATAATAATTCATTGGTTAAATAAGAATTGATTTAATTATAGCTACTTCCATGTAAACGATGAGTCTTAAAGAATCTACACAACAGCTACAGTAAAACGTGTTTAGAAAAGATTAAATATAAACTAAAATTACAACATTTCTAAACATATATCATTTACCACCAAACTAGTATAAAATTGTATACAAAAATTATGTCTCAAAGTATTAAAGTATTATGAGATAACTTTAATATTTTTGAAATTTGCGTTTCACAATAAATAATATGTTGTGGATCGACTTTTTTTTAGTTTCCAGCTAATAGAAAAACCGAAAATTTTATATCTAAGTTAAGTAATTATTATTACACTCATTTAATGGAATATAATTAACCATAATTTTGATAGTTATAACTTTCAGAAGCTGTAAATGTTGGAGTAGTCGGAGTAACAGTCGAATAAACAATGTTACCTTGGAATGATGTACCACTACTACTTGTTTGGTTAAGGTCTAGTTTTTCGATTTCAACAGGTGTATCCCCATCCCGGTTAAGGTGTGAAATACTGAAATTCTGTACTTCACCCTTATATTTTTGTTCGTTAATTTCTGCCGGGTTATCCATATTACCATTGGCAGTATTAATTACAGACGTAAAACCAACCAATGTTGCGTTATGAAACTGTTCCAGAATTTTCGAGCCTTCAACAATGATGGCCTCTTGAGCAGTGGGCGTACCTTGTATATTAATATTTCCCATAATGCCTACCGTGTGACTTAATATTCGAGGTTGTTTCATGTCTTGTTCTTCGTTTTCTTCTTCTTCTTTTGAAACCTTTTTTGCAAATTTTCCGTGAGACTTGAATTTTATTGGAACAGGATTAGTTAATGGTGTTACCGGCTCCACTCTATGGCCCCCTTTAAGCTCTGGTTGTGTTTCCATCCAATGTCCGGTTGAACGACGGTGAGCTTTCAACTGACCCGACTGTATAAAACGAGCTGGACACATACCACAAGCATACGGACGAGAACCTGTATGGCGACGCATGTGGAGCGCAAGATCGTTGGATTGCGTGAACGCTCTTCCACACAGATTACAGACATATGGGCGTTCTCCAGTATGTACGCGGGTATGACGCAACTGTAAATGAGAACCATTTACCAATTAGCGATTTATTCTTAACATAGCTTCTAAAAAATGTGAAATCTATATTTATTTTTATAAATTAGAAATTAAAAAAGTGCATTTTAAAACAAAAGTTTTTGAGGTACTTAAAAATTCTGTTTTTAATGTTTGTAAATGGCTTCCCTTAATTCTAAATACATCACTGAAAAGCCTTTGAAATTACCTTTATGTACATTCATACATCATATCACATAACGTAGCAACGGCAAATTAAATCAAATAAAAATAACAGTAACATTTGCAAGTTTAAATTGTAAAAAAAGCTAAATTAATTTTTATTTTGAGTTTTTGTATTTTATCAGTTCAGTATTTTCATTTCTAACATTATACAGAAGGTTACAGATTACTTTTCACTACTTGCGGTTGTTTCGTAATTTTTTTCACAGCCTACTTTGATTAATCTGTTTGTATTTTACACAAAAAGGTTTTCATAGGGGTAAATTAAATAATATATCAAGTGATAAAAAATTTCAAGATCTTCTAGATAATAAATGTAAAATCATAGGGTGCCGTTTGTGACAAAGATAAAATGTACACTATGAACTATCGGAATTCACGTGAACCTAGTCACAGGGAAAAAAGCTAATACAATATCCATACAACATAGACTGCAGTATTATTAGTAAATTCAAAAGTACATACCAGTTTGTTGCTTTTATTGAAGGACTTTCCACACAAAGTGCACAAATACGGTTTTTCTCCTGAATGAGTTCTTTCATGGCATTTGAGATCATGTGATCTTGGGAAACCTTTACCACACTGACTACATTTATAGGGACGTTCTCCTGTATGTCGTCGCATGTGCACAATCTGTAAGGTAATAGATACAAAACTTTTTAATATAATATAATTCTAAAAGAAATGTGCGATAAGTCTAAGAACTGGTGCTGCGTGCACTAGGTGGGATCTTAATTTTGAACAAAACTAAACTTAAAAATTTGGGTAAAACATTATTATATACATCCACTGATTGATTAAGTTGGGAGGTTGCGAATTTTCATAAATCTCGCTGACTATGTCAGAATCAAGATCTAACCTTGTTCACGAACCGGTTCCTAGACTTATCGCCATCTACCGAAAATTTATGGCGAATGGTTCTTAGACTTAACGCCATCTTTTGGATGTTTCCCAACCTGTGATATCACCACATACAGTGTGTCCAAAAGGTATGGAATATGCTATATATCTCAATAAATATCCACTTTAGGGAAAAATGTTTTGAATAAAAGTTGTTTGGTACTTAGTTTTCCACCATAAGACAAAATATTTAAATATTTTTTTCGAATAACAAAAGCACAATGAAAAAGAATTGAATTTTTTTAAATTGATATTTGATAGAGAATTTTTTTCTATTTACAATGATGGGGTCACCTTAAAAATTAAGCTTATGCTAAGAGGCCGGAGAATATCAAACATTTAAAAGATCTTATTAGAGAAATTACACCTGAAATGGTTGAGAATGTTATAAACGGGTTTAAAAACCGAGTTTATCATTGCCAAGCTGTAAATGGTTCACAGTTTAAACACGTATTGTAGATTTCGTCAAAAAATTTTAGTTCTTATGATGTTTTTGTTAGAAATAAATACTTATCAATTAAAATAATGTTTGCGTTTTTCTCAAAAACTTGCTTAAGTAAGAGTACTAAAGTTTTGCATCATTGAAAAGAGAAAAAAATTCTCTATCCAATAAGTATAATATAGGGGTACCTTGTCATTTAAAAAAATTCAATTGTTTTTCATTGTGCTTTTCTTATTCGAAAAGAGAATTAATTTTGTTATATGGTGGAAAACTAAGTACCGAAAAACTTTTATTCAAAACATTTTTCCCTAAAGTGGATATTTACTGATATATAGCATATTCCATACCTTTTGGACACACTGTATGTACGAGGGGAGTCCGATATTAAAGGTACAGGTGGCTGTGAAACAAACACCGCAAGCGAAACATTGCCGTCATATGCATGTCTAGACAGGTTGAAGTGTGGTAGCAGAGTCTGGAGCGTTGTTGTGTGTTAAGACTCGATTTAGTAGCTTACAGGAAGCAAACAAACATGGTGTGGCGTGTGTAATCACAGATTATTCCAAGTGTGAAGTTTGTGCGTTATCCGATTTTTGCAGGTCGAAGGAGTTAACCAGAGCGAAATTCATCGCAGATTAGAGGACGTTTATGGCCCGACGGTCTTAAACCGAAAAAGTCAGCGTTTGGTGCAAAAAATTTAAAGATGGAGTAACGGATCTCATCGATGATCTGGATCATCAATGAGATCCGTTCGTCCATCTTTAAAGTTTTTGCACCAAAGGCTTACTTTTTCGGCTTAAGACCTTCGGGCCATAAACGTCCTCTAATCTGCGATGAATTTCGCTCTGGTCAACTCCTTCGGCCTGCAAAAATCGGATAACCGCACGCACTTCACACTTGGAATACTTTGGGATTACACCCGCCATGTTTGTTTGCTTCCCGTAAGCTACTAAATTGAGTCTTACACATAACAACGCTCCAGACTCTACTACCACACTTCAACCTGTCTAGACATGCATATGACGGCAATGTTTCGCTTGCGGTGTTTGTTTCACAGCCACCTGTACCTTTAATATCGGACTCCCCTCGTATCTATTAATACCTATACCGAGTGTAAATGAAGTGTGGTACACCCCCTTTTTTTCTATAGTTTTGATTTTAGATAAATGAATATTTAGACATATGATATGTGCAAAAAACCGGGCTTTTTGAGCCGTTGCACACAATTGTTTCACTTCTGGTTTCGCCGGAAATGACCCCAACTTTGTTATTTTAAATTGAACACCCTGTATATTTTTACATTTTTGGAAAGAGGAAGTGATTTTGGATACAAATGCACCTGCACAAATTGATTTTTATTATGTCAACAATTGTCTAAAAAACGTTTTTGTAAATTTTAAATGACATTTAGGTTACTTTAATCGGCTTTGAAGGTTGCGGAATCGGTTTTTTGACAAAAAGTCAATTTTTTTAAATGAAACCATGCTGGTACTAGCAGCTACTTAAACGGAGCATCTTTTAACGAATCCATCAATACCAATAACTTGTATTTTTATTAAGAATCTACTTCAAAAATTTCAAATTATTGTGAAAATTTATTAAGAGATCCTGTTAATCGCAGTACACTGTGCATAACTAAAACAAAACAAATGATCGTTGTTTTATGTTTAACTACTATAGTCATTTAATTAAAAAGTCTAAAAATTTTGGTAATCATTTTTATATAATTAGATTACTGCGATTAAAATGATCTCTTAATAAATTTTCACAATAATTTGAAATTTTTGAAGTAGATTCTTAATACAAATACAAGTTATTGGTACCGATAGATTCGTTACAAGATGCTTGATTTAAATAACCGCTAGTACCAGCATGGTTCCATTAAAAAAAAATGACTTTTTGTCAAAAAATCGATTCCGCAACCTTCAAAGCCGATTAAAGTAACCTAAATATTGTTTAAAATTTACAAAAACGTTTTTTGGACAATTGTTGACACAATAAAAATCAATTTGTGCCGGTCATGGCACTCTTAATAAAAAACTAAATTTTGTTTTAAAAAAATTTTGAGGTTATAAAAATTAACGAAAATAGTGCAGTTGTATCAAAAATCACTTCCTCTTTCCAAAAATATAAAAATATACAGGGTGTTCCATTTAAAATAACAACGTTGGGGTAATTTCCGGCAAAACCGGAAGTGAAACAAATGTGTGCAAGGGCTCAAAAAGTCCGGTTTTTTGCACATATCATATGTCTAAAATTTCATTTATTTAAAATCAAAACTAAAGAAAAAAAAGGGGGTGTACCACACTTCATTTACACCCGGTATAGCGCATTCCCTGTCTACACAAGTGTGGTGACTAAAGCCGACAAAGTGAGATAAAAATATATTTCTATCTTTCTAAAGCAGGGGTCGCAAACTGTCGGTCCGCGAAGGCTCTCTATCCGGCCCACGATGGCAAGTATGGAATACATTCCATCGCTACTACTTTGAATACGGTCGAAAAAACTGAAAAATTTGCGACTCCGATCTAAAGTGTGCTTAAACAGTTGCCAGCAATCATAAAAAATCAAATAAAACTAGGGTTATTAACAAAACCTGCATGCAAATTATTGATGTTATGTTACAAACCATGATTTTTGCAAATTACATGTGCAGACACCAATGTTAAACAATCCGAGGCAAATTACTACAAACCTTAGAATATAATTTTACAAATCGTAGATCATCAACTTCAAATGTCATATTTTTTTGGGGTGATTGTAATTGTAATGAAGGATTGTTCATGACGGATCCTTTCTTATATAAATTGAACACTAACATAAAAAACTATCACGCAACCTTTTTATTCTTTCAGATCTATTTTAGCGGGATAAATATTTTATACATTGACACTTGCTTTTGATTTATTAATACAACAAAATTATATCAATGACGAAAATAATCTTAAAAGTACACTTACCATGTTGCTGGAATTATTGAATTCTTTTCCGCAGTAAATGCAAAGATGAAGTCTGGAATTATCCTTGAGGCCAGTATGGATACGTTGATGTGTTTTTAAGTTGTCCAGTCTGTTAAACGCTTTTCCACATTCAGGACATACATGTCTTTTGTCTTGCTGCAGATGAATTTTGGTATGTCGAGCAAGATAATCGGACCTAAAGACGCAAAAAATTAACCAAATAAATATAATTTTTACTAGATGTTCTTCTTTATGCAAAAAAAGTCATAAGAATTATTTATAATTTACCCTATAAACAATCATGTCGTGGTGTATTTAAAAAAAACAACCTCCTAACCTTTTTTGGACTTTACATTTACAAAAGTTTAGTGTTTTTACTAAAGAACAATCACTATTTTAAAAATAATAAAATTGTGCAAGATAACTATAATCACCGGGATAAAAACATATACAGGTATCCACAACATCACCTTACCAAGTTAGAAAAAAGTGCCTTCTATGTTAGCATAAAATTGTTCAATAAACTACCAGTGTATATAAAAAATATCAGTGAAATTTCTAAATTTAAACAACAACTTTTTAAGTTTTTGGTTGATCTTGAACCTTATACTATGCAAGAATATGTCGAGAAACACTTTTGATATTCTTTTGTATTCTTTTGTTTTGTTGACGCGTTTGAACCAATGTTTTACATTGTATGTTTCAGATTAAATATATTATTATTATTATTATTATTATTATTATAATAATTAATCATTATAACAAGAAGCATATAATGCACGAAAATAGCCAAATCCAAAAGCTACCAGTGATGATAAACTATACTGTCAGTGTGATAATAGTAGAGCTCAACATAATTTATTAAGACTATTTTGATAATGTCAAAGAATCACAGCAAGTTTCGACTAAAATAGCCATGTATACAGGGTCCTGCATTAGTGCTTCGGGCTTTCATAGTGCCCCGCCCGTAGGAGATAGAAACAAAACTTAAATACATAAAATTATTGGTTTGAAAATATCTACGTCGTAAAATTATTTTCAGCTATACAGGGTGTCCCATTTTTGCGCTATAACAATTTTTTTTTTTTAATGGAACACCCTGTATATTTTAAGGTTTTCGGATGTCATTTTTAACCTCTACACCAGTGGTTCTTAACCTTTTAGTAGTCGCGGCCCCCTTAATATCCTAAAATATTTTCGGACCCCCTAGTTTGTAGTAACAAAAATATTACGATTTATTTAAGAAGATATATCTACGATGGTTCTAGTAAAATAGGGAGCAAAAATTTTTTTTTTTTAAGACTTCAATATTTTAAAAAGTAAAAGATTAATAAATTTTTCGCGGGCCCCCTTACAATCTTTCACGGCCCCCCGGTTAAGAATCGCTGCTCTACACTACATGAATGTCTGTTCACTTTTTGATTTTGTGTCAGTGTTGCCAACATATAAATTTTTTTCTGAAAAATCTTACATAAGCAGGCTTAACTTTAAAAAATCGTAGCGACCTCGTTTTTTGAAGTTAAGAAATAAGTTTTAGCAATAATGTTAGTCCGGTTAGGAAGCAACATTTTAATAATAAAAATTTTAAATTTAGTGATACAGGGTGTTCACAAAAAAATGCCAAACTTTCCAAACTTCAAAGTGACATAACTAATTTTTTTCAAATGTAACCACCCTTATTTTATTTCGCTATTCGATAGCTTTTTTTCTCCTCTTTAAATTTTATAGAGGTTGTCCTATGTCTAAACCCCGTAGTTGTTGAGATATTTAATACATCACAAAAGTAGCCATTTAATTGCATTTTTATGCACCGAAGTAGGCCGTGCTGATGCAAAACAAATGCCAAAATTTAAGCAAGTGTCAACTTGACATTTGAATAAATTTTCTTTTATCGAAACGTAAAACAGTTTTTATTCCGAATTTATAAAAAGTTAAAAAACTAACAGCCGTATGCACAGAAAACCTGAAAGGCTTCAAAAGTGATTTGTGTTTTTCTGCTGTTATCAGTGATATTTGCATGATGCAAGTAAAATATATGGGAAAAAATGATTGATTATTTTAATTTTCTGGTAAGAGAGATTAATTTAACCACAAATACAATTCATCAATTTACAATAAATTTTGCCAATGCAGGGTGATGCATCACTTATGACACCCCCACTTATTTTGTTATTGGAAAGAATTATCAAAAAATGTTTCAAATAAAAGTTGTTTGATACAGTATTTCCCAAAATATTGACATGTCAAATTTCGTTTTCTTTTGTTTTTTTAGGAATTACGGCACCACATTTGTTTTTTTTTAAATGGCCCATACATATTTTTTTATACGGTTTGAAAGACATTTTCTTTCTCTTTTTAATGCACCAAAACTTTTATACCCTTACATAATAAATTTTTTTAAAAAATCACAAAAGAATTTTGTTTTAAAAGCGTACGGGTATTAATTATATTACATTAGTAGGCTTTGAAAATTATACAAAACGGTAAAAAATGTATTACAGTAGTTTTGTGTTTACCTTTGTAACCTAATTAACTTTTTTTAAAACCTTTTATAATTTTGTATCATTTTCAAAGCCTACTAATCTAAATTTATTAATAACGTACACATTTAAAACAAAACTGTTCTTTTGCGATTTTCTTAAAAATTTTGTTATGTAAGGGTATAAAAGTTTTAGTGCGTTGAAAAGAAAAAAAAAATGTCTTTCCAACCGTATAAAAAAATATGTATGGTGCCATTAAAAAAAAAACAAATATGGTGCCGTAACTCCTAAAAAAACAAAACAAAATGAAATTTGACATGAGAATATTTTGGGAAATATTGTATCGAACAACTTTTATTTGAAACTTTTTTTGATAATTCTTTCTAATAACAAAATAAGTGGGGGTGTCATAAGTGATGCCTCACCCTGTATATACCCTTAAAAAAATCTGTCATGAAATGTTTTTTTCTGTTAAGCAATGCAATTTTTTTGTTATTACTACAGCCTTTACTGACTCTAATAATTTAATTTGCCATGATCTCACCTGTTGAAAGTTTTTTCACAAATCGAACACTTCAGATCTCCATCCTTTCCATTGCCCTCGTGAATTTTAAGATGTCTAATAAGATGTTCGCCTCTACTGAACGGTTTATCACATATGGTGCAAACGTACGGCTTATCAATGTGATCTTCTTGCATATGCTTGGTGAGATATTCAGGGGTCGCAAATGCCTTATCACACCTTTCACATTTGTGTATGAGAACTGCTCTATGAAGTGTCATGTGGCGGGTAAGATGATTTGCACGAGCAAACTTAGATTCGCACACATGACACGAGTGGACTTTTTTACTTATGTTGCGCACTAAGATGCTTCCAGTTTCCTCGGGTATTGGAAATTCATCATCTCCTATAGTTTCGCTATCAATGTTCATCATTAAGGGTATTTCCGCTAAAACATTAAAAAGGTGGTAATAATAATATACTTATCAAGGCAAAAAATTTGCCTTTGGAAATATCGTATTTCTAAGCTTAGCAAAACAAACAAATGTAAAATGTACACTAGCACTTATTTATCAGAAACTGTACTTTAAACTGAAATTTGATAGTTTTGTGTATGTATTTTAAACTAAAATAGAAGGGTGTATTCATATTTCACAATTTAGATACCAACATACCATACCAACTTTTATCATTTTGAATGGAAATTATAATTTACTTATACATGATTACAAAGCTTTTATTTTCAAAAATGCACACTCCGAGTATTTTGTTTATAAAATAAATTGCACATGATTCTAAATATCCTTAACACATGCGACTATGTCTGCAAAAAATTAATAAGTTATGGTTAAGAATTCAGTATGATTTTCAAAGACAGAACATTATTGCTTTACCCTTTGGTTCCTAGCGGTTTCACCAAGAAACCACCTTTCAAATAATTTATTACGATACCCAGTGGCCACGCTTTAAAACCACTATTGCTACCCTATGTTTTATAGCAGTGGTCTCCAGTGGGGTGCGCGCACCCCCTGGGGTACGCGAGATAATTTCTGGTGTACGCCAGATAATTTTTAATAAATTAATATTTCTATTTCCACAGCATAATTTAGCAAATAATTGGTAGGTACTAAAATAGGTCTGAATAATAAAATATCATTTAAATGTTTTGCGTGGTGTAAGTTGCCTTATCAAACAATGGTAAATTGCAAGAAACTATTAAATTTTACGCAATTAGTGGATTATAATGGCTAGTAATTAAATTTATAAATAAATTATAATCAGGTGATAAATTATTTATGGATTTGTTTTTTTTTAAATTCGAAGTTATAAAATCAATGTTAATCTTAAGATATTTTAAGTTAATGAAGTGAATGATGGCTTTTTTTATTGAAAAAATTTAGCTTGGGCTGAAAGTAAATTTATTTATAATTAAATTATTAAACATCACGAAAAGCGAAAGCGTGTTTTTTTTTGTCCCAGTGGTTAACTGGTGAAACCACCGGCTTTTTCTCTATTTAAAGAAATATAATTACAAACAGATTTTTTTATTGTTCATTTTAAGTTAATTTAGTGCAATATTTTTTTTCTTTTTATTAAGAAAACTTACTTTGGGCCTTAAAGGGTTAACAGGCTGACTGCCAAGCGGTCGTATACGACCACCCGCTATTCTAGTCTTATCTGCCAAGCGGTCGTATACGTCCGCTGAATATTTTCCTCTATACTGTGCCAGAGGTCGTGCACAATATCGGTTACACTGACCGCCGAACATTTTAAAAAATAACGTTTATTTCAAAAAAAGTATAACATTTACTTATCTATTGAACTTTGTTTCTGAAATCAAATACTATCTTTTAATTACATTGGCATCACAGGCATTTTTTGACATTTGGTTTAGCTGTCAACCTGTTAAACAAATAATTTAAGGCACTAACAAAAGCAGAAATATAGTATAAAACTAATTTGATAATAATTATAACTTACAAAAAAATGTACTTTCTTTAGTTTATGCCATATTATAGAAATATTTTTTTAGTGTTTGTAGACTATGATCAGAGAAAACAATGACACAAAAATTAAATAAACCAGATGCAGAAGAATGTTGTAGAACACTCAAGGACACATATTAATAGTTTCTGGAGGGATTTCCAAAATAAATTACAATTTAATAAATAAAACTTGTGCACTTGTGTTGCACACTAATAATTTTTTCATACCCTTCTTTTTTACAATTTATAAAATAAATATGTTGGCCTGTAATAAATTTATCTTTAAAGATAGTTGTAAAATTACAAATATTTGTAAAGCAATAATTATTAGCTTTTAATAATTCAATTCCCTTGATACCGAAAGATAAAAGAGGAACCGATTAAGAAGAAGAAGAATTATTCAATACTCATCATAATGTCTATGTGTTTATTTCGGCATCTATAATATTAATTAAAACTGTGAATTCACCAACCTTAAAATACCTTATTTTTCTAATAACCTTTTATTTAAGTAAGTAAATGTGGGTATAATTGACACCGATGTAGTAGTTGACATGCTAGTTTTTAAATCATTATAAAGACAGTTCGGTTGTTGTTACATCCACACACTCAGTGCCATCTGGTAATTTTGTATCTTACTTTTGTTTGTTTATATCCTGACAACACTGGGACGAGTAATTTTGACATGACATAATCCTTCATGTAAAAAGTTGTGAGCATTCACATATATTAAATTTTTCTATTCGATTTAAAGGAGATAAGTAAAGTTGTTGAAATGATTTTTATTTTTTTGAACACATTAATATAGATAATTGTGTTGTTACATGTTGTTACTGGTTATCATTAAGTATTTTAAACTTGCAAGTATTAGTGTAGCGGTTATTTCTGATCATGTTTTTAGTATGTCAACTACTGGTGATCATATCTCTTATGTTTACCAGTAGTTGACATGACTGTCAATTATTGGTGCGTTTAAACTCTTGCTTGGAAAAAGATTTTAACCTAAGTGGATATGCCTCCCATCAAAGATAAAATGTTAGCATATCCTCAAGAAGATGTAAAAAATATTCTAGAGGATGTTCGACTTGGAATGCCTGTAGCTACTGCAGCTAAAAAACATAAAGTGCCCAGAATTACTCTGCTTTACAAAGCCAAAGGAAAAAGGCCCATTGAAAGAGAAATGGGGCCAAAAACAATGCTTTCTAGACGTAATAGATTGCAGGTACAGTCGGGTTCCTCGACGATGGACACAAGTTTTGAGTTAACAAATCTCGATGAATGATACCATGATTTTTATGAAGACTCACAAAATATTAATAAAGACAGAGAGACATCCACTATGAATAATTTTGTAATTATGAAAATTTTCACAAAAACAACTGTTCAATATTTTGTTGGTAAAATAATTAATATCATTTCGAAACTACCCACTTCTCAAACAGATAGAAGGAAACGATTGTTCTTTAAATACAATTTTCAGCAGTTCAAATGTTTAGGATAGTTATTTTAGTAATATGTTTATTTACTTAGTATAGCAATTTTATACCAAAGTTATTATAGGAATATGTTTAGTTCACCATTTAAATGTTCAATACTCAATAACTGTAAGAATTGTAAACTTTTAATAAGGATTTTTAATTTAAAAAATAATGGTTCTTTGATGTCAACTATACCCACAAAGGATGTCAATTACTGGTACATACAGATTTTCGCTATGTCAATTACTGGTGAATATTCCTATAAATAATAAAATAATCAGTTTCAAAAATGGTATCACATTACAAAAATTTTGTGAACACAATGAAAATATTTATAAATACACTTTTATTTTCCCTAAACCCAGAGTAGTATATGTCAATTTTTCTGAGCAATATACATTTTTTAAATTGTTCATCTTGTCTAAGTGTCAATTACACCCACATTTACATTAAACCTTTTTAAAACTTAACATAACAATTTTTGGCTATATTTTGAAAATTTCCGTTTAAAGTAATTTATTTGTCTTCGCAGCTGATAATATCTGACATACTCTACGGTCTCATCGAAAATAAAACAATGCAGGTTTTAACTTACCAGTTTCTTGTGGAATAGCAATAGCTTCAGTTTTCAGTTGGGTCTTACTAATATATGCACTAAGAGGTGCGTCACTATCATCAGACATTCCATGCTCGGTTTGCATATGATGAACAAAGCTTTTTTTGTATTTAAATTTTCGATCACAAAATTCACATTCCATTATCTGCAAAAATTTATAGTAAAAAAAGGTGTTAGTTCAAAACACCTTTAAATAAACAATGATTACCAGCGAAAAATAAAAACAATTTTCAATGTATCACTAAGGGTACATTAAAAAAAAGTTGACTGATAAATGCACATTTGTTTATAGTAATTTTATTTGGTAATATGCAAAACTATACAAACTATACAAAAGGTGCTTAAGCATCTACTAGTATAAACTGAATTTTTATTTGAAATTACAATTTGACCACTGATGCACAAATAACTTACCTTTTTTTCTTTATCCAGCGATTTATTTTCTTTAATGTTAGCAGATTCAAAGTCTTCGTTTACACTTCCATCTTGTTTGGCATTTTCATCATTGTCTTGAACCTTTAAAAACGTTTTATCAAATAATAATAGTTGCTTACATTCTGAACTGTTACGTCTAATAATGCCTTAAATAACATATTTCAAACACAATTGTGCACTAGTGCATTAACCTGAAAAATTAAATCAAATAGCAAGTTTTTAAATGAATAGGAACTAAATCAAGTGACTGGTGACATATTCTCTTAATTCTTTTTAATACCGTGCTTTCATATGGGTATTGTGTAGCCATAAATTATATTTTTCTGGTTTTTTCCTTTAGAATATTTTTTATGATTTTGTCTTAATGTGTAGTAGTTTTTTTTACAGTTTGACGTTCCTTAAATGTTTGTATTTACATCATTTTCATCAATAAAATTATTTTATGTTGATGCGACATACTAATGTTATTAAAAATAAATGTAACTTGCTGTTTCACGAATATTTTAGTGCCTACTTAAATAGGTTTTTCTACCACCACTAATGTAAATGACTCTTAACCCTACAGCCTGCATGCATAGTAAGTGGGTCCTTACGCACGGTAAGCAAAAAGCACAGTTTTTTAAAGAAATGATCAAAGTAGACTCACGTCAAACACTTCCTGCATGCCTAGTAAGTGAGTCATAACGCACGGTAAGCAAAACACACACTTTTTTTCATTTATTTTGTGTCAAAATCTTTGTAATATTAACATATCTTATCAAAATTTAGTCTAAATTATGAAAAAAAATAATTTTAAAACAGTTTTTCTGCTTTTTAATAACAAAGTATGCACACCCGGAGCAGTCATAAAGAAGTCAGGTCTCCATGACAAAGTTTATATCATCAGGATACGTTTACAGTTCTATTTTTGTGAACCATGGTAATGCGAAGCAAAATAGCATAAAACTGAAATTTTATAGCTAAAATGTTTTTTTGCTGCTAAATGCTCTTAAGACAATTCAGAGAGAATTTTATGCAGCAGCACTTTTCGTTATTAAATTAAGAATAAGACAAGTATTCAAAGCATAAATCACGTTTGTTTCTTAAATAATATCACAAAAATTCATTGTAAAAATTATGTTATTGTGTTCATTAACATAAGATTGCAATAGAAAGGTTATATTTCAGAATGTATGTTTCTCTCACCAATATTATTTCATTATAAATAGGGTGTCCATATTTCCACAAGGCCTAACCGGGACACACGACAAAAAAAAACTTCATTGGAGATTACTGTATACAGGGTGTGTATAAATTGGCGGAAGCGCTACACGTGACGATGTTATTCGTAAAATTCTAGTCGAAAATCTTAATACAAAAATGTTGTACCATGCTTCCTATGGCCTCAGGAACCATTTAAAGAAAAAAAAAAAAATTGGCAACATTGCATACAGTGATTTGAGTTTGGACATTTTTTTATCAGCAATTTTTACTTAGGTATTTACAATTTTTGTTCGAACTGAAAGCCTTCAGTTCGTAAACATAGCTGCAAACTTTTCGGTATCGTAAAACACAAACTAGAAATAATTACGAGAAAAACAGAGATGACAGCTAATGACAATGTTGCCATATGTATTATTTTCATTCAAATCAGTGATTTACATATTTTCAACACCAATTTTTGAAAGGAAGAACACAATATCTAGGAAAAAATACTATTCGAAATTTATTTTTATTCCATATTGCAGCTTTTTCATTTGCAAGTATTAAATAATAACGCTTATTAAAGGACTAAATGTCAAAACTTTGAGGAACTCTTGCAGACACAGCAAGCATGGTACAACATTTTCGTACTAAGATTTTCGACTTAGAATTGTACGAAGAACATCGCCACGTGTAGCGCTTCCGCCAATTTCTACACACCCTGTATTTCAGTATGAATTATGAAATAAAAAAATCACAAAATGACAGTTACAAAATAAAACGCATGCTCTAGATCAGTTTTTGTTTCACAGCCTCGATCTTTATCGCGCCTCACGCGACGTGCAAAATGAAAAATTGCATACTTATAAGGTGCTGATAATGAGTGGTTAACATTACCGGGACAATTAGCTTTCCCGAAAAAATATATCGGGACACCGGGACAGGAGAGATAAAACCGGGACGTATGGACACCCTAATTATAAATAATAATCATGGAGCAAAATGTATTACATATTATGACTTGGAATTATTAACGGCACCCTTTCTTATTCGGGTTATTATTTCAAACTATTGACATAACTTACTACATCCCGGGATCCTGGAATGAAGTCCGATTTTGTCCTGAAATCCCGTGATAAGCAAAAATGTCCAATATGAGAAACCCTTGGTTACACTGACATTTAAAATATATCATTATGACTTATGCTAGGTCAAAATTTCAGAAACCTAGAGTCTGTGTTGAGATAAAAAATTTAAAACCTTAAGTTTTATCTATACTTATTTTAGTTTATTCTCTGATTTCATTTACTTCTCTACAATGAAAATGTACAATGTAATACCTATTGTGTCTGCATCATAATGGTCTTTTACTATTAAGTGTTACTTTCATATGTAATAATTTTAATTGTTTTAAATATATTTAATAGTAAGAAATATATAAATGTATGAAAAATTAAGTATAATAGACTAACTACAAACACTTACGTAATCTTCATCATCACTCTCTCCGTCATCACGATCCATGCCCATACTAAAATCTTCCATTTCGTCCACAATGTGGGGAATTTCCAATTTAATATCTTCACTCTTTATATTACTGATCTGACCTAACTTATGCTCCTTCTTGTGTTTCACCAAATGATATGCTTTTGAAAATGACACACCACATTCGACACAGATGTGAGATTTTTCTTGATTATCTTTATTGTGTGTTAACATATGTCTTCTTAAATGATTTGTGCGAGTAAAGTTTGCTTGACAAAGATGACAAGAACGTAGCCTTTCACCGGTATGTCGCCGCTGGTGAATTTTAAGTCCTTTTTTTGACCGTAAAACTTTGTGACAATAAGAACATGTAAAAAGGTTTGTTTCATTATGTTTTCGTTTCAGTTTTTTCAATTTTTCATCACTACCATCAGATACTGTGCAACCGTCATCGTAAAGATCAGGAATGTTTACATCAGGTTGTACCACAATGTCTAAGGACTCTTGTTTTATGGAACGTTTAGGAATGGGTTGATTTGTTAGCTCATGTAAAGTTACATCTGTTTTTTCACACAATACTTTGAACTCAAATGCAGAATTCAATTTAGCTTCACAGTTCAAACAAAGTAAAAATGGAAGGCCATCACCTGAAGCAATCTAAGAGATTTTGTAAGTAATGTATAATTAAAACAACAACGCTCATTTATATTTACCTGAATAGATGTACAAGCCATTAGCATTTCTGCAAATTGCAGAATTTGGCCCTCCTCTGCTTCTTTAGTTTCAAAAACACTTTTCATGTGCTCACTTTCACACATACACGATCGACATATTTTTTCCATGCTTAATTCTGTTTCTTTATTTATCATCCTGGAATATTACTTTTCTACATTTATAACACAAATATATGTAAAAGCTTTGAGAAATTAGTCGAAAACATAACCTAGTAGCGAACCCATTATAGCGTAGATTATCACCATTGAACGTTAGTGATTAATATACAGGGATACCACCCCATACAAGTTTACTGACACCAAATAAAATGTGCCACATTTAAATTTTGTCTTGAATTCCTACAAAGCACAGAATTGATACGAACTAGTAAGTAGTGTACTTTCGGAGTTAATATAAATTATGGGTTGTTGGTGATTCTTTAAAATATAAATTTGACTATACATAGGTTTTACTTAAAAAAAAAGATTTGTTCTGATTAATTTTAAATGTTGAATTAGTTGCATTGATATTTAAGTCATGTAATTTTCTTTATGGCAACAAATCATAAGAAACTTAAATTTAATTTTTTATAAAAGCAAATAAAATTAAACTTGTATTTAAAAAAAGAAGATATATTACAATATATACATAACTATATATTACAGAATACTATATATACAAAAAAACCATACAAAATTGTTATAACTAATCCCACTTTGATTTTCGTTTTGTAAATTGCTCTGAACCATCTTCTTTTACAGCCGTGTAATATCCTTGCGATTCATATTTACTGCGCATATATGCTATATATCCTGTACATCCAATCATAGCTATTATACCTAGACCCATAATTACTATATTCTGAAAAAAAGGAAAAGTCATTAGGGAGAAATTGATACATATTTACATAATATAATATTACATACAGGCTTTACATACAACTCAAAGTTAACTGCTCTAAATAAACCTGTAGTTTTGAAAGACCTTAAGCCATCTCCAGGTGCAGGTTCAGGTTTATTCGACATTGCTTTAAAATTAAATTTTAAGTGACAATCATAGAAAAAGGACGACTAGTGACAATTAACACATTAAGGTTATGTTTTAACTCTAGAATATAGTGCCTTTTTAAATAGGTAAAACTGTTGTACTGGTATCCCTGTGTTACTAAAATGGCAGATAACGTTGTAGACGATAACATGGACCTTTCAAAATTAAAGGTATTTTATACTGATAATAGCCAACTTCTTAAAATCTGTATGTCAATTTAATGTAAATTGAACATATTATGTTCAAATGGTGATGCGCATATTCATTTAATAGGGAACGAACAGTGCTAAACTTTTTCTTTACTAAAGCAGTGTAGAAGTTCCATGTTTTATACAAAGTTTTGTTCTTAATTTTTCTAGGTTCCTGATTTAAAACGTGAACTAAAAGCAAGAGGATTAAGCACAGTTGGAAATAAAAATGAATTAGTCGATAGGTTACAATCAGCGTTGAAAACAAAATTGGATGATTTAACAAGCGCAGAATCGGTGGATGATTTGGATGACGATCTTTTAAATGTAATTAATTTTAACGATTTGAAAATTATTGTTGACATGGGTTTTAATTATAGGACGATGATTTAGATCACGATGAAACTTTAGAAGGTTCAGAATCAGTATTAACAGATTTAGATGAACATTTAGTAGATACACCATCCGAAAAAGTGCAAAAACGAAAATCTCAGCCTGATGACCAAATGAAGCCAATAAAGAAAATAATATTAAATAGGAATCCTTCCAATATAGACGAAAATGAGCAAAATGACACGATTGTGCACAATAAAATTGTTATGGATTCAGAAGAAAAAAAGGTTGTCAAGATATCAGAAGTTGGAATAAAAGAGGTAAAACTAACTATATATTAATTTAGCTTTTGTTTTTAAATTTTGGAGTTTTTTTGGACAAGTATTTGATATTTTATAATAATTTAATTGATTCTGTGTTGGTTTTTGTGTTAGTGGTCAATTAGAATTTTCTTTATTTTATTTTATTCCTTGTTATTTACTATTCATGTACAACATTACACCATGGTTGTTATTACTTGAATTGCTATATTTGTTAGTTGACCAAAAACGCAATCTTTAATCTGGCCATCTCTTACTGGTGTGCTTTTATGGAATCATTTGTTCACTTGATAGTTTTTAAAGTGCGGCCGCCAGAAAATTAATTGTAATATTTTAATGATTACCGATTTTATCATATTATTATTACCATATTAATCGGTCTCATTTTATTGCACTCAAGTTTTTAAATCATATGTTTTCATCTTAAGACTATTGAAGTAAGTATGCTAACCAACATTAAATTAAAAAAAAAAATTGAAGCTTTTGATAATAGCAAAGCAAGTTGGGACTGTATTTTTAAAAAAACATCTCGTTTATCATAGAGCTTAAATCAGGGGTTGCAAACAGGCAGCTCGCAGGAGGGATACGGCCCATTAAGGCTCTATATCTGACCCGCGACCTCAACTATTGAATAATCCATCGCTGCTAACCATCCTACATTATAGATTATACAATAGCTGGCACGGGTGTCATTTGTTTGTAGTTGTATAGTTCTAACTAGGTACTAAAAAAGTGGAAAAAGAGGCTGGTGACCTAAAAAAAGCTCCTCACTTCACGGCCCGCGTCACTTACACATCTAAATTACTGGCCCCTGGTGACATTTGAGTTTGCGACCCCTGGCTTAAATAATAAATAAATAAATTAATGTTGGCATTTTAAACTGTGTAAATACATATATCTACAACTTTCTCCTCAGGAAGTTGTATGTGAAAATGGAATGCTATGAATTAAAGTGACGATTTAAAAAAAATCTAGTTCCCTTCAAGTTTTGTTTTATCTAACCGACCTTCTATGTTAAACGAGTACAACATATTACCAATAATGAGCTTTAAATTTTATTGATATATATTGCTTAAAAATTTTCAATTTGTTTAACACGTTACGCGCCACCATGTTAAAAAAAAGTAGTTTTTTTTGGCCACTATTTTTTTTTTAAATAATTTTTTCTAAATTGCCCTTAAGTAATATAAAAAAAATTCGCAACAAAATAATAACATTTTAACCAGTTTTTAAACAAAAATTGAATTGTATCCATTTGGAAGAAAATAGTTTTTCACCACTGTATCTTATCGAATACAAGTATGTATATACTCGTGAAAACTTGCACGTTACTACCTATGTACTTACTAACTATTATAATTTGAAGGTAGCAGATAAACAAATAATTAAATAGTTACAGGATTAGTTAACCCCTAAAAGTAAAAGATTACCAAAAATACAGTGTTCTACAAATCAATCAATTGCCAACATTCGATGTTGTCGCATTCATTCATATTATAACGAAAAATTTAGTTGTATAGTAAAAATAAAGTGCTCATATTTACATTATGTCTTATGATAAAGAGCTCAATTATATAGTTTTATTTTTATATCACTTATGTGCTTTTATTATTGACAATTATAAGTTGTAAATTTGATTTTTGTATGTATAAATTAGTATCATAAAACTTTTTTTAATTTTAAATATCAAAGTGGGAAAAAAATTCGCTGGCCACCAAGGTTTTCTGGTCCACCGGGCCATCCTTAAACTTTTTCTGGTATAGTTATATGTAATAAATGTATGTTTAAGAATACAGGCAGCCGAATCTAAATGTAGGCTGTTGGATACAAATGGCGCTTAACGTGTTAAAAGTTGTGTAACACTAATTTTAGTTTTGTTTTGTTATTTTAGAGGTTAGAAATAAGAGCAAAAAAGTTTGGAACACCTGTATCAACTGATGCAAAAAGAGCTTCCAGAGCTGAAAGATTTGGTGTTACGGCACCTGTATCATCTACAGGCACGGTTTCCACTGGAGGTGTAAGTATCATATATGTACTACATTATACTACTTTAAACTTAAAATCAGAATTTTAACCTCACATACTGTGTAATATTTTTACTTTAATAATAAATACGTAGTTTCTTACCAGACTATTTATCTTCTAAGACAATTTTTTTAAACTGTATGTTATGAAAAATGAAAAAACATTGGCGTTTTATATAATTACAAATTTTTAAAGAAATGCTATTTAAAAAATGAAAAATAATTTTTGAAATTGTATCTTTGTAAAAGTACATTTCACCTTAATCCTTTTTTTATTTTTCGGATCAGCATCGAACCAATGTTAGCAATCCTATCTACACACAATGTTTTGACAGATTCAGTATGTTCTAAAATTCAAAGGTATTTTTAACAAAAGATGTTGAGATTTTTGTATAAAATACGTGTAGAAGTATGAAACATTTACTTGCATTATTTAAGTGATTTATTTTACACAAAAAGTTTAGTTTAAACCACTGATTTAATTACCTTTCAAGATATTAAGGAAGAAATGTGAGTCTCGAAATTCGTCTACATTTTCTACAAACTGTCGTAGATAATTAGTAATTTTAAACCTAACTTGTATAAACTAGTTATTTAAGTTTTATGTTTTATTGTTTTAGAATGCACCTACTGTGGATGCACTGAAAAAAAGAGCAGAACGATTTGGAGGTTCAGTTTCAACAGTGATGTCAAAATTGGAGCAACAGGAACGTATAGAAAAACGAAAAGCTAGATTTGGAGTAATTACAGCTGCTAATGGATCGGCTTCACAGAGCGATAAGGCTAAGCAACGACTAGAACGTTTTAAAACGCCAATAAAATAAGTTAATTTTCATGTATTTGTCTTTGTTTGTCAAAATGGATTTTAATTTACGTTTTACTTATCAAGTGTGTGGTATTTACCAAGATTTAATTTTGTCAGTTTACATATGTAATAATTTAGTATATGTATATTGTTTTTTAAGATTTTGTTATAAAGTATTATAATACACTACTGATACTTGTTTTTTTTTTAAATCCTTAAATCAGTGTATTTAAATCTAATATTAACATAGAAAAATTGCATCTCTTAAAAATTAATACATCGACAAATGTAGAAATGTTTTTGATTTTAAAACCGTTTCTATTTAATTTGAGAATTACTTTAGTGAGATGCTTAACCCTTTCACTGTCAAACCTGTAAATATACGTTTTGCAATAACATGTTGCTATTGTCAAACCCGTAAATCCCGTATTTTACGGATATAAGACGCACGTTTTTCTTCGAAAAATTGCCTCCAAAATTCAGGTGCGTCTTATACTTGAAATTAATATAAAAATGTCCAGTGTTTGATTTAAAATTCCCGCCAGTCTTAAAAATGGCCATATTCGATGCCGCGGGAAACCTATCTCTATCTGGCAACATTGGATTCAACTGGCAGCGGCAGTGCACTGATGCGACGATTTTAAAGGTCAGATCGGTTTTATAAACTAAGAATATTTTTTTTTAGTCTGGCTTTGCAATCTAATAATAAACATGGTAAAAATGTCAGTTTTTTAAAAAATTGCCTCAAAATTAAGTTGCGTCTTATAGTCCGTAGCGTCTTATAGTCTGTAAAATACGGTATACGTTATGCTGCCCCTCGGAGTAAAAAATTCTGTGAATACGCCGGGTTAAAAAATTAAGCTAATTTTAAGGCAAATTATTTATTATCTTTGTTATTAGGGGAGTCATTAAATAAACAGATAAAGGAAGGAGCTTTTAATATTATTCTGCAGCGTTTCTCGGCGCCGGAAATGACATAAAACGCCTCTGAAGGCGGCCGGTTTTGACAGGTCAAACAGTCAAGAAATTTAGAGTTTTGTGTGCTACAATGGTTAGCTGCAGATCTTGTAGTCTTACTACGTCCAAAAATGTTGAAGATTAAAAGATTACGTTTCATAGGTAAGTAGACATTAATATTTTGTAGTGTAATCATGTATTAAAAATTTAATGTGGTCTGTCAAAATGGTATGTAATATCAGTGGCTTGCATTTTTGTACAGCATATTTTTTAACTCTCATAATAAACAATGCAAATATTGATGTGTGCTGTCGTTTTTTTAATTCCCTTGACCACGAAACAAGATATAAATAAGAATAACAGGCTCAAGTCAAAACAAAGCAAATATTTACATGATTCAATACATATTTTAAAATGTTAGATACGCCACTGAGAAGCGGAAACATTCATCCGCCATATTCAGAGGCTAACCTGGACGCCTTAAGATCCCTAAAATGCTCTTTCCTTTATCTTTTTATTTAATGAGGGGAGTACAATTTTTTTTTTTTTAAACAAACGTTGGAATTTATTAGCTATACATATAACTTACAATTATTTTTAAACGCACAGAGTATTTAGTTTTCGAGAATCAATATGAAACTTTACTATTTCAAATAGAACACCCTGTATATTTTAACGTTTTCTTGTAGGTAAATCAATTGCCATTAAAAAGTATGAAGCATATTTTTGTCTGAAGTTAATATTTCTAGAGTTATTATTCTGGTGGATGCGCGGGTCAAAAATTAAGCTGATTGTAAGACAAATTATTTGTTATCTCTTTTATTAGGGTAGTTACAAAACGGTTTTTACCACAAAAATTGTTGGAATTTATTAGCTATATAACCTACAATTATTTTTAAATGCACAGAGTATTTAGTTTTCGAGAATCAATATGCAACTTTACTATTTCAAATGGAACACCCTCTACCCTGTATACATACCTATTTTTGCGTTTTCTTGTAGATACATTATTTGGTGATAAAAAATATTTAGTATATCCTTTGTCTAAAGTGAATATTTCTCGGGACATAATAAACAGTTCGCATAG
The DNA here is from genome assembly GCA_947652605.1 of Elmis aenea. Lineage (NCBI taxonomy): Eukaryota > Metazoa > Arthropoda > Insecta > Coleoptera > Elmidae > Elmis > Elmis aenea. The sequence continues at coordinate 14,676,370 of OX393580.1, read as the reverse complement.
GATGTTCGTTTTGTAAATAAATACACGTTCTGAGAGAAGGCAACATAGTGCGAGTAATTATAGAAATATGAGAATAAATTTAAAAGAATAGGTTCCTCTGAGAAACCAACCAAAAATCCAAAACAAATCCAAGAATAACAACTATCCGTTTTTACACAGTTCCTATGGCAAAAAATGTAGCATCTCAACATGTGAAAATTTTCATTAGTGTAAATCTGCCAAAAATTATATGATAACAAATTTGCTACAAAGACTATCGAATTACAAAACAGTGCTATAAAATAGAGTATAGCTCCTCTCATACTAAAGAACAATTCATCTAATTTAAGCAAACCTGTATCTCTTATAATAAGCGAGATCCATACTGAAAATGTTACTTGAGACACTCTGTATATGAATTTATATCACAAATATTGTCGTAAAGTGTTGGTAACCAAAGCATGTGTTATTTATTGGCTGCCTATCAGATGTAAATTATTAAAAAAATCACATACTTCTTAATAATTAATTACAAAAAAAATTAAAAATGCATGCGGTCAAAGGCAAAACAGAAAATAATCGAAAAAAGTTGTTGTTAGGTTTTCAAAGCCACCGTGATTTGTAGAAAAGTTTTATGCAATTTGTTTTATAAAGATTTAACAAATGTATAATTAGAATATGTAACTCATGATTTCCAACAGTTTTTGTGAAAGAAAACTTTTCTGTAACTACCCTAATAATAGAGATAATAAATAATTTCTCTTACAATTAGCTTAATTTTTGATCCAACGCATCCACCGGAATAATAACTCTAGAAATATAATTTAAGACAAAAACCTGCTTAATATTTTTTATAATGGCAATAAATTTATCTACAAGAAAACGTAAAAATATACAGAGTGTTCCATTTAAAATAGTAAAGTTGCATATTGATTCTCGAAAACGAAATACTCTGTGCATTTAAAAACAATTGTAGGTTATATAGCTAACAAATTCCAACAACTTTTGTGGAAATAACTTTTTCGTTACTCCCCTAATAACAAAGATAATAAATAATTTGTCTTCAAATTAGCTTAATTTTTAACCCGGCGCATCCACCAGAATTTTTCTTTTAAAAACAAAAAACCCGACAGACGGCTTGTGCATACAAAAATTACCCGACAGTGAAAGGGTTAAAAACATGATACAAAATGTTAGGGTTGCCAGCTGTATACTTTTGGACCAGAGACTTCAACTTTACGAAAATGTCTCCGTACTCCGGCTCAGGTTACTAGTTTTCCGGCCGAATATACAAAGTATAAAAAAAGAGCTGGCAACCCTAAAATGTTTGGTGAATATAAAATTTGAAACTGAAATGTAAGAACTAAGAAGTGCTCTACAAAATATATGTCCAAAAATCTGAATGACCTTGTATCTGTTACAGTTCAGAAGTTATTAATGGTGAGCTTAGAATGTCAAACACAGATTTTTTTTTACATAAAAATTGCAATTTTGGGCTAAGATAAATTTAAACTGATTTATTTTGTATTGCAATAATAAACTTTGTTATAAAAAATGTTATTAGAAAAGCATTTGAAAACATATGACATAATTATTTTTTATTAAACATGTTATGATTCAAATCAATAAAAAAAGGTAATCATTTTCAAATGTATTTTAATTATCATACAGTCATAAAAATATACATAAAATACTACATATTGCACGTTTTCATATTTTTACAAAATTAAGTAATAAAAAATATTGACTTAAATAGAAATTGTTCATCATTTCCAAAATTTAATGATTTGTATTTTCTGTTGACAAGCCTAATGCACTTAACGTGCTTCGTCGACCAGGATTCACTCCTAGATTTTCCCAGTTAATCCACGAGAGTCTTGCTGTTAAATCTACAAAGTAAAAATATTTATTTGACATACAATTAATAACTATTCATGTAAATAAAAATGTTTTCGAAATCTCATACTTGTATCTTGTATCCTATTTGTACTAACTAATTTAAGTTTTAATACCCATGTATACAGGGTGTTTCGTAAAAAATACGAAAACATTTGGAAGGTGATTCCTTATCGAAAATTAAGGGGGGTCTTTTATATAATTTTTTTCCTTAGACGTCTCCTTTCGGAGTTACACCCCCCTAAAGGGGAGCGGTAAAATTCGGTTTTTATTTTATTTCTCATTTAGAGATGGGTAGGAGAATAATATTTAGTAGATGTTTTATACTTATTGAAAGGTTTCCATAGCAAAATTTTAACCCACCAAAAAGTTCTGATAAAAAAAACAAACAGGGGTCATATTTTTCAGCCCCCTTTAAAAGGTGGGAGATGATTGAAAATATGACTATGGGAAACCTTTTAATAAGTATAAAACATCTACCAAATATCATTCTCCTACCCATCTCCAAATTTGAGAAACAAAATAAAAACCCAATATTAAGGCTCTCCTTTAGGGGGGTGTAACTCCGAAAGGAGACGTCTAAGGAAAAATTTTTATATATAAGACCCCTATTAATTTGCGATAAGGAATCACCTCCCAAATTTTTTCATATTTTTAACACCCTGTATAAACAAGCATAGGCATATTAAGTTAAAAATCAGTTTTTTTTTTTGTAAGACGATCTTGTCAAAATGCAAAGAAGATAAATGATTTTGAATTACGCTTATTTATATTAACAAATCAATTACTTCAATAAACCAACAATTTATTGTAAGTTTTGTTGAATCTACAAAAAAATAATTTTATGTAGTGTAATTAATTATACAGGGTGTTGCATGATCAAACGGTCAAACTTAAGAGGCATATTCTTTGAGTCAATTTAAGCAAACATTTTTATGTAAACCATAGTCCAAAACTCGATGGTTATCAAGTTATACATATACAATTTTAAAGTTTATAAAAAAAGGTCAATTTTAACATAAAAAAGTATGAAATACCGCTTTTATCTTCTAAAATATTGATTTAACAACTAAATGTTTGATATGAAAGATGCATGGCTATATTTTCTGCGCCTTATGGTGTACTCGATTTTGTTTTGTTTTTTACGGTTTATTTGCTATGGCAACTACTACTTATTTTAAATCGACCATCCTGTATATTATTACATTTTCGGATTCCTTTTTAAATGTACTTTATAAAATGTGAAAGGCCAAAAATTAATGCAGTAAATAATTTAAAACTGAACATTTTGGATGAAAAACTAAAACAACAACTATTTAGACTTAGTGTAGGTACCTATATTTAATGATAGCAAATGTTGAAGATGGTCTACATAGATATCAAATGAATAAACTAAAAAGTTTAGCGAATGAATTTGGTAACTAAACTATATTTCTGTTTAGTAAGTGGTAAAAAAAAACCAATCATCATCCTGTAAACTGGATATTCTTACCACTAGTATTCCAATGGGCACGATCAGCTTTAATTTCCCCACGAAAGCATTTTTCTACATAAGTGAGAGGATCACAGTCTGCCGTAAGTACTTCTCGAAGTAAAGCGATATATGCAATTGCTAAGCGAAGCGTATCAATTTTGCTTAGCCGTTTTTCATAAGGGAACGTGGGTACATGCATCCTCAGCTCGTCGAATGCGGAGTTGATACTGCTGTACACCACATCATATAGTTAAAAATATATTTGATGAAAACGACTTTGAAAATATTTACATATATGGTACGTTCACTGTCAATAATTCACAAATAACAAGCAACGCAAGAAGTGCAAAGGATCTAAGACCTAAATAGCTTAAATAATATTCTTGCAACACAATATTAACTGTTTTTATTGGAAAATAATATTATGCAAATACTGTTAGGTAAATTGAATGCTAGGAAAAATTATGTCGCTTTTTGCCAGGAAACCCCAAAGTTTGTGCGCATCTGTTTAATATACAGGGTGTCCCAGATTACATTTCCAGCATGGGGATCTCGCTTATTATAAGAGATACAGGTTTGTTTAAATTAGATGAATTATTCCCAAGTGTGAGAGGAGCTACGCTTAGTTTTTAAAAGTACAAAATTTCTCGTACTTCAGATGTTATAGCAAAAAATATGAAAATGTCGAATTTCTTTTTTCTCTCATAACTTTTTTATTTTATTCATTAGATCAATTTTGTTAGTACTTTCTGAAGGTACATTTTAATGGAGAATGTAACTGTTATTTTAGATTTTTGTTATCACTTAGCATTTTTGAGATATTATCCCTAATTTAGTTTTTTCTTAAGGGTCGCGAAGTGAGCTATGGAATAGTTAAATGTGCTTTTTTCTCTCTTTTAAATGAGATTAACTTGCTATATCTATTTTTATAAATAAGTCACAAAATGAAGAAAACACGTATTTTACCCATCACTTATGAAGCTACATATCTGTGTATCATTTATTAGAATTTTATAGTATTGTTGAGTAATGGGCACATTTACAACTAATAAAAATTTTACATGTTAAAATGCTCCATTTTTTGCCATAGAAACTGTGTAAAAACAGATAATTCTAATTATTCTTGTTGTGGATTTTCGGTTGGTTTCTCGAAAAAACCATATTCTTTTAAATTTATTTCCAAATTTCTGTAATTACGCACCCTTAGTTGCCTTCATTCGGTATACTTATATGTCTAAGTATATTTGCTCAGCTTATACACGGTAAAGAATAGCTTGATAAGTGATGGGTAAAATACGATTTTTCTTGATTTTGTTACTTATATATAAAAACAGATATAGCAAGTAATATCTCATTTAAAAAAAAGAAAAAATCACATTCAACTATTCCATAGCCAACTTCGGGCCCACAAGGAAAAATGAAATTAGAATTAGGAGTAATATCTCGAAAATGGTAGGTGTTAAAAAGAACTAAACTAATGGTTACATAAAAAAGTACTTCAAGAAGGTACAAATAAAATTGATTTAATGATTAAGACAAGAAAGTTATGAGAGAAAAAAGAAATTCGACATTTTCATATTTTTTGTTAAAACATCTGAAGCACGAGGAATTTTGTACTTTCAAAAATTGATTGTGGCTCCTCTAATACTAAAAATAATTCATCGAATTTAAACAAACCTGTGTCTCTTATAATAAGCGATATCCCCATTCTGGAAATGTAATCTGGGACACCCTGTATAATTGTCTATGATCGTTTCAAGTTGTTATTAAATAAAAAATGATGCTTTTCATAAAATATTTAAAATTATGAAAGATAACCGTAACGATAACACAATAAGGCTGTGTTGTAGATTGGGTATAAATAAACTTAGACTCCACCCTTTTTTATTTAAACAAACAAAAATTTAGACATACGAATGGGAATAAATAAAACTTGATTAATCGAACGCCTTAATACCTACTTAAAAATCATTGCTGTGTTTGCCGACATCGAAAACAAATGAAAAACCATGTTGCACCCGGCAAGAAAAGTGACACAACTCAAAAACAATTTTTTTTCAGAATGTCGATAAAACTAAATCATAAAACTTGGAACTGAAATGGTTAAGAATCTGTGAATTTTAGTCAATCAAATCAAAATACGAATCGATTACGATTACATTTTTTGGACTATCAAACAAAAAATACAACAAAATACAAAACAATACCTAAACTCTAAAAAAAAACGCAGTCAGTGCATGCCACATATATCAAGACAGGTGTACCCGGTGGGTCCAATAGCAGACCTCAGCATCCGTTTTCGTTCCCGAATATTAGCGGCGTGTCTCTGGATACGATATGGGGATCCTCCATAATAATCTGCACTTGACAACGAACTTCCTGCACATTGTCCACTATCTGGTACTTTAAAATAATTTACCACTTGTAAAATGTATTTGGTTTACTCACATATATGTTATCATAATATTAGTTTGAATTTTTTGCCATAAGTTTTGTATAATTTACCTGGATTGTGGTGTAGTGAAGTTAGATAATGATGTTGGATACCTGCTGATGTCGGAGTTCGTCCGGCAAAAGCACAACTGGGAAGATCAGATACTTCATCTTCAGATAAATCACCCCCATTGTAGCCACCAAATTGCAAACTGTAATGTAAAACTTACTTCAAAAATTTGTTTACCTAAGTAATTTTATGTATATTGAAATACCAAAAACTTGTTGATGATAAAACGATAATGACCAATATATATTATATACAGGGTGATTCAAATTCGAGGGCGACCATGGGGATCTCGCTTATTACTGAAGATAGAGAGTACGTTTAAATTTAGCAAAGTTGCTTATCAATAATATCAAAACAGATTTGAAATATCTTCAACTGTTCTTGAAAAAATCGAATTTTTAAAAAAAATTTACATGGCCACTTTTTATTTAACTTTTCATGGTGTCATCAATTTTTTGCTGTGCCGATTCCGTTTTGTTTTATAGGTACTAACTTTTTAATTTCTTGTGGGCGACAAACTTGATTTTCATCTAGTTAGCTAGAACTCTTTTTTCTGATTTCAAAAATTTAACATTTAAGTTATTTAAAAAGGCAATAGAATTTCGTTTAAAAATTTAATTGACAATAGATTATTTAAGACTTTGCGCTAGCTACATTTTTTAAATATTATACAGAGTGTTTTTTTACGATTGGTTAAACTTGTGAAACTTTGAACATCGTTAATCATTTTTCTTAAATACAACACCCTATATGTTTTCGCATAGTTTGTAGAAAATTTGATTGTCTTTCAAAAACATCAACCATGTTTCATACGTAAAACTAATATTTGTAGAGATAATTGAAAGTGCTGTATCGCTCAAAATTTTCATAAAAATGTAAATTTTACGAAAACGATTGACTTTAGACCCATATCACCTTATACATTTTTTAAAGTAAATTGTAAGAGGAATCCAAAAAAATACCGTAACGATCAGATACAGATACAACATTTCATTGTTATATTTGCAATACTATTCTAGATATTTGTCTGTTTCCATAGTTTTGCGCAGCTCTGCATAAGTAAAAATTGTGTTATAAAACTACATTTCTAATACTACTTACATAAACGAGTATGCTTGGTAAACCACAAATTATTATACTTAAAAAAAAAAATTATTTTAAAGTTCATTTGTGGTTTACTATACTCGTTTATGTAAGTAGTATTATGGTGCCTGTCCACGTGAGAGTAAACTACTCTCGATAGCAGCGTCGCCAAGGATACAGCCCCTGAGAGTCTCGCGATTGGCTGTATCCTTGGCGACGCTGCTATCGGGAGTTGTTAACTCTCAGGTGGACAGGCACCATTAGAAATAATGTAGTTTTATAAAACAATTTTACTTATACAGGGTTCTCGTTTTTCGAGGGCCACTATGGGTTCTCGTAAACGGTAAGAGTTACGACTTCGGTTAAATTAGGGCAAAGTTGTATATTTAGGTGCTTAATAATTTGACGCAAACAGAACTCATCTAGCTCTTTTAGTTTTTGAGATATAGGGGAAAAAGTAAAAAAGTGGATTTTTGTTTTTTGCCCGTTACTTTTTCATTTGATGTCGAATTTCATTTCTGTAAAAAAATGTATGGCCACTTTTTGCAACGCAAAAATACGCAAATATATTTTCCATGTGAAGTTTCGCTTTTTTTAAAGCATCATCGGGTCAATTTTAACGCCAATTTGTGTAGCATTTTATTATGAATTCGGCAATGTATAACAATTAGCACTTTTTTGAAACAATTGTTGTTAAAAATGGTAAAAACAAATATTTTATTTTGAAAAATTCCTAATCGGCATGATAAATAATTGTTTGTCCATTTTTCCTTGGAAGCAGGTAAGTAAACCGCATGAAATTACTATTAAATGAACTATTTAATGAAAGATTTAACACAAAACGAAAATAGGTAGGTATTTATTTATTTATTGAAGGGAAAAAACAGCTATGCCATCCATGCACGGTCATCCAACCAAGAACTTACTTAACTTGTCAAACGAACGCATTGGTTACATCTTTATCTGCGTTAATGGCTTCTAATTCTAATAAGTAAACAGATTTTTGGACGTTTTTAAAAAACTATGAAAACATATTATTCGATTACAAAAATTTTGTTACAGCACTATTTGTAAAGCAATTTTTATACTTATGTAATTATACAGAAAGCAATTAGCGGTGCAGTTCTCGATCAACTTCAAGACTCCATGTATTTCCTTATTATGTCGTCACAATATTATCGACGAATCGGGATAAATGTTGGTATAAATCATATATGTAATAAATAGTCTTCCCAAATTATGGGGAGACAGAATACGGTCACTAGTGACTCGAAGAAATCTAGCCAGGAAGTACTCGAGGCCGCTCCTGTAGAGATGCTTCAATTTACTTTTTCCGGCGGACTGTCATTATGACGATGCAAGAGTAAGATTGGCTTTTACTTTGTTTATTTTTATGTTGACCTTTAGGTATTATAATAAACTAATGGTCTATTTAAGATGCCCTTTATATGCCTTACAGTTCTCCGTCTCCAAGCGCACGTTGTCTTTGAGGATCAGGCCTTAGCAGTGCAACGTGACAACATTAATTTAAAAAAACAACGTTAACATGATGTATTCGGATCTGCATATTTATGCCTGAATTTGATAATTGAATTTTTTCAAACATAATTTTATTTATCTGCTTTGCAGGAAATAATTGTTACATTTAGTTGACTTAAAAGGGTAAGTCAGGGAGTCAGGCTCTCATTCGACTAGACAAGTTTAATCCTGGCTCAAGATGTTGGAAATATTTTTAATTATGGGTTTTTTACTATTCTCTGTTGGTGTTTGGATAAATATATTATTTTTTTAAATTTTGAGATGCTGAGCAAAGGCCATAAGTGCCTACTGACCGACCGATTGACTACTGCTAAGCCTTAAAAGCGGGTGACAAATGATGTGTTAAAAAACTACTTTGGTCAATATCTTATAAAATGATAAAGGCGAATAAAACAAAAAAAAATTTTCTTTGATGCAAAGGAGTAAAAAAATCATTAAGTATGTATAAGTAAGAAGCAAATATTGAATTTTTCTGTTCCTAAATTTTTAATGAAGTTTGACTGATTTTACCTTGTTCAACCTTTTTTATTATAAGTGATAAACAGAGGTAAAATCTTCATGCATCGTATAAGTACATGTAGATACATGTAAAATTAATTGTACTCATATAATCAAATAAATCGCAAAAGTACTTCAAATTAATAATAATTTTAATCAGGGATGTACTAAGAACTGAATGTACACAAGCCAAGTTGATAGGTCCTTATAAGACCCCACCCATTTGCGTCGCTTAAAACAAAAATAAATGTAATTTTGAAAAATAGAATTTTTGGTTACTTAAATTAAAGAGATTTTATTTATATTACAAAAATTACATTTTTTACAATTTGTTTTATAAAGTAATGTACAGGGTGGGCAAATTCAATAGTTTCATAGGGAATCTTGGTAACCATAAGAGGTATCGAAAGACGAACCCCGCTTCCTCGATCTCTTTTTTCGAGAAAAAGTTAATGCTGAAAACTAAAATTGGTTATCGTCTTTTGTTTTCGAGTTATCGGCGATAACTCGATTTTTCGTTTTATGAATATATCTCGCTTGTTTATAAAAATAAAGAAACATAATTTTGACGTTCTACAGGCACTTTTTTGATAAGAATGCTGTGGCGTAGACAATTTTCAGAAAAAAAATTGAAATTCGAGTTGTGACATAAAGTTGTATTTTTTTAAATTAAACCCATAGTTGGCTGTGGTATCACGAGAAAGAGGATTTTTCCCCCACTCAAATGAAATAATCTTGTGGGGTCCATTTGTTAATTTTTCTTAATTATAGTAAACAGGTAATTTATCGTATTTTATTTTTTTCTAGTGGTAGGCTTATGTCATTATGAATATATCTGGTAAAACAAACTGTCATTCTGTTATTTTAACGATAATTTGTCAGAAACAATCACGTTTAATTGTTGATTTTTATTTTTGTACCTTAAAAACACGAAATGGGTTACGAATATTACGAAAAGTAGGATATGTAAGAATGTTTAATTCAAAGTAATAATAATTACATGTGAATTATATGTGAAACATTTCAATCATTACCAATAAAGAAGGCAACTTAATCAATCTATTTTTGGAAGATTAAAACAAAATCTCATTAATTGTGGGACATTTAACAAACCCACAACAAAGTAATACAAAATTAAATGAAGTGAACAGGTTGTTACCAATATCATCTACCATTTTCAAAAAAGCAGGGATAAATTAAAATAAACTAGAAGATAATTCAGAAATAATATAAAACTATTTACTTGAATTTTCAAATCGACTTCAATTATCTGCAACACATAATTCACATCGCCTTGAAACACTCTGAACTGTGTTGTAAATATGAATATTAGAAATATAATTATTAATACACTGTATAAAATTTTCTCTTAGTTCATTCATAAAATTATTACTACTTTTATATAAATTGATTTTAATGTGGCCCCAAAATGAGATTTTGTTTTAATCTTCCAAAAATAGATTAATTATGTTGCCTTCTTTCTGGGTAACGATTAAAATAAGTTTCACTTGCAGCTTCAGAATCATAATTACTTTGAATAGAACATTCTAACATACCATATTTTTGGTAATATTCGTAAGCCATTTCGTGTTTTTAAGGTACAAAAAAAACAAACAATCAACAATTTAACGTGATTATTTCTGTCAAACTATCATTAAAAAAACATAATGACAGTTTGTTTTACCAGGTATATTCTTAATGACATAATCCTACTTCTAGAAAAAAAAAAAATGAAATATGAAAAATTACCTAATTTTTGCTATAATCGAAGGATAATGAACAAATCGACCCAACATGATTTATATTATTGGAATGGGGGAAAAATCCCCTTTCTCGTGATGCCACAGCCAATTATGGGTTCCATTTAAAAAAAATCTACTTTATGTCACAACTCGATTTCGATTTTTTTTTTTGAAAAATTGTCTACACCACTGCATTCTTATCAAAATAGTGCCTGTAGAACGTCAACATTATTTTACTTTATTTTCATGAACAAGCGAGATATAGTCATAAAACGAAAAGTCGAAAAATAGAGTTATCGGTGATAACTCGAAAACAAAAGACGATAATGAATTCAAGTTTTCACCATTAACTTTTTCTCTGAAAAAGAAATCGAGTAAGCGGGGTCCGTTTTTCGATACCTTCCTCTTATAGTTACCAAGATTCCCTATAAAAACACCGAAATTTGCCCACCCTCAGGGCCCGATCCAGGGGGGCGCGAGCAGGGCAACTGCCCAGAGCGGCAAATTTGGGGGCGGAAAAATTGGTAGAAAGAGAAAATTAAAATCAATAAAAAGCAGAGTATACAGAAAAACATCAGAGTATTAGTGTACTTTAGAGTGGGTACAATAATAATTCTCCAATGGTAAAGCGTTTGGATTAGTTTAAAGTTAATCATTCCACTTTGAAATTTATTTTCATTCTAATTCTCTTACTTAATGTTACTTACTATGTTTTACATACAAGGTTGACTGAGAGTATTGTACAAAAGGACTTTACCATAAGGGCATAAGGTGCATTCGTCCCCGATTTTCGGGGACAGTCCCCGAAACAAGACCCAAGTCCCAGATAATTCTTGTCCAGATTTACATTATTTTCTCATGAATTTTTAAAATAATTAATGGAAGCTATGGTACGGCATTGCTACAAAATTATGCAAATCCTATAGTCTGGCAATATTGTAACAGTGTAATCGCTCATTGGAAACGAAAACTGGAATAGGAGGAAGTTTTGAAACGAGCAAAACTGTCCGAGTTTTAACTTTCCGCTCTTTAATTGAATTTTGCATCATTTCCGCGAAAATTCGTCGAGTTTTTTTTCATAACCCTTGGTTAGTGTCCCCGAAACTTGTGAGAAAAAATTGGACACCTTACTTTAGCATGCAAAATTAATTAGTTGCAAGTGTTGGCTCTCCTGATCATTTCTCCTGATCATTTTACGACGTAATTTTATGAGAGGTGAAAAATTTGCGTGTTAAATGATTTTTTATGGGTAAAACTTGATCTTCCTTATTTATTATCATATTTCGGCGATTTTTAAAAATTATTCTCATCGATTGGCCAAATTGTACTGTGAAAAATTATTCTTTACCTGTCAAATAACTTTAAGGTGCGACCTCGTAAATTTTGGAAAGCGCGTGTAGCGTAAAATGACACATATGAGAACTTTTTTTAATTATATAAATAGGTCACTACTATATCAAGACGAAATTATTACAAAATATTAACGAAGTTTTTGCAACAAACAGAACTCAGATATCTTTGTCTTTAAAGCATCCTGGCGTGTAGAGTTTTTTTAAACACTGTTATTTTCCGAATAATGATGCCAACTGCACTTTTAAAATTTAGATCACATTAAACTTACCTTCATGCAAGATATAATAGCGCTTATTTATTTCCCATTTAATATTTATTTAGTAAAAATTTCAAATAGGTAATTCTAGAAAAGTGAGAAATGCCTATAAAAATTTAAAAATTGTGCCATTTTGCTGATGTTAACGCATGGGAGCGAAAATGGTAACCACATTGAAAATGCAAGTGAAGAATCTTATGTAGTTTTTGATTATGAAAAACTTTTATGTTTACACTTTTGTCGTAAAATAATCATCGAAGCCAATATTTGCAAATATTTAATTTTGCATGGTATAGTCCTTTGTATGATATTTTCAGTCAACATCCTGTATATTGTGCTATAATGTAATACCAATCTGTCGTTGCATATAATAATAATTTGAATATCCCTCGCGAAGCAGTAAAATATTTAATTTTTATGTTGTTTTTTTATTAATTAAAAAAAAACATATTTTGTGTTTTCTTTTTTTTTTTAAGAAAAAACATGTACCTATCTCCTACTTATATTTTTCATTTTATGTTACTGATTTTTATGGATTTAAATTTTTTTATGAAACAAAAGACTTGTTATTCAATAAATACCTGCAAAAATTACACTCACTGCAAAAAATTATACTTAAAAAAAATAATTTATAATTAAATATAAAGGGCGGCAAAAATCATTTTTGCCCAGGGCGGCGGAAAAGCTAGATCGGGCCCTGCCCACCCTGTATATCATTATGTGTAGTTTGTTCATCATGTTTACTTTATTAATAATAGTATTTAAACGTTAATAAATGTAAACTATAATAAACATTTTTCTTCTATGTATTTCACGTTTGCTTTTAAAATAATTTCTTATAATGAGAGCCTTGGTACTTTATAGCCCCCCTTAAGACTGATTTAAAGTTTTTGTATGTAAGTATATATTTAGCGGATACCTTATAGGAGGCGATGATGATGAATCTGGTACTTGCGATCGGCTTGAACTCATATTGGTCACTTTTATTCATTCACTAAACACCCAATATATTTAAACAGTTTGTGTAGTATAAAAAAATTAAAGCATAATGTTCATTATTTAATGAATTTATTTCAAATAATATGTCAGTCGGTTTATACAAAATATTAACGTTAACACTCTAAGTTCGTTCCCGCACAATAACACATAAACCTACAAGATTTGGTTTATATAGCAAAATTATCCTGAATTAATTCAGTAACATTAACTCTTAATGCAGTTATGCGTAAGAGTTAAAGTTATTAAGTCTTTTAACAATACTTCTTTGCAAAACCGCCCTGTAGGGTTTTGATCGATTAAAGGGTGGATCAGTGTTGTGTATAGCCAATAGCAGAGTGCGATTATATTGGAAAATTTTGATGCGATTGTCCTATTGGTGGTAGGGTTTATCAACCCTGTGTACGATACTTTAAGGGTGAATTCGAAAATATTTAGTGCTCAGTGTGCATATGACAGGTCATTTTAAGAACGGCGAAATTGCACATCATTTGCAGACTTTGCTGATAATAGCGTGGATATATGTTTGAAATTTACTATTACACTGGGTTTTATTTAGAGCACATTCCTTGCATATGATTCGAAACATCATCCTATTTATTATTAAGAATTTTTGGAACCTAAATGTTAGAAATCACCCATTCTGAAAAAAATCGAAATTTAGATTCATTAAAATCTGCTTAATAGTTCTTAAGTGTTAAGACCCCTTTGCATGAACAGCTGCAACGAGATTAATATTCAAAGATCGTAACAAAAGCATACTTTAGTTTCCATTTTGTTGATGGTAAGTTGTAAGTTTATGTAGCTATTCACTGGTGTATGCAGAATACATGGGGATGTCCTAGAGATCATTTCCACCTCAATTAAATCATCTGTTTTCAAAAATAACAATCATAAACATACATCATTCAACGACGGAAAAAGCTGCATACAATTTCATAAAAGTAAATATTTTTTTAACGTATTTTAAAAAGACATTATTTTTTTTTAAATGGTACCTACCTACTTATATGGTTTTTGTCAAAATCTGAAATTATAGGGTCATAATATTCCTAGTTTAGTAGTAGAAATTATATGCAAATCCATAACAGCAGTTCCAGGAATTTATAACAACAGTGGGAGTAGACAAGGAGGCACATTAAGTCCACTGCTCTTTATAGTTCTTATGGATAAAATAATTAAAGAATGTAAGTAAAACACAAAGAAAGCCTACTGGGGTTGGAATAAACTAAAACCAATATCCTTAACAGAATTAGCCTTTGCAGATGATGTGGTGTTACTTATTAGCTAAAAGCGAAAAGGACTTGCAATTCAATCTAGACGTATGGGCAGATACATTAAGCAGATATAATATGAATATGAATATGACAAAGACAAAGGTTATGGTTATAGTGAAAAATCATGAACCAGTTACAATTATGTTAAACCAAAAAAAGATGCGGGTCACGGCACACTTAATAAAAAATTAAATTTTTGTCAAAAAATTATTTGAGGTTAAAAAAATTAACCAAAATGGTACAGTTGTATCCAAAATCGTTTCCTCTTTCCAAAAATGTAAAAATATACAGGGTGTTCCATTTAAAATAACAAAGTTATGGTCATTTCCGGCGAAACCGGAAGTGAAACTAAAGTGTACCCATGTTCAAATAATCCAGTTTTTTGCAAATGTCACATGTCTAAAATTTCATTTGTCTAAATTCAAAACTAAAGAAAAAAAGGGGGTGATCCTGATTTCAGTTACACCCGGTATAGGTACGTTAAGGCTGCTGTTCAGTACAATAAAGGACACAAAAAGTAAACTGTAGCAACATGTTTACTTTAATTATTTTAATATGTTAAGGACAAAACATTTTGCAATTTTGCTACTAAAAATTATATTGATTAACAATTTCAACCCTTAATTTAAGGCATTCAAATTTTCATTGAACTATTTTTCATCTTAATATTAGTTTTAGACCATGCACCAAGTTTTATCAGGAATAAAATTTTCTGAGAAATCAATAATAATAATTTTCCCATTTGTTGCAGACTTTTGGAATGACGCTGTAAAGAGTTGATGTTTTTATTTTCAATAATACGCAAGTTACAAAAGTTTTTAAATTTATTTATTTAAAAGATGAAAAATAAAGAGTAGGCTGTGAAAGCAAAAAAAAACTAGATTTGAAAAAAAGATAAACAATGCTATAGTCAGACCCAGCGGTTGTGTAAAAATATATGAATACGATTTAATTGTAAAGCCTAGTCTAGATTGTAAACAAATGTTTCGGAACAATATTGAACATGTGCCTGAACAGTTGCGAAACATTGTTTCGGAACAATTTGTATACGTTGTTCTGCGTCCAGACTTAAGTCAGTGTTTCGGTGTTTCTAAACTGATTATCATGTCCAGTGAGACTATTGCAGGAATTTGTGCTGCCAATTTATTTATTTTACTTAACGGCATGTGGACTTTTTTTTCGACTTCGGCAACGGTAACATCAAATGCTTGCGCAATATTTAAAAAACCATCCCTTTTTTTATTTCTATTTTTGTAGTCACCACAGGTGACATCCCACAAACAAGATGAACTGTGGACTTTTTCCATGAGTTTTAAAGTTTTCTCTTGATTCCACATTGTATAAAATATAACCAAGAATCACTAACCAAAACTCTGTTTGACTGAACCGTGTTTGACAAAAAACTTGTTCAATGTTCCAATGTTTCCCATTTCAACGGGAAACAAGGAACAGGCCTTATGTGTTTCGCAACAAGTTCCGAAACAAGCTAGAAACAAATTTGAGCTGTTCAGAAACATCGGGAACATTGTTCATGAACACTGTTCCGAAACATTTGTTTACAATCTGGACTAGGCTTTACAATCGACTTTGATGCAAAAATGTATTGCAAACCTAACTAACCATAAACGACAAAACCAAATCCTTTTTAAAAAATCGTTGGGATGTTAATGATATTATACCACACGAGTTTTATAAAGTTTTACACTTTATATATTTTTTGTTTTCATGGCCTACATGGTTTTTACCTGTTTATCTAAAAAATAATAATAAAAAACCTTTGTAACTTGCGTATTATTGAAAATAAATACATCAACCCTTATGTATATGGAATGGGAAAAAAATAAGGACTTTAAATAGGTCATAACCAACTACAGCTTCCATTAAAAAAAAAGGTAAGTTTGTGTAATAATTTTTAACGATGAGCGCAAAAAAAAAATTAGTACCATCAAGTCTACATAAAAATATCCAAAAATAATCTCTATAGGTAATTATTTTCGATATTTACAACAAAGGAAATATGACACATTATAAAAATGACAAGAAAACAGTTTTTCGCTAATAACTCAAACACCGGAAGTGATAGAATATTTTTGAAAACGGTTCTGAGTTTGTATCAAAAAACAGCACATTTTTGATAATCTCCGTTTCTCCAATCTTGAATATTAAGCGAGATACCCATGTAATCCCATCGAATTTGGACCGCCCTGTAAAGTCAAAAAGTATCAGTTTTAACAAATGCTCTTGGTCACAAGAAAATTGTTTATTGTACTAAACTATACACAGCATTCTGATAACTGTTTTTTTTAACTATTAACAATTTTATAAATCTGGTGTGATTTGAAGTTTAATCAATTTTAATGTCACTTTTTAAACATGAACACTAAAAATCATTATTTATTTTCATATTTCGCTCATCTTTAAGTTTTTATTTTAGGGACTTGGTGATCAAACAACAACCGCAAAAATTAGATTGTGGAAATAATCGGAATTATTATTAAGTATGTTAGCAAACACATCAATAACAATGCATAATAGCATTTCTACAATTCCCAGGATGGTACCCCACTTTAAACTAGGGCTATAATATTTTTTGAACAGCACCGCGATAACCGCCAGCACAATACCCTAAACATATTGGCGGTGCTTAGAGGAGTGTGGCTTATCAATTAGGGGTTATTACGGACTTACTCTTTGACAATTGTATATACAGAATGTGTCACAAATACTGGTTTTATATGCATGTATACAAAATACTTCAAGAAAAAATATCGTTGAAGAGATCATTTGATGTTTTTTGAGTGAGAGACATAAATATATATTTTTTAAACCTATATCGATCATAAAAGAAAGTAGACATAGTCGTATTTTAATTGCTCGAAGAAGTAGTTTAAAATATTTCTTGCTTTTTTTAAATAAGTATACAGATTTTTTTATATTTCAACCTTTTTAAGTTATCAAAACGCATTTTAAAATAATTTTCATTGTTTTTTATAGTCATTTTATGACTTTCCTATTTATTCATTGGATCCATATTTATTTGTTTTTAAAATCAAAAATAGTGGATGGTACTGAAGTTTTATAGAAAAATATAATCATAAATCATAGTTTTTAATTAAAACGAAATAAGAGCAAATTTTATAGCAGGCTTTGGAAAAAATAAATGCTGGTATTTATTTTATTAGATAAAATGTCAAACTTAAATTAAGAGTACCTATTCGCTGCTGTAAGTGTGTATAAAAAAACAGCAAAGATGCCACCTAGAAAAACGATTTCTTTTTATGTATCATAGTATGACTAAAATTACCACATTTCATTAAAAATCTGGTGAAAAAAAATCTAACGGCAACAGTACTAAACTTAGCAAAAACTAATGTGAGTGAAAAAACTTAAAACTGAGATGAATTGTGATAGATATAATACTGTAATTATGTTGTTTTGATATATGTACATAGGTTTCTATTGTTTATATTGATTTAAAAAAAAGATAAGTGAAGAGAATCAGACTGCCCGGGGTGTTAAGTTGCCCAATGGTAAGTGGACCCTGTGAACTCCTGATGAAATAGCCTCCCCTAAAGATTAGACAAAAAAAATACATTTATTTCGCAAAAAGGTTAATTATACATTTTTTACACATGTATTTTTTCAAAATTTCATTGATTGCTTATTAAAATAAATGATAGCGTTGTATTTGTGGGTGGCCCCCCCTTTGTTTCCTGACAACCAATATTTTTAGACGCCGCCTGTCACTGAGTGAAGCACAAAATTGATATGAAAAAATAAATATGGGCTTTTTGGCATTATAATTTTTAAATTTGTCGTTATTTTTTGAAGAAACAAATTATTTTTCTGTCCTGATACTATTTCGCCAGAAAATGTTATTTTTAAGTATATTTGTTACTTTTCTGACGTACCACTCTGTATATAAGTGTTTGCACACCCTTGAATTATCGAACGGATGCTGCGCCCGGCAATGGGCGGAGTTTGAAATTGATTGTTGCGAAGTGTCAACAACTAGCGGCCTGCAAATTTCATGGTTCTTGAGCTGAACTGATGGTGGTGATTTGTTAATAGTTGTCATTATTTTTTACGCTTATTTGTAGGGATGTATGAGCTAGATCTACAACTGTATAATCCATACTATTATGCATTAAGTGTATGTAGATTCGCTTCACTGATACATATTTGTTTATTGGTAAAAACTTCCCAGTCCTGTAACTTCATTTTAGGAGACAGTTTTGATGCTATTATAAAATATTTAAATAATCACTTTTTTTTTAAAATTTTTAAATATTTCACCTACTTACATTCAATTGTTTTTGAGATATTCGATTTTAAAATTTTACTTTTTATTTTTACCTGGCTCCCTATATTTTTCAAACATATATTTTGAAGTGCTCTATTGTTTCTATAATTCGATATACATATAATTAAGCTTTCGTTTGTAAAAAGAACGTTTTTATTAAAGGAAAATATTTTAGATCAATCAAAGCAGCCTGTGACAATAATAATTAACACCAAAAGTAGTAAACAGTAATTATTATTTAAAGGTTTTTAATAACCTAATATACAGGGTGAGTCATTAGTGTTGGGTCGGTCGATTGTGGCTAAACGGTTTGAGATAGAAAGTTGATTTAAACGCTATTTCATACAGTTTTTTCTTTCGAACACGATAAAAATATTTTCAAATATACAGGGTGAGCCACCTCTCTGAAACTAATAGCAACTTTTAAATTTCAAATACAATACCCCATTTTTTATTTAATATTTTTGACCGCCTTTATTTTAGCTTTGCATCAATATAAAATACTATAGATTTTTATGCGGCCTTGTCACTAAAAAAAAGTAATTTTCAAAATTTTTCAAGATTTTAAGTCTTTATTCAAAAAATTCTCCTGAAATTATTTTTCGAAGTACAGAGTTGTAATTTGGTAAGGACATGCAGAAAACATTGCTCTATTCGCTCGATATGAAAAAGTTTGAATCACACATATAAATAGGTGATGATTTTCAAAAGCTCGTAACTCAATTTTTTCAAATGCAAACCCCTGTATTTTCTTATGTCATCGAATTCGTCTTTAAGAGAGCTTCATTTTTTGTTGAGTATGTCCTATAGTCCTATACCCAAAACTCATACTTTTCGAGATATTCGACATTTTTTCTTCTAATCGTTATTGAAGCAAATAGAATGCCGTGGAAATCGAAAAAACTGACTGTTCACTTCAATAACGTCAAAAACTTAATTTATATCTTAAATTATTGCATTTCCACGATGATTTTTTTTGCGAGTAGCTTTGCTGTGGGCGATATTATCGAAAGATATCGTTTATAAATAAATTTTGTTTGAATTTTTTAGATCCAAGTGCTGAGCGTATACGCGTTTATTAATACAGTACTGCAGTCCAAAAATTTAATTCAGTTGATAAAAACATCATTTCGATTGTCAGATCAAAATCAGCTTAAACGCAACCAGCTTAAAATTAAGTCATGCACTCAAACAAACCAACAAATAAATTATTCAAAACCGCTAACAAAACAAAAATAAATTCATACAGCTTACCGCAAACAAATCTAGTTGGCTTATCTTTCCAAACAATTGAGCACCGCCGATGCAGCGTTTGCCGCGCCATGCATGTAAGTTTAGGGTAGTTTCAAACCATGTTTGACACATGTAAGTGGGGCCTCTCGCATACTACACGTGCAACGTGCGCGTGCCGGACACGAGGCCTCAAATCACAAGGAAGAAACACTTTGTCACTCGCAGAAATATGGTTACTCCTACATGACATGACCAATTTTAAATATCCTAACAGCTAACGCCGTGTCAATTGTTACTGGTGCCGATTGTTATTCTCTTGCATACTGTCTGTGTCTGCTACAGTATTTCATAAACTCAAATAATATTTGATAAAAGCATTTGCTTCTTAATAAATTGAACAGACCACGACAGTTTTTGAGCAAATTTTCAATAGCTTGAGATAAGACGTCGGTTAAATGTAATAAAAGTTACCTTTGGTGCTTGATTCTTCAATACGTTGGACCAGATTTGATGTTTAGTTTCATGACATGCTAAACTAAAATTAGTAATTCAATTTTAAATACCTAATAACTCCAAAAATAAAAAATTATTCTTGCAATCAAAATAAATAATACAAACAAAAAGCGCACATGAAATTGTTTATCAGATTTAATTATTGCATATAAAAAAGTCATTAGTTAGGACCAGGGCTGTGGAGTCAGAGTCGGAGTCGCAATTTAGGAGGAATTTTTGGTCAGTGGAGTCGGAGTCGGAGTTGCGAGGTGGTTCTTTGCCGCAAAATTTAAACTAAAATTTTAAATAATTTTATATTTATTTTTTTTTCTTTTAAAACACCATAAAATGTCTTAGTATTTAATTTCGTCAGAGTCGGAGTCGAACCACTAACTTGGGTATCAAAATGTAGCTAAAAAATGGGCGTATCTGATGACGTAGAAAGTGCATTTTAAACTGTGTTTAGTATTCTTTACGGACGTCCGAAAATGGTGCTTAGAAATGGTAATTTTTGCGATCGCGTAAGCCATGACACCGTGTTAGAAAAAATTCAAAATTTCTTATTTTCCGATGCGCGCATCCTTTGCGAGTAAAACGGTGCAAAGTTTTCAAAATTATCTCAAACGGTTCCCGAGAAAAACGCCAAAAACTGGACCCCTGCAAAAGCCGAAATGTTTGGAAAAATAAGCACCTCCCTTCACAAAAAAATTCATAACTTCGTTATGACGTGTGCAATATTCTTGAATTTGGGTTCAAAATGTAGCTAAAAAATGGGCGCATCTGATGACGTGTAGAACGTGCATTTTAAACTGTGTTTAGTATTCTTTACGGACGTCCGAAAATGGTGCTTAGAAATGGTATTTTTTGCGATCGCGTAAGCCATGACACCGTGTTAGAAAAAATTCAAAATTTCTTATTTTCCGATGCGCGCATCCTATGCTAGTAAAACGGTGCAAAGTTTTCAAAATTATCTCAAACGGTTCCCGAGAAAAACGCCAAAAACTAGACCCCTGCAAAAGCCGAAATTTGTTTGAAAAATAAGCATCTCAATTCACAAAAAAATTCATAACTTCGTTATGACGTGTGCAATATTCTTGAATTTGGGTTCAAAATGTAGCTAAAAAATGGGCGCATCTGATGACGTGTAGAAAGTGCATTTTAAACTGTGTTTAGTATTCTTTACGGATCAAATGTTTCAGCATAAGAGTACAAATAAATGTCACAGTTACAGACTTCTATAACTCTTTTTGATATGTCTTTATTATTAACTGTAACAGTACAACTTCTTCTATTCATGGTATTTTGAATCAACAATGTCAATAAGAAAACTTCACTTTTGTTATTACATCATTTATTACATTATTAGTTTATTATAAACATCCAAATTGCTTAATTATAAAATTATTACAAACAATAAGATTAACAACTCGCAATATGTACGTATAAAGTGTTACTGGTAAATTTATTAGAATTTCAATTTAGGGTTTTTGGTAGTAATATTGCAAATGTACAACTTCATAAACCTGCACTCTCCATATTTACATGCATATTTGGTGTTTGTCTATATTACATATTCAATTCCATTCAAGATAATTGGATAGAACTTTTAAAAACATTAAAAAAAAACAAACGAAAAAAAAAGTATATTATGATACAATAGTTTCAACATAAGTCGCAGGAAATATTCCCACTGAACCTTTACATTCTCCAAGCCACCACCCATCATCCTGTTTACGATACACAGACAGTACATCTCCAGGATGTAGCATCAGTTCATCAGGAAGATTGGGTGTGTAGACATAAAGAGCTCTACATTGTTCTATTGGCTGCACTGGAATTTCTTCAGTGTTGCATAGACCCCCAGTACTACTGCCTTGTGATGAAAATTCATCTATAAAATAATATTTGTGCTTATCTTTGCAATTTTGTACGAATAATAAGATTATTAAAAACACTGAACATAGATGTTACAATATTTTTTCCGGGCTAGAAACCGTGTCTTCTTTAATTAATTCTTAATGTTTTAACCATTTTATCTTGGTCTTTTTAAAAAGTCATTTTTGAAAAAAACATTGTTACAGACAACGATCACAAAATTTATTTTGGTGGTATTATTTAAAATTTACATCATTTTAATTTTTTATTATGTAAAAAAATTATTAATTCATATTAAGACTAGTTTTTGATGATTCACTATCTCTTACCATTAAAATATAAAAATTCTAAAGTGAACTTAGAGCACAGTAATTATTAATGGTAAATATAAATTAAAACAATTACCAAAGTCCGAGTCTGGTTGGTTTGAATTGCCATCTCCAGCTCCCCTATCAGTCCAGTCTGGATCTGGTAAATCTGTGTCATTGATGTGATCAGATTTTTCGGATTTTTCGCTCATGGGACTAGTTTCTGGTTCAATCCACTGGTCTCTCAACCACTGTGGTACCTGCAAAAAGTTAATGAAATAAAATAATTATATACGAAGATCAATGTAATGAGCTCTTTATGCAGTTCTTATGTAAAATGCTATAAATCTTTTTACTTTTGAAATCATTTCTGAACCAACACTAATTTGTTATGAAGTGTACATAATGTAGTCTAAATTGTGTATTATAAGGGTGTTTCATAAAAAATGCAAAAAAAATCGGGAGGTGATTCCTTATCGAAAATTAAGGGGGGTCTTTTATATAATTTTTTTCCCTTAGACGTCTCCTTTCAGTGTTATACCCCCCTATAGGGGAGCGGTAAAATTAGGTTTTTATTTAATTTTTAAAATTTGGATAAATGTAGAAGAATGATGTTTGGTATAAGTCTTATACTTATTGAAAGGTTTCCCATAGTAATATTTTCAATCATCTCCCACCTTCACAGGGGACTGAAAAGTGCGACACCTGTTGGTTTTTTTATCAGAACTTTTTAGTGGGTTGAAATTTTGCAATTTAAAAATTTATGTTTGAAAGCTTGATTTCTTTAGAAACTTTTTTTATTGTTTAGTTTTTCTCGTAAAACCCACCGTTTCTGAGTGAAAAATAAAATAAGTAGACATGCACCATTAAATATTACAATACAAAACAATCCATTTTGGTGGTTACCATGGTTTGTTTTTTGTTCATATTCATATTGGGTAGAATTGATGGGCGTTTTAGCGTTATCGCTGCGTTAACGTCAAAATGAATTACACCAGTCAATTCTACCCAATGTGAACATAAACAAACCATGGTAACAACCAAAATGAATAGTTTTATATTGGAATATTTAATGGTGCATGCCTACTTATTTAATGTTTTACTCAAAAACGGTGGGTTTTACGAGAAAAACTAAACAATAAAAAAAGTTTCTAAATAAATCAAGCTTTTAAACATAAATTTTTAAATTGCAAAATTTCAATCCACTAAAAAGTTCTGATAAAATAACCAATAGGGGTCGCACTTTTCAGCTCCCTGTGAAGGTGGGAGATGATTGAAAATATTACTATGGGAAACCTTTTAATAAGTATAAAACATCTACCAAATATCATTCTCCTACATTTATCCAAATTTGAGAAATAAAAAAAAACCTAATTGGACCGCTCCCTTTTAGGGGGTGCAGCTCCGAAAGGAGACTTCTCAGGAAAAAAATATATAAAAGACCCCCCTTAATTTTCGTTAAGGAATCACCTCCCAATTTTTTTCGCATTTTTTACGAAACACCCTGTATGTGGGAAGTCAGTCACATATAAGTTTTTGCAGATAATAAAGTTTAGTAAGGAAAAGAGGAATTAAATTTGAATACTGTACCTTGAGAACACTCTGTTGGAGCCCGGCTTTGTCTCTGGTAATTGTTATATGAGCGGCAAGAGGATGTCCTGATCTTGGTCTGCTATCTAATTCTGCTAGAGAACTTTGCAGTTTATATCTGGCACCTTCCAAATATGTTAACATGGATTTCATCTAAATGACAAAAATAGACAATGAGTCATTAGAAAAAAAAAATTTGTTTGAACATAATACTATTATTCATTCTGCTTGAATTAGTTTTCTCAATCATGGAAACTACTAAGTTTGGGTAATTTTTATTATAAGAAGAAGAAGCATTCAAAGTAAAAATTTAAGACATTTACTATTGATCGAAACAAAGTTTAAATATAACACTTGGTGAAGTTCTTATGAACAATGCACAAGCAAAATTTTTCTTAGTTGTTTTTGTATAAAAAACAGAATTTCAAGTATCAAATTGATATTGCTAAATTAGGTTATTTATAGTATGAAATACATTAGTAATAATAAACAACCTTAAAAAAACTCACATGAAACAGTTTTTCTGATACACTTTGTTGGGAATCCTCTGCTCCAAAATTAGGCGTTTGCTTTATGGCTTTCGATAAATTTTCCAGTCCATTTTTAGACTTTCGTTCCCTCTCTATATCTTGCCTTATTAAATGTAGCAATTTAACTAAAGCCTGTAAGAAATAATTAATCAATTTCACTGGTAATAATCTAAACAATTAAACTAACCTGTTTTCGCCTTTCTCTGTTCATTGCTAAGGTAATATGTTCGCAATAGAAGTCGGGTAATAGTTGTTCGGCCACCTGCTGTGACGAATTTCTTAAGTTTATAAAAGTAGAAGCATCTTTCAATGGATCTGCCTGTGCAACAGGATTTTTCAATCGTTCCACTGCCTAAAAAAGTTATACTGTAAAATCAAAAGTAAAATGAAAATTATGGAGCATTACCTCAATAAGTCTGGGTCCTAATTCTGAATTATGATGCAAATATGACGATAATATTGATTTGAGACTGTTTAGCCTGTCTTCTTCCAGAGTTTGGAATGTATTTGCGCCTCTTGAAACAGCAGATTCCCACTCTAACCTAAATATTAATTTTAAAAAATAAATAAATGTAGAAACTGCATATTTTCAATGACTTTTGAACAATATTCATCCTTTCAATGAATTGGGCTTACATATGGCTCCAATGTTATATCAAGCAAACCGTCTCAGTTTTAAACATGAGGACCTTCAAAATTAAACATCCAATTACAAAAAAAAATAATTTTTACCTTGCTCGTTCTGATCGAACGCATAAAGTATAATATTCAATATCGGCTTTCTTTACTGCATCTTCAGCTTTTTTCTTCTTTCCTTCCATCTAAAATAGATTCACATTTAAAATCATTAATATTTAACGTTTATTTACAAATCACCTTGGTATTTTCCTTTTCTGACATAGTTTTATGACTGTGCATGTGGGCAAGTTGAATTAAACTTGTTGTTCGTGGTAATCTACAATAAAGAAAAACGTTTTCGGTTAATTAATTAAACACTACAATTATGTTGTTCATAAAATAACTGAAAATGTATTCAATAACTAATTAACAGCATACAGGTTCTTCTAGAAAGGTAATATAAAATACAGATTCAATATTTTATTACAAGCACTGGCCTGGCTGGGCCGGTTAGGGGGGGGGGTCAGACACCCCCACAGGTTCACAATAAGTTGTTATACAGATGGAGAACTGTAATTTTGTGCTAAAAAAAAAAGTTTTTCAGCTCTGTTTGCCGTTTATTAACCCGCCCGCCATAATGAAACCAACAAACATCCTGCTGCTAAAAAACTTAAAAAGAGAGTGATGACCTAAAAAACTAGGTCCTTAGCTCTTTTTGCGTTTGTTAACCCCCTCATGGAAGCATCCTGCCTACTCCACTGATTACAAGTATACTACATATGTAAATAGCACGATATATGTTATCACCACAGAAAAATTTGTCAATGCTTCCTTAGACCTTGTCCGTTAATCCTCTCTAACTACAGTACTCATCAGGAAAGGTCATGATACGTTGTCGCTAGAATTTGATTAAGGTTGTGTTTATTGCATCAAGAACATCAAAACTAAATGTTTTGCAGAGTTATACGTGCTACTGGCCATTTCTTCGGAAAAATAGGGGAAAAACTGAAAAATTGAATAATAAAAGTTATTTTTGCGATCGCGTTGGTCATAAAACCGTCAGAGATAAAATCAAAATTCTTCTATTTACCAATTCGCGCATCATTTGCTAGTAAAATGGTCCAAAGTTTTTGAAAAAACCCTTAACGGTTCCGCAGAAAAACGCGAAAAACGGGACCTTTGTAAAAACGGGACCTTTGTAAAAACGGTTTTTCCTATGTTAAACGCCTATGCAAGTCGCATAGATATAGTTATACAGATATACCACAACTTCTCAAATCATAGCGCTTATGCAGGGGTTTCGTTTTTGACGTTTTTCTCCGGAACCGTTCAAGATTTTTTCAAAAACTTTGCACCATTTTACTTGCAAAGGATGCGCGAATTGGTAAATAGAATAATTTCCATTTCAGTTTCTCCACTATTTTTCCGAAGGAAATGGCCAGTGGCACGTATAACTCTGGAAAACATTTAGTTTTGATGTCCTTGATGCAATAAACACAGCCTTAATCAAATTCTAGCGACAACGTATCGTGACCCTCCCTTGTCAGTAGTAATAACTTATACAGGGATGCGCAAAAGTATGGAAACAAACAAATATCTAGAACACTATTGCAGATATAACAATGAAATTTGGTATCTGACCGTAATCGTTTATTCCGGATTCGATAAAAATATTGACGTTGCGATACGACTTTTAATTAATATGAAAATATACAGGGTGTTCCATTTAAAATTATAAAGTTTAGGTCCGTTTCCGGTTGAACCGGAAGTCGTATCGCAACGTCAATATTTTAATCGAATCCGGAATATACGATAACGGTCAGATACCAAATTTCATCAAAATATTTTGAATAGTGTTCTAGATATTTGTTTGTTTCCATACTTTTGCACATCCCTGTATGTATGGAGACCATTATCATTATGTAATATATGCCAATAGATGTGACAACGAAAAATAAGAATTATATAACATAAACGACTTACTCACCTAACATCAAGGCAGGCATCCTGTAATTTTTCATTTTCTCTAGCACACGCGTGACTATGTTTTTTACTTTTGGCTTCTGCGCTTCTCCAATCAGAAAGACTCTTTGCAGCTTTATCGACTGTGGTTTCTGAATGTTTACGTGTTTTCTGTTGATTTTCAGTGAGATTTCGTAATGGTCGTGTCGCATCTTCGGCCAGGGCAGTGCCGAGAATTCTGTGAGCTTCGGCACGAGCTTCCAATTCCACAGCGACTGATCGCCATCCTTCGTTAAGGGCTCCAACACCTTCCCGACATGCTCGAGCTAGTTTTCCACTTAATTTTGAAAGACTCTTTGCATACTGAAGTTCAGCTTCAGATCTAAAAGAAAAATAAACTTGTAAAAAGTTTATTTAGAGTATGCTGGTAAAAGTATTTAAAGTGACTAAATTTTTTTAATTAATTTAATAAAATGTATATTTTGTAATTTTTATGCAGGATGTAGTAACTGCCTTCTAAATTAGAAGTGTTAATATACCTAATAAGAAAATCAAATTATAAATTGATTATTGTTATACTGTGTTCATTAAAAAATCTTACATGATACAACAAAAATATATTTGTAGTTTAAGGTTTCAGAAATATATATGTAATTTTGTTTTAAATCTAGAGGTGCATATACAGGGTGTCCCAATTATACACCGCCAAAAAGTAGGTGCATATTCCTGAGTGAAAATGATGACCATTTGTCAAATATTTTGTTATCCGAAAATGCTTCCTTTCAAAGTCAGAGACCTCCAAAGTTGCAAGAAAAAAAATATCAAAAAATCGATTACGTCCTAGCCGTTTAAGCTAGAGCTATCAAACTTGGCCGAAATGTTTAGGTGTTTCCTATTGACTTTGTGGGATAATTAGAAAGAAAACACGTAATTGGAAGTATGATTTATAGTCAGGTCATCCGCTTAATTATGAACAAGCCTTAAGTCAAGCATGACATTAGCCAACTAAGTTTGGTAAAAAAATATTTGAAGTGTATAAACAAAGTTTGTCGATGCATCTTTAGCGTTAATTTTTTCGAAAACGGCTACGTTTACAGCAAAAAACAAAGAGGGACGAATTTTTTCCTCTTTAGTCGTACTTTCTTATGGACGAATGGCATTTTCAATTTTATTCCAGAGAAAAAAATTCTGAAGATGGTAAGCGGATGACCTGCCTGTAAATCATACTTCCAATTACGTGTTTTCTTTCTAATTATCCCACAAAGTCAATGGGAAACACCTACACATTTCGGTCAAGTTTGATAGCTCTAGCTTAAACGGCTAGGATGTAATCGATTTTTTGATTTTTTTTTCTTGCAACTTTGGAGGTCTCTAACTTTGAAAGGAAGCATTTTCGGATAACAAAATATTTGACAAATGGTCATCATTTTCACTCAGGAATATGCATCTACTTTTTGGCGGTGTATAATAATTGGGACACCCTGTATAAAAGTATTTTTATTCCGAGTTTATTTTGGTAAAAACTGGATCTTGAGACACATAATTTAAAGTTTGTTTAGAGATGATTATTTTTAAACCAAATTAAATTATCTGTTCTATAAATTAAGTTACTATTACAATCTATTAAATTATTAAAACATTTACACCTTTTTCGTCCTTGAATAATTTTATTACTGAATAGAATTTTTTATGATAAAGATTGTTTGTTTCATACTAGTATTATAAAGTATGATAGTCTAGTTAGTATACTCTAATTTAACCATTAACCCTTTATTTAAATAAAATTATACTTGATTATAATATTATCATGGTAAGAGTTGTAGAGTTGATCTATAGCTAGAGTAATAGTTTCTTAAAGCACTCAATAGATGGCGACACAGGTCTTAAGCTTACCGCTGTTTTATGCATTCCACTTTAAAATAAGGACTACACCTAATTAAATAAGACTAAATTAAGCACTGTATTTTAAGCTGATTCCACTATTCTCATATTTCAGATTATCCAAGCTGCCGAATATAATGCAACAAAAACGAATATTTAATATCGATTTGGGTTTTTGAAGTACGTTAGCAATTAGAGTTTTCTCTATATTTTTCTACACGACAGTCGGTTGTTTTTGTAGTTTGCTAAAGTGTTCACAATTTTTCTCTGGTAGGTTTTTTCGATGAACAACTGCTACGAAAACTTATTAAGATTTAATAAGTTGCTATTTTTAGTTTTTCGTTTGTATTTAGCGCGCCTTTTTTCAAACAATGGAAATCTTTTTTCTTTGTGGAGTAGCTTTCTATAATAGGACCACTTTCCTGTATATTATTAAATGGAGGAAACAACTGCATTTAGTGGCTCAAAAATATGCAAAATTTTGATGTGCATAGAAAAAGCGTTTTTTTTTTTTAAAGGGTACCAGTATGTTTTTTTTTTTTGTCAAAATAGGATAGTAAATGTTTTGATCTTTTCATTCATATAAACATTTTAATAGTGACAAACTCTAAATGAAGAACTTGATTATAATGATCAACGATCAAATCAAAAACATATCGTTACTAATTCTAACTTATGCAAAAAGGTTGTTTTTAGGGCCTATCGATACATGAAACATTACTGATGTCATTTAAAAAAGTCTTTTTACGTGTACAAAGTGGTCTATTTTGGATGCCTATACAGGGAGGGTATCTCGGTTATTATCAGAGATAGAAAAAACTAAGTACAGTCTCATATTTTTTTTTAGAGAGGAATTCATTGCCGTAAACAGATTTTTGATATCTTTTTTAGTTTTCGAAATATATCCAAAAACCGATTTTTGGCAATTTTCAAAAATGTTAAACGAAAAGATAGAGAAAAACTTTAAAAACATTTTCGGCATTGTTTTTTGTCCTCAATAAAATAGCAATATTAATTTTTTTTAAATCGTATAAATATCGATATATTACACCTAACTTTCTTATTTCAAATGGCAACTCTAAGCAAATTATATATTTTTGAAAAGCGCAAAAAGTAAGATTTCGATTTATGTCAAAGCCAACTGTGGTTGCCATTTAAAATAAGAAAGTTAAGTGAAATATATCGATATTTATAGGAGTAAAAAAATTGAATATCGCTGTCTTATTAAGGACAAACTACAAATATATCATCGACTATAAGATAAGGAAATATAAACTTTACTCCTTACAAAAATTCATGATAACAATTAAGATTTTTAGGGTTAAAAAACTATTATTGAAACGTCGTGACTAAGTCACAAATAAAAATTTTAGAGGCGGTCAGATAAACAGAACGTACCTCTCCTGAAGAATAGCTGAAAGTTCTTTGCAAAAGTCACTTCCTTGTTTAACGTATCTTCTAAGATCATCGAAACCATTTTGACCCTGAAACAAAAGACAGAAAGTTAATGATGAAACGAACCAACAACAAAATATCAACAAATACAGCGTATTTTAGCAGCTGACGTTTTGAGTATTTTTAACCATATCAGCCAGCGTTCGTCCGTGGCCGAATATTTTATTTTACACTGCTCGTTTAAACGAAATTCCGCTATTAAGATAACTTACAAAAATTGCATTTTAACTATAGAGCCGACAAAGCATTACTATAGAAATAATTTACATGTTTTATTCTCCAAGTTTATCGTATGAATGTATTATTAAACAGATTTTTTTTAAACCTGTAGATCGCTTGGTATGTTATAATATAAAGAAAGTACCTACGTATTTCTACATATTTACAGTAGGTACAACAATCGCAATATTCAAAAGCTTAATTAACAGTACAAAATAGTATACAAGAGCCATAATAATATTAATGTAAATGTATTTACGATAAAATTAAATAAAAAATATTAATTTACAATTTAACTAATTTCATTGTTTAACTGTTCTCAATATGGGGCGTCGCATAAAGTTGAGCTCTTTAATTGATTGTATGTTTTAAACAATTGCTTAGGTTTTTTATGTCTATGCACTGTGGTCTATGTAAGGCCCTGACTGTTTTTGCATATAGAGATTCATATCACTGAGAAGCTTTGACGGTTGGATGACTTGGCTCGTACGTGAATATAATTAATTAACTTCCGCATAGCGGAACTGTAGGTAAATAATGCGACCATAGTACACTATGTACCATATGTACATATTATGTCCGGTCATTCACACAACTTGGCCAGTGGCGCTTGAACAAATATTATTGGCCCCTTAAAACTATCGTTTTATTAAAATATTGCATATATATTGATTTATTTAAACACTTGCTCCTTGATTGAGTGATAAAATTTGCCAACACTTTTGGGCGCAGTCTTTATAAAAGTTAAACAACACTTTTTGTGATGTTTCTAAATAATAGATACCTACACTATTCTTTAATTATGCATTATGCTAAGCGGCAGGGCCGGGTATCTATATGTCGGGGCCCTACTGCAAGAACTTTTTTGGCGCCCCCCTATAAAAATTTCATTTGGAAAATTTTGACATTGAATTAATTAAATTTGAAAAACTAAATATATACGCAAATCATATAAAATTGTAATAAATGAAGATTAAAAAAACAGTTATTTTCAAATATTTTTGTTAGTATTTACTACAGTACATAATAAGTTTGTAAACAAAAATTACACAACAAACACACAATAATTGAAATATTTTTTTATTCTGTAAGACGTTTTTCAGTTTTAGTGTTGGGCATGGAACAGCCCATTTTTCAATTAAATCTTCAAAGTCTGTCATTTCAACTTCTGTATTTTCGATGGGCTAAAGTGCTAAAGAATTAAGTCTCTTTTGAGACATGGTATATTTGATGTTTGTTTTAAATCATTTTAATTTACTAGACGAGCGTTCTGCACTGGCCGCAGTGGCCAGAATTGTTAAATAAATTGCAATTAAATAAAGTGCAATATAAACGTAGGGAAAAATTTCATAATAAATATTGTTTTGGATAAATTTAAGCAGTTTAATGGTTTGATTTTGAATGGGGATTTTTATTCTATTATATGTTATACCTATTAAAAAACTTTGTTTGTAATTTCTTTTTCATATAGAACATCCAAATTTGCTTCATAAAACTTATTTACATATTTTTCTTATACTTCAGGCGAGCAAGTAACTTTAACAAAAAAAAAAAGTAATATTTTATAATTTTCTAAAATTTAAGAACTGATTTAAATCGTTCGTCTATTTGGGAAATGGCTAGGAATTTCTTCGGTACAAAAGTTACATTCACAGTACAAAACAGATTATTTGACAACAAAAAATATACAGTAAAATAAAAAAATTCTAAGTTAAATTTTCACAGTATGAATTATTTTTAACATTATACTTGGTAAAAAACAGCAATTCTTTATGTTTATTTCAAAACGAAAAATAATGCAGTTATAATAATGAATTTTCTCACTTTCTTTAATAATCTGCAGGTTACATTTTCATAAATGTTAAAGTATATGGTGCTCTGATTTTATAAATAAAAAAGCTGATGGTAATGTCATGTCTGTGAAGCTAAAAATTTATTATTAACTTCTTGTGTATATCTTGCATCAGTTTAAATTTCTTTATTTTTGCTTTCTATTTCAAAAACGACATTATGGCGTGTACAATTTGTACTGTTTCTGCCCTTGTTATCCACTGTTTTATACAACAACTATAACTTTTCGTTAGTTTTTTATTTTAATTTTGAAAGTTTTTAATTTATTACAACCGATAAATATTTTCTTTCCAGTGGCACAAAATTTACAAAACCATTTTAATACATGCCATTTTGGGACCCCCTACTGCACCCCCCATTTGCCCAGCCCTGCTAAGCGGCCACATCTTTGATTAACTGCGTTTGTTTTTTACTCATCTTTACCGTTTAGTTTCAGTGAAGTTTTAAGTTCTTTACGGACTCAAGACCAAATGTACTTTACGGGCTCCCTTCTTAAATTCTAGTATTTTTGTAAAATTGATCTTTAGCATTTTTTAACTAATAATATCAAATTTTTATATACAAATTGACATTAAGCAGTGAATACAAACCACAAAAAATTATTACATCATCACAAAAAATATTATCAAGTTTTAAAATACCTACACATTTATTCAGTAAAGTGATCTACAAAGAAGCTTTTCAGCCCCCTTGTAAATTCCGGACCTTAGACCATAGCCTAGCGCTAGCAGGCCCAGGCGATAAAACGCCACTGTTTAGTTTATTCAAGCTAGATGAGTCGATGACATTTGTTGTACAAAACACTTTTTGTTTATCGTCCATGTTTTCTTAAAATAGTTTTTCTCTTCGTACAAAATAAGTATTCATAGCACGTCAGCGACACATGTAAAGTCTTGGTGCACGTACACTTAATTGTCATAAATATCTGACCTATAATCATCTCGATTGCAACATTACAATTATCATCAGAGTTTGCCGAAAAACTCTTTCTTAAAATGTTAAAAAAGTGTTGTATTCTCTTAAATGAAATTTTAACATGCCATATAAATAAGTTTAGTTAAAAATCACTTACGTTACCGTGAATACTTTTTTTTGTGTAGAACTAGACTAATTTCGAGACTTGCGTCTCGTCCTTAGTAGTTTCTTAATGAAAACCTATTTTTGATAATGGAAACAACAAACAGAATTCTCGAACTTGGTTGAATGTTTTCTCCATAGATAATATAAGAATAATTTTTAACTAGACTTATGTCCGATTGCATAAAGCAACGGTGTTAAAATACAAGTAAACCCCTGAAACTAGGAAACATCAGCGCCAACTATGCTGCGATTTTGTCTAGTTCCTAGGGTTTATGGAACGGGAAGGGAAAACTTTTGACGACCTAAATAATACACCATATGAGAGGAGAAATAACGCAAAAAGAGTTGAAAATGGCCTTACAGAATATGAAAAGAGGCCGAGCAGCTGGACCGGGAGGAGTACCAATAGAGTTAATAAAACATGGACTGAAGAGTTTGTTTAAAACACTTGTTGTATGAATATAAACAAACCATGGTAACCACCAAAATGAATCATTTTATATTGGACTATATTTAATGGTGCATGTTTGCTTATTTTATTTTTTACTCAAAAACTGTAGGTTTTACGAGAAAAATTAAAGAATAAAAAAGTTTTCAATTTTTTTTTAAATTGGCAAATTTTAACCCACCAAAGAGTTCTGTTAAAAAAAACCAACTGGGGTCGCACTTTTCAGCCCCCTGTGAAGGTGGGAGATGATTGAAAATATTACTATGGGAAACAACTACCAAATATCATTTTCCTACATTCATCCAAATTTGAGAAATAAAATAAAAACCTAATTTTGCCGCTCCCCTTTAGGGGGATGTAACTCCGACAGGAGACGTCTAAGGAAAACATTTTATATTAAAGACCCCCCTTAATTTTCGATAAGGGTTCACCTCATGGATTTTTTTGCAATACTTAAGAAACACCCTGTATATTTAGGGTTAACGTGGTTTAATCTCGGAGTTAATCTTAGGTTCAACATATGCAATCGGGTCTTAGGTTACACTCGAAATAAAACACTAAAATATCATTCATCATTTACCAATATCCACATTTTTTTATTAAGGTGTATTACTACTTCGAATAATCACTTGTTGTAACAAAAGGTAATGTTTTTTTAAAATAATAGTGTTTGGTATTATACTGTAATAAAAAAAGTGTATAAACAGAATATGCACACAATTGTTGACAGGCTAATTTTAATAGTATTCGCAAGAACAACCAACATGTTTATGCTTTTAAATTGATATGTTACTGAACACTTCCAAATTTATAGTGTTATTGTTTGCCGTTGGCCGTGGTGATATACATAAAATGCCGCAAGAAATTATTTGATATGCTACATTAACTTTAACTGTGCAAAGTAATTGACATATCAACAGAAATCGTGAACTTGTCGATAAAAATAATCTAAAAAACCATAGGAATGCTAAACCTCAAACTAAGTAAAATGTAGTTACGTTTTTATTAAACGATGTGCATTCACAATGTATTTTCTTAAATTTTCTGTAGTGCATAAAACGTGTTTTTTTTTGTATTATTAACACTTTTTGTAGTATGCGGGTATTCAATAACAGCAAGAGTTATAAACGATTTTATAATTATAAAAACATTGTTAGAAGCTGATAGAAATATTTAGCAGTTTATTTTAAAAGTGAGGTAAGTTTATTTTGAAAAAAAAATGAAGCTAATGACAACAATAGATAGAACAAAATCTAATCTTTTTATCTGTAAACAATAGCCAAGTAATTCGAAATCCCTGATATTTTGGCAATGATAACTAATTAATGGTATTTCAAACACGTTTATTTTGAAAATTATGTAAATCTATTTTACATTCTCTTTTGATTTACAAAAGGCACTGCCTTATCCCCAGTGGCGGACTGAGTCTAAAAATATTGGTTGCCAGGAGACAGGTGTTCCATTCACAAGAAACTACTAAAAGTCCATTAACAGGAGGGCCCACTTGCCATCGGGCAAGCTGACACTCTGGCCAATTCGCTATAGTCCGCTAACTATCAATTGCATAATATAAGTGGAATCTGTATGTATTAAATCAAGACGTTTATAATTTTCATGATGATATGAAGTTAATATGTACAGGGTGGTCCAAATTCGATGGGATTGCATGGGTATCTCGGTTAATATTTAAGATAGAGAAACGGTTAAATTACCAAAAATGTGCAGTTTTTTGAGACAAACTCAGAACCGTTTTCAAAAATATTCTATCATTTCCGGTTTTCGAGTTATTGAATAAAAAATGTTTTTTTTGTCATATTAATAATGTGTCATATCTCCGTTATTGTTGTAAATATCAAAAATATTTATTAAGATTATTTTTGGATATTTTTATGTTTAATTTGATTATACTAAAAAAAAAAATTTTTACGCTCGCCGTTAAAAAGTTATGACACAAACTTACCTTTTTTTAAATGAAAACGATAGTTGGCTATGACCTATTTAAATTCCTCATTTTTTTGTCATTCCAAATATATAAGGGTCGATGTATTTATTTTTAATAATACGCAAGTTATGAAGGTTTTTTAGGTTTTTTCTCTAAGAAAATCATAGTAGGCTATGAAAACAAAAACCAAACAAGGTGTAAAACCTTACAAAACTCATGTGGTACAAGTTACCAAGGTTTTTCAATTTGTTGTGGAGATAAACATTGTAAATATTTGAAAATAAGAAAACAACGATATAGTCGGTATCAGCAGTAATGTAGGATATTGTTGTTTATCTTATGTTCAAAAAATTTCGTATTTATCTCAATAACAAATTAAAAAACCTTGGTAACTTGTACCACATGAGTTTTGTAAGGTTTTACACCTTGTTTATTTTTTGTTTTCACAGCCTACTATGATTTTCTTTAAAAAAAAAACTAAAAAACCTTCATAACTTGCGTATTGTTGAAAATAAATACATCAACCCTTATATATTTGAAATGAGAAAAAAATGAGGAATTTAAATAGGACATAGCCAACTATCGTTTCCAGTTAAAAAAAGGTACGTTTGTGTCATAACTTTTTAACGGCGAGCGTAATTTTTTTTTTTTAGTATAATCAAATTAAACATAAAAATATCCAAAAATAATCTTAATAAATATTTTTGATATTTACAATAATAACGGAGATATGACACATTATTAATATGACAAAAAAACACTTTTTATTCGATAACTCGAAAACCGGAAATGATAGAATATTTTTGAAAACGGTTCTGAGTTTGTCTCAAAAAACTGCACATTTTTGGTAATTTAACCGTTTCTCTATCTTAAATATTAACCGAGATACCCATGCAATCCCATCGAATTTGGACCACCCTGTATGTTTGAGATCACTCTCTAGAATCTTAAAAAAATCGATAGAGAAACTGTGAATTGGTTAAATATGTACTGAATCAGATATGCACGCAATGCACCATATCAAATGTTATATAAAACATCGATGAAACGAGATTCGGAATTTCCAATTCTCGATTTAACACCACAACAAAGAAGACTAATTCGGAAATACAAAAATACCTTCTTTGTATAAAAAAAAACTAGGTCAGTTACATCAAAAAAATAGAAGTAGATACATAATGGATTTATCACCATTATACTCCTGTTCAACTACTCTTGTTCAACATGAATGCTCTAAAATGCTAAATATTAAATAAAACTCAAAGTATGAATATAAAGTTATGAAAATACTGA
The DNA here is from genome assembly GCA_947652605.1 of Elmis aenea. Lineage (NCBI taxonomy): Eukaryota > Metazoa > Arthropoda > Insecta > Coleoptera > Elmidae > Elmis > Elmis aenea. Next base: position 14,638,694 of record OX393580.1, on the reverse strand, counting down.
CAACAGAAAAGAAATTATCGAAAGATAGGGAAATTATTTTAAGGAGTTATGGAAAAGTGATAACGTAATGAATGACGAGGAAGAAGAGCGATAGCAGGAGGAATACGAAACAATCAAACATGAATATGAACAAGAAATAACCGAAGATGAGTTGGATAGAGCGATTCATAAAATGAAAATTGGAAAAGCAGCAGGTCATGATGGCTTTTTACCTGAAATGATTAAGTACATGGGAGTAGATGAAAAGAAAATGCTGCTAAGTAGGTATAGTAAATACAGCATGGCAGGAAAAAAAATCCAAAGGACTGGGAGGTATCTGTTATATTACCGACATTCAAGACTGGCGAGAGTAAAAAATGCGAAAACTATAGAAGCATAACTCTACTTAGTGTAATAAAAAAATTATATGAAAAAATTTTGGAGGAGAAATTAAGGATACATTTCGAAATATATTTGGAAGAGGCGCAATGTGGCTTTAGACCGGGTAGAAGCACGCACGATCTAAATTTTTACGTTAAGACATTTAAAAGTAAAAACAATGAAACATTCAAAGATGGTGTTCTTGTGCTTTATCGACCTTTCTAAAGCCTTCGATAGAGTGCCAAGGGAAAAGATCTGGAAGATATTGAAACAAAGTAGAGTGGGAGAAGGATTATTAAACGCCATCAAGAGTTTATACAAGAGTAGTAGAAATTATGTGCGAACCCATAACAGCAGTTCCCAGGAATTTACAACAACAGTGGGAGTAAGACAAGGAGGCACATTAAGTCCACTGCTCTTTATAATTCTTATGGATAAAATAATTAAAGAATGTAAGCAAAACACAAAAAAGCCTACTGGGGTTGGAATAAACTAAAACCAATATCTTGACAGAATAATTAGCCTTTGCAGATGATGTGGTGCTATTAGCTAAATGCGAAAAGGACTTGCAATTCAATCTAGACGCATGGGCAGATACATTAAGAAGATATAATATGAATATGAATATAACAAAGACAAAGGTTATAATGAAAAATCATGAACCAGTTACAATTATGCTGTACCAAAAAAAGATAGCGCACGTAGCAAATTTTAAATATTTAGGAACAATAAATGCAGAAAATGGTAAATTGGAAGAAGATCTGAATAGCAGGATAGCGCCAACGACGAAATTTTACTACGCCACTAATAAATGTTTGATAAGTAAGAAGGAGATATCAAAAGAAACGAAGACGCGAGTTTTTAATGCAGTGTACGTACCCATTCTCACGTACAGTTCAGAAACTTGGACACTAACTCAAAAACAAAAACAAAGAATACAGGTACAGGAAATGAGATTCCTGAGAAGAATAGAGGGATGCAGACTGATCGATAAAATCAGTAACGAAAAATTCGAAATAACCTAGGAGTAACAGATATTAAAAAAAATATGGTGCCGAATCAATTGAGGTTGGACATCTACTGCGCATGCCAGAAAGTAGATACGCGAAAATAGGATGAAAAATGAAGATGGAGGGAAAAAGAAATAGAGGAAGACCAAGAATAAAATGGAAAAAAGAAGTGAGGCAGAGGCTAGAAGGAAAAGGAGTCAGCTGGAGAGATATGCCACAATTAGCTAACGATAGGCAGGAGTGGAGAAACAACACAGAAATATAAAAGCATACCTCGACACTGAAAGGTACAAGAGGAACCGATTAAGAAGAAGAAGAAGAAGAAGAAAATGGTTATTGAAAATGTATAATTTTTATGGAATTTTTAATAAAAATTAATGAATTATTTTTTGTTACATCATTTACTGTACTTAAAAAAAAATTGTTATACTTTTATTTTTATCAATAATTTATTTTTATTACTAAAAGTAATGATTTAACTGAAATATTACCCGTTTAATTAACGTTTACAATAATTGATTGATTTGGAAAGTGGGTTAAGTCCATTTGGGTATAACAAAATCTTTATTTTCTTTGGCTATCGCTGATAAACAATACTGGATAATAAATTTACATTATCTTACACCAAAACATACATAAAATGTGTCTATTAGTCCTTACCAATATTTTTAAATTTATTAAAACATCTCGGAATAACAAAAAATGGACATGCCCCATTTTTAAAATAAACTGGCTCAATTATCCTTTTTCATAATTTTTACTACTTTAAATAACTTAAAAATATTACACGTGACTGTTGATTTGAAAAAACTAGAGCGAAATGATGAAATCCAGCGCCCCTGAGCGCCCCCTTGGATTAGCTAATTTATTGGCTCAAGCTTTAAACAAGCGACTTAACGCAACAGCTCAGTCCATTCATTTAATAAAAAATCAATAGCCACCATAACAAGATCATCTAACAACAAAGATGTATCAGGTTTCTAAATACTTCTTAATAAATGTTTATTATTTAGTTTTACTACATCTACCAGTATTATTTAGGTAAAACAGGCGCCAAATTATGCATGATAATAAAAATACACTGAAAGGTGACCAACAAAATAATAAATTACTCTTACATACGATATTTTTTTAAGTAAAACTAAAACTATATGCGCCATTACGATACAAAATTAGGCTGCCACTTTTTAAGTAATTATTTCATATAAAATGATTACACCTAATTGGTTTATTGAGATTTAATTTGAGTGGCAATATAACGCTTCGTAAAATTTAAAATTATTATTGGTGGCTTAGCAATACTCAAGTTTAATACAACACGAAAATAAATATTACCAGTAAAATATGTAGGTTTATTGGCAAGAAATGGCATTTCATTTGCTCGCCACTAGCTATTTTCTATTGATCAGAAAGTGTATTACTTTCATCAAATAAAAATATCGAGTGCTCTTATTTTCTCGTAAATGTAAATAAGATGATTTATTGCTTTAGATACGAATGATTTTCTTTTACTTAACTGTGATTTGTTGAGTCTGAAAGCAACTTAAAATGTCACTTATCAACCAGTGGCGTTACTAGCGTTTAACTAGTGCAAAAATACTGGTTGTAATAGTGGGAAGTGGGCTTCGATAGAATATAAAAAATTCCTAGTTACGCCACTGTCTCTTGTCTAAATAATCATCAACTGTTTCCTGTCGCAAAATTGATAGTCTGGGCGAAAAATAAAAAAACATTTTACATTGTACTTAATTGTACCAATTATACTTTATAAGATTCGCAGTAACGGACTGGGATGAAAAACCGGCCCTTGCATTCAGATTATAGAGGCCTACAGCCAGGGTTGGGCAAAAATCAAAAATTATTGTTGATTTAAATTTAAAAAATCACAAATTGTTTTTGATTTTTTTATAGGAAACTTGACAATTTCCCCTTTTCACAACTAATTTATTTATTTTTAACGCTATATTATATTCTCTATACAGTGTTATTGTAAAAGCATGCAACACATTTTTTAAATTCTTGCTAAATGTTGGTGCATTCATTACCTCAAACTAATTTTAAGATGAAAAAAAGTTCATAAAAATTCATACGATACTAGGTTTTAGCTATTTCAGAAATATTCACAAGAGTAAAGTGCCCTTATTTGAAGAGTTACTAAAAAAACTCATAGGGAAAGATTATTTAGAATTCAACATAATACCAAATATAAAATTTGACGTTAAAATTTCAATTTTAATTTTTGAAGTAATTTTTACATTCAAAAAGTCTGCAATAAATGAAAAAGGTTTTTATTATCGGTTTCTCAAAACATTTTATTCTTAAGAAAAGTTGGTTTAAGTTTAAAAAAAAATTCATGTAACATTAGATTTTAACGATTTCAGAAATATTCGCAAGAGTAAAGTGTTCTTATTTAAAGAACTTTAAAAAATTTCCAAAAAAAAGTTGTTTTAAATCAAAAATAATACTAAATACAAAACATCGTTTTACCTTAAACTATTTTTTAAACTTTAAAGAGGGGCACTCTACTCTTGCGAATATTTCTAAAATCGCTAAAATCTAGTGTCGTATGAATTTTTATTGATAAGCGCCGGACTTACTATGCCCGTAGCTCAGGCCGGCCCTGACCAGCTCATTCGGGCACCGGCCCTTCTGGCATTTTCCAAAACTGCCAGATGGCCAGTCCGTGCCTGCGTAAAGCCTGTCTGTGATCATAATATTTATGCATTAATTGTTTAGCACTGACGTCAAAACTCCAGTTGCGTACACGAATTTCACTGTAAACTATAATCAAGTTAGTGAATAATCGAGAAAAACATACGCCGAAAAGAAAAACAAAACTAATGAAGTATCTAGGAATTCAGTGTGGACCTGAATAAAAAATTAACAAAGAAAAATGACAAATTTAAATGTGGGAAACTTTCTAAATGAGACTTACCGTTTTCTTTGCTGTAAGTGGCACTTGTAAAAAGTGACCATCATTTGTAATTGGGCAATTTTATATATCTAGGTCTTCATAATAATTGTACACAAAGCGACAATTTGTTTGAATAACCAATAAATCTAATTTGAATAGAATGACGGGATAGTGGTCCTTAGGTTTATAAAGAAAACTCTTTACATCAGCTAAATATTTCGGATCTTTATTTGATCCTTCATCGGTAGCTATAAACAAAATACAAAAAGTCCTTAGAATTATAATTTAAGTCTAATAAGGTGCTACTCACCGATGAGCGAGGATGTTTGAAAGCAACAAACAGGTGAACATTAAAAATTTTTTTTTCGAAGATGAAATGGTTAAAATTGATGGAAGAAGTACTTCATTAAAATTTGCTTGAATTATTAATCGTCGACACATGTGTTTTCTCTTGAATAAAAATAAATTAAAATTTGAAAAATTGAAAATTGAAGCTATAAAGAGAAAATCAACATGTGGATTCGTTGAAAATTTGTGATAGATAAAGTGACAAATTTCTTTTGACGAAAATAGTAATGATTTTAAAAGGAATTGTAAGTAAAATGTTTAAAGATAAAAATACCATACATTTTTGTAATCGTAAACAGCTCTAAAGAATTTTTCGAAAAAAGTGATTTATGCCACTTTCAAAATAAACTAGTATTTTTATTTATATACTGTACAATTGTACTTTGTAGTTTAAGCGAATATGTAAAAAACCAATCTGCATTTTTAAATTTTATGATCTTATTTACAATTAAAGGTAAAACGCGTAGACACAATTATAAATAAAACACATAAAAAATCTTAATGTTCAGCCAATGAAAAATAAACATCTAGGAGGCACAACCAAGTTGGTTAGATCATGTCATCATGTGCATAGAATGGGAGAAGACAGAATGTCCAGGAAAGCCTGTAAGGCGTGAATTGGAAGAAAAAATCGAAAAGGAAAACCAAGGTAAACTCTCTTGGCTCGACAGAAGTAAACTCAGGACTTGTTCTGAACTGCATACAAGCACTCAACGTGCTAGGAAGCAGGAATAATGTTAAACTGGTATGGTGCCCAGGGCACACTAATATACCAGGGAACGAGAAGGCGGATCGCCTAGCCAAAATTGGCAGCGAGACACCTTTCTTCGGACCAGAACCCGCAGTTGGTACATCCTATGGAACAGCCAAGCGGTGTCTTAATGACATACTAATACAAGGGCATAATGCTCATTGGAAAAAAGTTGCAGGACAAGCCCATTCCAAGGCTATCCTGTCAATGGTCTCCAAAGAGAATACAGAAGAAATGCTCAGGATGAGCAGAGCAGACATCAGAGCAGCCACAGGGCTTGTCACAGGGCACTGCGGACTAAACAAACACATACATAATAGGGCTCTCTGAGACCGATATATGTAGAGGATGTGGTGAAGAAGAAGAAACTCCTCTTTACGTAATATGCCAGTGTGAAGGATTCACACCCTATCGGCGCAGACTTCTAGGGATGGAAAAAGCCAACCAAGATTAGCTAAGAAAAACACCCTTAAAGAAAATCCTGGAGTTTTTCAAAAACACAGGACTTCTTTAAGGGGCTATCACCAGAGGGTACAATAGACCAATAGGTCGCAGTACAGGAACCCGAAAGGGGACCACCTCCGCGGAAATAATAATAATAAACTTGGTATAAGGAGGTAAAAGAAGCTGCCTCAAACAGAGGGAGCGTGTGGATTAAGATTAAAGAGCTAGCAAAAGATAGGGAAAGATGGAGGGGCATACAAACAGAGTCCACATACAAAAGAAGAGACAAAAGCCTCACATCTAAGGGTAGAAAGGCGTAAGAATAATAATAAGAAGTTTACAATAACCCTAAAAGGCCGTGGGGCGTGAGGTTTGTATTATTTCAAAAAAAAATTCCATACTGTTTTATTTTGTTGTTGTTGTTTATCGATGTAGTCTAACAATAAAAAATTGGTGAAATAACAAAATTAGTGGCATTTTAATAGTAATAGACTTTGGTAGTGGCCTATATGGCTGCATCATAAAATGAATAAACCAAAAAGGTGGGTTAAAAATAAAAACAAATAGTGTGGCCTTTATCAGAGACTATAAACACAAAGTTGCAACTTAACTACAGTATTTATTGTAGACATTCTGCGCAAATATTTAATACATTATTTAATAAAAATGATTTTACGGAGTGGTTTTAAACAGTATTTTGTGCAGCCGTAATCAGTCTACTATAAAATTACCTAACACTTACAAACTAGTACATATCGCATAAATTGTTAAAATAGATTACGTTTTAAGTAGTGCTATTTTAAATTAACTAATTTAACCTTATTAAGAATTATATGAGCATCTTACGATCGTGATCTCTCACCGTCCAATTGACCTGTGACTTATAATAATAACTCATGAAGTAGAAATTATTATTTCTACTGTTCTACATTACGTTTTAAAATTAATTTCCTGGTTATGCGATACAAGGAGGTTCATTGACATTTTACAATCGAATATTAAAAGCCAAAATAGTTAGACCTAAATGAGGAAGGAAACGATATATGTAACAAAGTAAGGTTAACAAGTTGAATGCATTTTAAGTTCCAAAACTATTTTTCCAATTCGAGCTATTTTATTAAAAAAATATATTTGCATTACATAAATTTAAACAATGCTACATGGCCGAACGAACCTTGCGCGTGAAACATGAAGAAGCAAGATCCAGCTTCCGTCAAATCTTAGTAGGGGTAGCACGGGGTAGTGTCCTTGGACCTATCCTGTATTTACTCTATACTGCTGATTTAATGATAACACCACCACGGCGACTTGTGCGGATAATACCACAATTTGTCCGTGAGTCAAGCTAAGGCTACTGAAAACCTGCAGATTGCACTTAACCAAGTGCACGACTGGAAGATAAAGCTTGATGAATCGAAATCCGTTCACGTTACATACACGCTACGAAAGGTAGATAACAATCATTGTGTGTACTTGAATGATATCCCCAGTAGAACAGGCAGACTTTGCCAAATATCTGGGTATGCATTTGGTTTTGCGACTAATTTGGAGGATCCATGTCGAAAAAATGTGGCTCAAGTCAAGCTTAAAACTCGTCAACTTTATTGGTTAATTGGCCAATTGGGCGTCGTTCCCAATTATACCTATACTGTAAACGCTTACTTCATAAGCAGTTAATTCGACCAATTTGGACATATGGCATACAGATCTGGGGCTGCACAGTCAAATCTAACTGTGGAAAATTTTAGGCCAGACAAAACCTGAACCTCCGCGCTATTACCAACGCCAGGCAGTAGATACAAAAGGAACTTGAAGCTTCACGGGCTTGAAAATACAATGGGTGCGTGATGTAGTACGAGATTTTGCGACTGCCCAAGAAAAACGGCTCCATGAACGTGTGAACGGCGCTGAAGCGATCTAGCAACTGGACAACGAGTACGTCATCAGATGTCTGAAGCGCAGAGAACCTCAGGATTTAGTTAGTATCAGGTTGTTGTAGCGCTTTATCTAATTAATTGTAATGCTTAGTTGGTGAACTAAAGCGTAGTTCACACGGTGACACTAGCGTCGCGACATCAAATGCCACGACATCGCTTGACATTCGGTGTCGCGACACTGGGTGTTCACACGTAAAATGATATATTTGAGCGTCGCGACATCAAAATAAAAATGGCCGCTCTTGTAACTGCAGCAACGAGTGTTGTAGAGCAACTAATTATTTTGAAGTCGCTATATTCGGGAATAGATTTGTCCCATAAACAAGGATATTGTTACTAATGCTTTAAAATCATTGGAACATCTATTGAGGACATGTTAAATTGGTAATCGATGACAAACAAATGTATATCATTTGTCTGTTATGTCAAAATATAAAAGTATAGTAGGCTTACGTTAAATGCCGCACTGTCAATATCGATGTCGGTCGTGACATCGCGGCACTAGCGTCATGACATCGTGGTATCGCGACATCAAGCTGTTCAGAAGACGACATTTGATGTCACGGCACCTAATGTCACGACGCTAGTGTCACCGTGTGTGACTACTCATATTGTCAACTTTAATCAGAAGGATTACTTATTTAGTAAATTTACTAAGATTGTAATAAGATTTTAATTATACAATAAATAAATATTTTGCACCGACCAAACACATTCAAATTAAAAATTCAATATGCTTTCATTTAAAATCATAATTATTTTAAAATTATTAATCTACTGAATTTTAAACAATACAAGAATGTTGTATCGATAAAAATTTAAGTACATGTGTTAAATGTTATTTACTTACACATATTTATAATAAACTGTATAAAAAATGATAAATTATTAAAACAGAATTAAAACAAAAGAACTGTCGGTGCGTTAAACTTAAACAACTTTAAAATAATTTTGAACAATTAATACATACAAAATAGAGTAGACTAGGAAAATTAAGCAATTAATTGATGTTTTTATTTTTATTAAGCTAGCAGAGAAACTATTTCTCTCTCTCGTTATAACGAAAAATATCAAAATCACTTATACATACTCGTATTATCTATGTTCTGTGATATTATCTAGACAGGATTAGCTGCCAAAAGTATAACGTAAGTTATAATTTTGGTCTAATTTATGTCTTTCACATGGCGATATTATTATTTTACGAGTTCTACATAATATTATGTAAATCGACAATATTGAATTCATTTTTTTGAAGTATTGCATAATTATTAAAATGTATATATTTCAATATAACGTCACAGTTCGATTACATCAATATTGCTATGACAATTAATTACATACCAAAATAAATGTAGAACGATTCAATTGTAAGAAATATAATTACATTTGAGTTAAGATTAATTAGATATAAAAAAAAACTCCAATATAATTTTAATAGTCTTGCAGTGTTAAGTAACGACTTATTGCGGAACTTAAAAAAATCATTATACTTTTTGATCATCTTTCATTTGTTGCGTGAAATGTAAAATGTACGTCGTTTTTGTTTTAACAACTTAGGGTGCGTACACACGTATGTAATATGTAATGTAATGTAACGTGTAATGTAAGGCAAATTCGTCGTTTTACGTCACTGCGAGCGTTACATGTAATCAGGGACTAAAAACGAAAAAAATTCCGTTCGTTTCTGTTCGGAACGAAAACGAAATATATCGTTTTCGTTCTTTTCGTTCTAACCGAAAAAATTCTTTTTTCGTTTTCGTGAACCGAAATAATGACGGTTAAAACCGGTTTTACAATATTTTTTTTGTCGTCAAAAAATCAAATTTTTTTCTAGTCACCACAACCCTCTCTATAAATACGATAACAATATTTGCGTCTCAACTAAAATATAAACGATGACGATGGGGTTTGATGCTCACGGACAGCATATTTTAGACTGGCGAACCATCGCCATATTGAATTTACCAAATCGTTAAACACATTAACATTTAACCATTTTATTTAGTATAACACCCGTAAGGTGCAAAAACACAATGTGGTTAGGTTAAATTAGACACACGATCTTTATCTAAAAACATGAAAATATAGCAAGTGCTGTTTTAAATTTGTTTTAGTACTAAAAATCTATGCATTTGAATTAAAAAGATCCTGCTGTAATTATTTAAAAACACAAACGAATAAATTCAAGTGGATAATTTACTAAATGTTATAAATAAAAAAGATATTAAAAAAAACTTATATTAACTTGAAATATACTTTAACTTTATAGTTTGTACATACCATACAATATACATTTTCACATTCCGTTAAATCTTACTAGCAACACATCTTCCAATAAATCTTCTTTTACATTAGTCCTTTTCGAAGTAAGAATAAATTTTACTATTATTATGTCTAAACGCAAATAAAACATACACATTGATTATATATATCCAATCAAGTGTATATTCTATATTGATGATCTAAAAAGCAAATTAGAAATAGAGAATATCTGTACCGTTAATTGTGTTACACGAAATTGCAAGTATAAACAATAAAGTTGTTATTACATATTCACGTAAATATATGGAGAAAAGTGAAGCTCACTTATTTCAAGTAAGATATTTTACTGCCTTGTGGGAGTCTCCCCAGCACAGAAGGTAAATTCGCGTTTGTGTTTAACAAATAAAATTGAAATAGCGACAAAACCGGTTAAAACCGGTTAAAACCGGTTTTGGAAAATATTTATTTCGTTTTCGTTTTCGGTTTCGTTTTCGTTCTTATAAAAATTTCGGTTAATTTCGTTTAACGTTTTCGTTTTCGTTCCGTTCTCAGTCCCTGCATGTAATACAAAAACAACAGGATTCGCATCGTGCTCCAAACAATTCGCATTATATTACACGTTACATTACATTACATATTACATACGTGTGTACGCACCCTAACGGTTTGTTGACGAGCATGTAAATTGTTACTATTATTAGTTTCTTAAATGCCGAGCTGAATGATACCCTCAAATACTTAGTTGCAGATTTTTGTAAATGTTGTTGACAAGACAACGTAATTAAATGTGTATATTAGCCAAAAAGTCGTTAAAATCGTAGGTATTATGTGTTCGTAGAAAAAGTAAGGTACATAACACGAGTTGTAAAGCAATTACGCACTCGTGGAAATACTTTTTCACTCTTGCGTAATATGCTTCTTACAACTCTTGTTATGTAATGATTGTAATATACTATTGTATCATAGTAGCTACTTTATCTAGCGTAGTAGTTGCATCGCAGGTGGTGTGGTACTCCAAACGGTAGCAATTTTGAGGGCCGACTTCGTCAATACAACAAAATAAAATTTCGGTATACGACAGTACATTTTTTTTAAATTTTGTGAGTAAAATACCTGTTACCACGAATCAACAAAAGAACAGCATAAATAATCATAAACTGTTGATGACATTACTGTTTTAAGGAAAAAAAAAACAGTCAAGGGAAGCCAGTGATTTACGACCTAGTTCTAATGCTTAAAAAATAAGGCTTGGCTCCTTTACGGACAATTAGTAAGTCGATTTCTGATCAGTGCATTGATTAGATTGTTTAATTAACGCGATAATATATTCGTAGCGGTGTTTTTATTAGGTTTCGCATACGTTACATCAACTTAAGTTCAACTTTTTTTAAACGTTTACTTTTACTAATAAGTTACCGAATGCCATTTTGAAATTTAAAATGACCGGTTAACATTTAGTTGAGAAACGTCGGTTTAGCTTCGAATATCGTTTGAAATTTAAATTTTTGTAATCGATAATGTAGCATATAAATTATATTATATCACCAAAGCATGCCCAATGTTCTATAACATTTGTATTTTTGCATGGTCAGATTTTAATACACGTTTCAGCTATTTCTATCGAAAAATAGTGATTGTTACATAAATTAACTGTTATAAAAATGTCACACATTCACATAAAGCGCTTGCATAAACTGATATATGGTAAACAAAGCAAAAACAGACAAAATCATACATTTCGAGTAATTGCATAATTGCCGCTAGATAATTGTATAACCAAGTAGGTATATGCAACTATCATTATTTATTAATAAAACGTATTGCTTGCACTATATTTTTTTGGCTATGGGGTTAACCACCTTGTAATATTGGTGTAAAAGGTTTCGTAGTTCCTAATTATTATGCACATTTTTTACCAGTGTTTCGGCATGTCATCCACTTTTATAAGGTTATCAAGCCAAGCTTGTAAAAATTATTAAAAATAAAAAATGTATTTCCAGGTATAGCTCTATGTTGCCAATTATAACTCAAATTGAGTAAATTTAAACGGGTAGTTGCCACTGGGCAAGCTTATCCTTCATGTTAAATCAAAGCCACAATTTTCATAAAGAATAGATTGTAAATTAATCATAGATGCCATAACAAAGGTATAGATTTAATGCTAATAAGCCTACCTCAGTGATATGTTTGCTACGTCTAAATGCACTTTTAATTGAATGAAAGTCGAAATCTTCCTTCCTATCGTCGTCTAAACTTCTGGATAAAGTCAATAACATCCTACTACCAAAAGGAACAATTCTAGTATCACTTCTTTCACTAATTTCACCACTACTGTTTCCTTCACCTTTATTTTTATCATTCAATTTATATTCTATATCGCTAGCTTTTAAAGGAACTTTGGCGAAAAACGCGTCGTGTTTTATAATTTGCGACGAAGTCTCGCTGGTGTTGGGATCCACATTCTCCTGATCTTTTTTAGTTTTGGAAAATATTTTACCCGTATTTTTCAACATTTTTTTACATTTATTCTTAGATTGTCGATACATTCCCTCTACGTTGACATTCGTTTTGTCTTTTTCGGCAAAGGCGCCTACTCGTTGTTTGGCGGCGTGTTCTGCTACCATATTGTTTATTTTTGTTCTTAAATGTAACCAGGTATCCGCTGCTTTGTGGCCAGGTTTGCGTAAAAAAGTTACCCTACGAAAGTGTTTAGGTAATTTGCTTCGCGCCTTGCAGTAGTCCATGCCAGCGGAATTTTGGGCACTGCTAGTGCCATTGGGTTCGCTTTTAGCTTTGGGTACGATAACTTGACTACACGATATATGTTCTGTGCTTGAATGTATGGATGACACAACATCTATATCTTCAAGATTAAAACCGTCTAGCGATTGTGAAAGTCTACAACTTCTAGCCGTACCAGGAACTTTATAAAAATTTTCGTCTTCGACAGTAATGTCCAACTTGCTGTGAGATATATTTGGTTCGCTTCCACATCTCATGAGAGTTGTGGAATAGAAGTTATCCAAACTTTTCGTCAAATATAAATTTATTGTTCGCGTTTCAACCACGGATTCCCTTTTTGGATCACTATTTGATGCACCAAGTGACAAATCCGAACTGTCATTAATTTCATTTATTTCCTTTGTGCTTTCTTCGTTATTGGGCGAAGCCAAGATAATACTGACTTGGGTTTTGACTTTCTTTTTACAGTTTTCTTCACTGGACTCTTCTTCTATCGCGTCACAATTATTGTTGGTGGTCTTGCATTCGCCGTCTTCTGGAATTTTTTCAAGTTGTCCACTTTTACCATCAAGTGGTTGTCTAACTTTCACGTTCACTATTTCATATTCGGGTTGTTTTTCTCTATCTTTAATCCACTGTTCACATTCAAAAAATGAAAAACTAATTTTAGGAACATCGTATTCAAATTGACTATCATTACACTGACTAACGGTTGTCGATGTTTCGACTTTTTGCGTATATTCAATATCGGTGTACAGGGTGTCCGCTTCATCGGTTGTACTTAACTTTTCAGAAGTTGCCCTTGCATCTTCGTAACTTGCTTCCGACTCCGAGTCGCTGGTGTTCATGTCAGCTACAACACTGTTCGTAACACTGCCGTTTTCGAAGGCTTTTTGGGCTGCTTGTAAATCGTAACTGCCCGAGGAAGTACTTTTAGTAATTTTGTGCGACCCGCTGTGATCCGAGTTTTCTTCTCGACTAGGCGATTTTCTAAAAAATGATGTATTTAAATTTGGTACCGTAACACGCCACTGTTGCTTGGAAATTTTATTACAGAATTTCTTCATGGTTTAATTAGTTTAAACGAGATGGTTCCAACACTACCACTACCTAAATTAATTTACAAAATAATTAGTTTTTATTACACTTTCTGATCATTTTAATCACGCGGAAAGCAATTATAAAGTTAGTTCAGTGATAAGTACTTTATTTAAATTAGCACCTGTATCGTCATTAAAATATTTACTAACATAATTCTACCGATTACTGACGTAAACACTGTTTGACATACGAAGTCCGCAATGATACAACGTAATGAACATACAAAAGTGTTAACCTTAAATTTTTTTTACATTATTTTGCACACAGTCGTACTCGTCTGCTATTCAATTTTAAAACCACAGCAAAAAGGATAGATAATTTGGCGTGTTACTACAACAGGTAATTTGTTGTCAAGGACGCGCAATATACATTACGTACCATTATCATCAGCTGATAAATCTTTCTTTAGCCTAACTATGGTTAAAAGGCAATTCAGCTTGTATTTACCATTCGCATTTAGGACGGTTAACGTTATTGAGGCATTAAAAAAAATTACGCGAACTAGAATCTAAGTGCAGTAAAAGTTGAAAATATCACATTAGGTTTAATTAGGATTTCTAATTAAATGATAACATATACATTTTACGGACACAGAATTTACGGTATTTTAAACGATGCACTTTAGGTCACCTTATTAATGTACACCATTGTCACTAAACCAATTAATATTTAATAAATCCGTCCGTCTCCCACTTTTATCTGTTAGAATTAATTTAATTCACTGTAAATTTAAAAAGATCTTTAGCCGGGTGCTCGTAGTTCGTTGTCAGCCCAACGCAGTCTAGGGTAATCTATATTAAGGCAACTGTATGCTATTATTAACATCACCATGCGCGTGTGTACAAACTTTAAACTGTATACGTACGTAAATGGGACAGCGGACTGCACGTATGACAACAAAAAGTTTAAACATCTCATTTTAGCTAAAATAACTTTCAACCTAAAAAGGATTATATAAAAAGCATTTACATTCGAGGCGAGCGATTGTGGCCGATCGGTTTGTTACATATTCAAAAAATGTCAACAGTTATTTGATTTGTAAATTTAATCCAAGTAATGGCAGTGTGTCGTAAAAGACAACTAGGAAACTTATAAATAACAAAATATTTAATTAGAAGGGAGTTTTTTTAATTATATGTATCGAACAGGTTTGATATTTATCGATCGTGATTTTCGACCTTGCTAAAAATGTTGTACCTGTTTTGCATATCCTTGTCATTTGTGATCTAAATTTTGTGTGCCTCACTTATTAGGAACAGGTTTATAAAAAAATGCTTAAAACAGTTTGAATTTTAAGTACATTTAGCAACTGCTTAATATAATGCATAGTTATGGAAAATTAAGCTCCAACTAAATAATACTGTGCAGGGCCCTCCCTAGTAAGCGTGAGGCCTGACGCAAGGACAAGCTGCACCCCCCCCCCCCAAAAGTATACATTATGATACAAATAATTAATTTTTTTAATAAAATTTTGAATAAACCTAAGCTAAAATAATATAACAAAACATTACATTTGACAAAGCAAAACAACTCATATTTTTATAAACGACATTAAAATTAATCTTTCTAGATTTTGCTTCCGCGAAATCTTTTAATATGTTGTCGAAGTCCATCTCCTCATGACTTCACTTTCAATTGACTTAATTGCGAGTGAATTTAAACGTTCTCTAGAAATATTGGATTGTAAATACGTTTTAATTAATTTTCATTTTGAAAAACTTCTTTCGCCCGCAGAGACTGTTACCGGTATAGTAAGGAAGATCCTTAGTGCAATAACTAAATTTGGAAACGAGGTTGGAAGATTATAAAAAGCCAAATATTTAAGTATATTTAAAGGATTGCAACAACTTTGTGGAATAGTTACTTTTGAGGCTTCTATTTCTTCCGCCAACATGAATCCAGTTAAGTCCACCGATTCGCCGTATTTTAAAGCAATTTGTAAATCACCAGCACATTTTAATGTAGTCTTTGGATTGATTGTGAAATGTCCATTAAAAAACTAAATAAATCTATGGTCTCTTTTAATTGTTTAAATCGAGGTTGAAGAGACTGCAGTGTTTTATCTAACACTTGATAAAAACAGTTTGTTTTGTATGCTTCCTTTGCATCAACAACAGGGTCGTCTGAGGACTTGTATGCAAATTGCCTTTTGCGTTTCCGTAAACGTTTCAACTGGAATTGTGGAACAACATGTAAATCTTTTGCAAGATCATTTGCACCGATTAATACATCTTTAAAACCTTTTTTTTGGTACACTTCTAGCCATTTGCACAATTTTTCAAAAGTGAGTATTCCCGAAGACAGATCTGAGGTTTCACTTTGTAATTCTTTGCTTACCAAGTTCACTTGGAAAAGCAAACAATGTCAGAAAACTAAAGATACCAAGGATTTGTAATCTTTCATTTGAGTAGCCAAAGATTCTGCTTCACTTTTTGCGTTTCCGTAAACTTTTCAACTGGAATTATTTCACGAAGGCTTTCGTTAATTAATTTGATGATAAATAATCTATAATATTACTGTGGTATAGTTTATTTCTCAAGTTTAGTATTTCACTATTGAACAATAACTTTTTTAAGTGGTATGATAGAGAATTGCTTTTTGTTTCTATGCTATTAATAAGCATTGTAGAAATATGTTTTTTATTTTTTGAGCGCGGGGTCTCTTTAAGCGCGTGGCCCCAGGCGAGGGAATCGGTGGAATGTGCTTAAGGCCGGCCCTGATCCTGTGGGCTATTTAAAAGTGTAGCATTTCTAAGCCTTTAAAATTGATCTAAATATTAAAATTAGCTTAAAATGGTAATTATTTTTAGCAACTATTTATTTGCTGTGTTTTTATGACACAGAAAGAATATTATAAGAAACGAAAACACTTATAGAAAACGTTAAATTTCACTCTAAGTACATCTTAATAAATATTTAAATATGTTTTAAGTACTTCTGTCTAATATTCGATTTTAAATTCAACTAATTGCATCCGCTTTTAATTTGAACAAAAAAACAAACATAATTCAAGAGCTATCCGCTAAACAAACACTGGTATGACGTTGATAGGCAGTGGCGCCGGAAAAAATAGTTGTTATTCAGACCCTGGTACATCTTTAAAGTTGACTTTTAAGCCCAGTCATACACTATTTATTGAATTAAAAATAAATATATATTTTAAAATGATTGGAAATAAATAAAATTATTAAAATACATTTTTTTTTGTTAGTGATCGGCACACAGCATACAAAAATTACCAACTCCGTCAATTTTTTCGAAAAACGTAATGAAATGTTTTTTTTTTATTAATCATTTTACAACATTTAGTTCATTAACTTTTTAGTTGCGATTTTAGAATTGCAAAATATTGTTAATTTGGTCGGTTTAGGTAAACTTTGTAAGCAAATACTACTCCCATAGAACTATTTCTTCTATTGGTCAATACTTCAAAGTAAATAGGTATATAACATACTATAACAACATTGCTTGAATTCACAAACTGAACGTAAAAATTACGTTTTGTGCTCGACAAAAGCTTCAAGATTGACGACTCTCTCATCACCTACACTCCAAACCAAAAAAAGACAATACAATAATAACTTGTCTTGCATTGAATACACAAAATGGAACACTAAAATTAACTTTGAATGCCAATTTTATTCCTCCGAAAATGACAAACAATTTAAATAACAAAATTATCTTTTTATATTTATGAGTAAGTAACGAAAACTAAGGAACATTTTTCTATTAAAATCAGGGCTCGAAACCGAAAAGAAAATTGGTTAACGGTTAACCGAAATCGAGAACTTTATTTTTATAACGGTTTTTGATTAAAAACAGTTTTTTTTTCGTTAAAAAGCGGTTTTCTGTAAAAAACGATTTAACTTATAAACCGGTTAAAAAAGTAGGAAAAGATTATCTATTTATAATTTTATAATATGTACATGTACAACAAAGCGTTCAGTAATGACTTCTGGTAAACTAATCGCATTTAATACAGATTTTGTATTTTTTTAAAGCAATTTTTATGAAAAAAAGGTGTTAAAAAACCGGGTTTTAATTATTTTGGTTTAAGGTTACCGTTTTTTGCCATTAAAAATACCGGTTTCGGTTTCGCTGAAAAATTCCTTTTTCGGACAAAACATAGCGATTTAGAAAAACCGGTTAAAAAAATCGGTTTCCTGCCATGATTAAAATAAATATTTAATCAACTTTTAACATAATTTAAATTTATATACAGGATGTTTCACTTTTCCATGTGGCACTATTAAAAAAAAAAAATACCCAAAGTAAAGGGTCCTTATTTAAAAAAAATCATGGGAAAAAATTATTTAGAAATCAAAAATAAGAAATTTGAAGTTAAAATTTTATTTTCGATTTTAATAGTAGGTAGTTTCAACATTCAAAAAATTTGCAACTAATAGAAAAGTTTTTTATTATCGATTTCTCGGAAAATTTAATTGTGAAAAGTTGGTGCATGGTCTAAAACTTATTTAGGTGTTAAAATTACTTCAAAAATTAAAATTGAAATTTTAACGTAAAATTTCACCTTTGGTCGTATTTTTAAATTCTAAACAATCTTTCCCTATGAAGTTTTTTGCAATTCTTAATATAAGGCCACTTGTGAATATATCTGAAATCGCTAAAATCTAGTGTCATGAATTTTTATGAATTTTTTTCCATCTTAAAATTAGTTTTAGGTCATGCACCAACTTTGATCAAGAATAAAAGTTTCTAAGAAATAAAAAAAAAACTTTTTCATTTGTTGCATACTTTTTGAATGACGCTGTATAGAAGATATAATGTAGTGTGAAAAATAAATAAATTAGTTGTAAAAAGGGAAAATTATCAAGTTTCTTATAAAAAAATCAATGATTTTTGATTTTTTTCATAAAAATCAAATTTTGTCCAACCCTGATTAGCAATGATAGCCGAGATATTTGTTTGAAAATTTTTGATCGATTTCGGATTTTTCGTTATATCACGCAAGCCATGGAATTTTTAAACAAAACAAGATTTTGTTTAAAACACGCTCCTAAATAGTTAACTTTGAAATAAATAACAAAAAAGTTATACAAAATTGTTGAAAATTAGATGTTAACAAGTTTTTAAATTTAAAAAATATTACATATTCATTCACTTTTAAAAGTGTAATTCTTCGGACAAACGTACTCATGTTTAAAAACATCGAAACCATGTTTTATTAGTGAATGTTAATCACATACACAAAGCTATACTTGTGCGCTAATGGCAGTAAAACTGTCGAACAACTATACTGTTTATAAATTTACATCTAACGTGAATCTTTAGTAAAACAGATTTTCTCGTTGCATCTTACCGTTTCTGTCTTGCACATTGTTACTGAACATTTAAATAATTCAATTCTATTAGGCTATTTTTGTTACAAGTCGCTCTAATATTCATTACGTACTAAAAAAACGAAGCCTTGTCGAAGTCTTATTAACCCAGTATGTTCCTCCTTCTAGGCTATTGAACTGTACAAACTTAATTTAGCCACTTGTATAAAAATACCTAACATGCTTTTTTAAAGCAAATGTTTTTAAAACGATTAAAATATCTGTTACTTTAAAAAGATTTAAAATCACTGAAACATAATATTTTAAATAGTCCAGTAGGAAGATAATCTATTTTTATGTTAAATGTGATACAAAAGTCTTTACTAGACGGAAATAATAAAAACTTGCAAATTGTTTCAAATTACTTGATTATAACAGAGTATGTTTCGTTATTTAAATACAAAATTACAGTCTGCATGACTTTCTCGCTTGTACAGTTGATACACTCTCCCACGCTGATAATTTTCAGTGTGTTTAAACTTGATGTCTCGAGTGATTTACAACAATTTTATTTTTATCTTCACATTTACACAGAGCGATTCAAAATTCAAGCAAATCAAAAAACAAAAGAATTTGTAAAACAAAGATCGTTGGCAAGATACAAATGTCATGTGTGTTGTTAATTAGTGTAATTGCTAACCTGATTGTGTGATACCTTATACTTGCAATCGATAGAGGTTGACCTAAACTTTTTAGTTTTAATATTTATGAAACTGTTTCGCATATCGGAATTGTCTCTAAAGATCAAAATTAAAACATATATTAAAACTTCTCTGTCCTTGATATTGTACAGTCTATAAATAATTGCATATTAATTATTACTTTTCCGCACATTTATTTAATAAGACATAACTATATACGTACACTGTCTTATTAGCATAATGGATTTTGTTAAAGAAATTAATTTAATTTGTTTTGCATAATATGCTTGGGTAGTGAAACAAAAACGGTTAGATCACCAGATCAAGCAAAAACCAAAGGTTCAACGGAAGACAAACAAATGGATGAATTAGTAAAAGTAATTAACCAATTCGTAGAAGAAGTTAAAAAAAGGGAAGAACAAAAAGCATTTAGGGAGGAATTTATCGCAACAACAAAAAAAACGAAGAGCTTAGAAAAAAGATGCTTAGCTTAGAAAACAGAAGAAACAGAAAAAAAAGAAAAGAAATGTAACATTGTGATAAAGGAAGCAAAATTTGATAAAAGTAAAGGGACAGAAGGTATCTAGATCAAAATTTAGGAGCAAAGTGCGCTCATTGGTTGAATTTAGAAAAATTGAGCGTGCTTTTGTTTGACAGGAGAATGAGAATCTGACAGATGAAGTAAAACTTTATGCATTTGATTAATTTTTCGCTATTTATCTGTCGATTGTGGCAAAATTTGACGATTGCAGATTTAATGTGCACCTTAGCAGTAAAGTTCCTTTTTATCACTCGCGTGATTAATATCCACACTCGTGATAAAAAGTCGAACTTTACTGTCTTGGTACATAAGTAATTATTCTCAACCTATTTTCACTGATCTAACCTTTTTTCACAAATAAGTTTTTCACAAAATAAAGTGTAATAGTTTATTAAGTCATTAAAAATTTCGAGAGCTTTTAATTAATGTATTTAAAAATGAAGGTGGCTTTAAAAAAAAAAATAAAACTTTAAAAAATTTACTTTCTCTAATAGTCTAATACGATTTAAAATTTGTATTCAATTTATGCTGTTAATTACTGTTTAAATTTTTAATAGTTTATCGAAACATTATAACTTTTTACTACTTTTGGTCGTTTCATAATTTTTTCCAGACTACTTTGATTCATTTAATGTTTGCTTTTTACACAAAATCTAAATACAATAATTTTAACAAGACTTGCGAAGCTCTAAATATTTGCACCAAAACGCTAACTCCTAAAATAAAGAAGTTACATAACTAGAGTGTTCTTAATGGGACACTCTGTATACTTAAAATAACTTTTAAAAAAAAATCTTGTTCAGCGCACATACCGTGGCGCGATTACAAATTATGAGTTTAGTGTAAATTTTTAATCTCTCCCTGTTAATAGAATATAAACGAAAAGTAATTATTAATCAGTAATTATGATACATCAAATGACGCCAGGTTTTTGCAATTAACGCATTATTTATCGTGGGAACTTTTCGAGTTATGCTTCTGATACAACGCATGAATTGCATTGGACTACTTAGGTCACTAAATTAGAGACTTTTTGCTACTTGTACCTACTAACTGTTTTGTTTGTATAACCCTGTTACATCCCTGTTACTCTCCCCAAATATAATTGAGCAATTAAAAATTATTTGGTATAGTTCAATGTCATGTAATTAATTTTTTTTTTGTAGTGATATCTTATCTCTAATTAAATTAGCTATATATCAACTTTTTTATAAGGTTTTCTCTTCTTTGTATTTCCATTGCCGATTTCCGGTACAGCGGTTCACACACAAACTTCCCTTATTATAATGTCTCTTTAACTAATTTTTCTCTAATCGAGCAAATTAGAGTTAATTATTAGGTTTTTCTTTACATGTACCGAGTGTTTTAAATTTGATGCTAAACATGGGGATCTCGCTTATTTTAAGAGCTACAAAGTCAGTTAAATGGGAAAAAGTTACGAAATTTTGATAAATAATATTGGCCTTAAAATGTTTTGGATAGGTTTGTTTTTGTAGTTATCTTTTTTTTAACGTTACTCATAGATTTTTGTGATTATTCTTCCAGTGTCACCAATCGTATTTTATCGTATTCAGATTGTTTAATACAACCTTTCAATGTAGAGCTAATAACAAATAAAGTTGATGATGATTCAAAATTAATGAAACGTCTGGACAAAATCTAATTAAATCAATGTAGGTACAGGGTTCTCGTTTTTCGAGGGCCACTATGGGGATCTCGTAAACGGTTACGACTTCGGTTAAATTAGGGCAAAGTTGTATCTTCAGGTGCTTAATAATTTGAAGCAAACAGAACTTATCTCTTTTATTTTTTGAGATATAGGGAAAAAAGTAAAAAAGTGGTTTTTGTTTTTTTGCCCGTAACTTTTTCATTTGATGTCGAATTTCATTTCTGTAAAAACTTTTTCATTGTCACTTTTTGCAAGGAATCAAAATCTCCAATTATATTTTTTATGCGACGTTTCACCTCTTTTAAACCATCATCAGGTCAATGTTTTGTTATGGACGCTATATATGATTTTAACGCCAACTTGCATTTATTCTAAATTCGACAATATATAACACCTAGCACTTTATGAAACAATTTTTGTTAAAAATAGAAAAAACCAGTATTTTATTTTGAAAAATTTCTAATCGGCATGGTAAATAATTGTATTTGTCCCTTATCGATCCTGAAATTCTTTAAGAACGTGTGTTAATTCTCATTCGTCTCATACTTTTGAGGGTAACACCTAAAAATGCGAATACAATTCTGTCTACGCCACTGGCATATACAAACACACTTTTTTTTACGCATTCTCTCGGAATTCAACCTGATTAACCCATTGAAACATATTTTATAATTAACTCATTTAGTAATTTATTAACTTAATTTAACGTTCATATTGATTAACCCACTAATATTTTATAATTATCTTGGACAATTATTTATAAACCAGGTGTTTATTGTGATCTGTTATGTATTTAACAATTATCAACATTAATTATTCTTGATAGAATTTAATTACTGTTGTAACACAAGAAAATCAAATAAACAAGTATCGTACTTTTATTAAATAGGCGTAGAGACCTACTTCATCGCATAAAATTTATTGTTGTACTATTAGCATTATTCTTAACAAACAACCGCACTTGAAAGCAACTAAAGAACCTGCTGCACATTTAACGATTGTTGGTTATTTTTCACTTATAATATTTGACATTCGCTGGCCATATGCTTTCGTTTGTTAAAGTGCAATAATATATCTTGTTAAATGGGCATGCATTTGTTGTGGTGACCATAAGTTTAATGTAACTTAATACCATTAGCGTCACTAGACTACGTATTACTTCTGCATCCGCAACCTTATATCCGCCTCTCTGGTTACACTTTTCTCAGTAAAAACATCTGCATCTGAATATTATTTATAATATAGTCATGAGCTTTGCATGTAGGTAATGACTTTAAGAAGGTGAGTGTCTAATAAAATAATAATCAGCTCCAGACAGTAATTAGCAATAAAATCAATAACCTACAAAAGTATTACTTATTTAAGTTTATTGACAAACTAAAAATCACTTTCAACACAGTTCTTTTTGTTTATGTCGTACTGTAGTTCTGTATTACATATAGACATCTAATAAATCTGTAAGGTCTTAATGACGTTTAACCAACCACAAGTAAGTGGCTTATTTTCTTATTCATAACAAATAAGAAAATAATCTACTTACGAAAAGATGAGAGTTACGAAGATGGTATAGATTTTTTAAAGGAAGTATACTTCACAGAAAAAAGGTAAGTTTTTTTCGAATGAAACATCTTTGTTTATAAGATTAATGGCCTTTTCTAACAACACCAAATTTTTTTAATTATTAATTTATATATATATTTCTTAAATTTATAATATTATTTACATTATTTATATACAGGGTGTTTCATATATATTGCAAAAAACTTCGGGAGGTAATTCCTTATAGAAAATCAAAGGGTGTCTTTTATATATTTTTTTCCCCAATAGACTACTTTCGGAGTTACACCCCCCTATTGGGGAGTGGTAAAATAGGGTTTTTATTTTATTTCTTAAATTTGGATTAATGTAGGAAAATGATATTTGGTAGATATTTTATTCTTATTAAAACGTTTCCCATACTCATATTTTCTATAAAAGCTTAATTTATTTATAAACTTCTTTTATTCGTTAAATTTTTCTGGAAAACCTACAGTTTTTGAGTAAAAAATTAAATGAGTGAACATGAACCATTAAATATTCTATTGTAAAATAAAACGATTCATTTTGGTGGTTACCATGGTTTGTTTATGTTCGTGTTGAGTAGAATTGACGGGCGTAATTCATTTTGAAGTTTAATGGTGCCTGTCCACGTGAGAGGAAACTACTCTCGATAGCAGCGTTGCCAAGGATACAGCCCCTGAGAGTAAATCGCGATTGGCTGTATCCTTGGCGACGCTGCTATCGAGAGTAGTTTACTCTCACGTGGACAGGTACCATTAGAGGTGACAACACGACACCTGTCAATTCTACTCAATATGAACATAAGCAAACCATGGTAACCACCAAAATGAATCGTTTTATTTTACAATAGAATATTTAATGGTCCATGTTCACTCATTTAATTTTTTAATCAAAAACTGTAGGTTTAACAAGAAAATTTTAAGAATAAAAAAATTTCTTAATAAATCAGCTTTCAATTTTTTTCTGATAAAAAAACCAACAGGGGTCGCACTTTTTAGTCCCTTTGGAGGCGGGAGATAATTAAAAATAATACTATGTGAAACCTTTCAATAAGTACAAAACATCTACCAAATATTATTCTCCTACACATCTCCAAATTTGAGATATAAATAAAAATAGTTTTACCGTTCCTCTTAAGGGGGGTGTAACTCCGAAAGGAGACGTCTATGGGGAAAAATTATATAAAACTCCCTCTTAATTTTCAATAAGTAATTACCTCCCAAAGTTTTTCTCAATATTTAAGAAACACCCTGTATATAGTAAATCTCAAACACTAGATGGCACAGTTTAGCAAAAGTTATCGCCTGTAAAAGCAATTAAGATAAATAAAGAGAGAAAAAAAAAGCTTCGAGCGATAAACTAATAACCGAGTTTGGCAAAAAGAATTGGATGAAACAGGATAAAAGATATATATACTGGTAGTAAAGTCTGTTTTGTCCTATTTATTAAATGTGAGTAAGTATTACTTTAATTGTGTTTTATCTCTATTTTATATTATATCAATATCTGACATGTGTAAAACCTTGTAGTTCCTTAACATGCAATAAATATTATTATTATTATTATTATTATTAAAGTCGAGTAAAGCTGAAGAGATGCAATAAACAACACGAATAAAAGTGTTACACCTAATCTAGATAGGCATAGGATTAAGTAAGCAAGTAAATATAATAAAATTTCATAAACCTAGCAGATTAGTACTGTACCTAATACAAAAATTTTAAAATTGGTTAATAATTCTGATGACCTAGTTTTTTTCTTAACGAATATTGTGATTGTAAAATATTAAACGTCTATAAATGATTTGCCATTTATGTAACACTTTCTCTAAGATGTGCTAATTCGAACAAATATGACTGACATTCACAAGATGTTTAATTAAGTAACAAAAATTAACAACTGACGGTCTAACCATTGTCTTATTGTTTCATATACTTTGATTCTCCATAGTCACGAACTTGAATTATGTATACTTCAAATACCTGTCACTTTAATTAGTTTATCTAAATTGCTTATAACTGGTATTGATGTTGAAAGAAAGAAAGCTTTTGCAATTCAAATTATCAATTGTATAAGTAGGAACAAATTCATTACATTCGTTACGAACGTAATGTACGTAGCGTTGAATATTATTAAGTGATGCATGATAATGAGTTAATGTGAAGACATCTAAATTTAAATTTGAAGTTCAGGTCTATACCTTTTGTTTTAAAATGAATTTATAAAATTAGCAATACAGCGTCTGTAAAGATCTAATTAGCCAACTAATATTCAATTATCAATATAAAATAATAAGGTTGTATCTGCCAAGATAGATGTAACTAAGTAAACAACTATGAAAATAAAATCTATGTTCAATAAGAAAAAGTGTTATTTTTTCTATCAATAAAACAATTCTAAGATACAGTCCACATCGAAGATTCAACCATAACTTGGTCCTTCGAGCCGGATATTAGCGGCATCTAAGATACAACGGGCATATAAACGCCATTACTAGTACTACGAAGTCAAGCCAAGCACAAGCCAAGAAAGGAACACTTGGTGCAGAATTGAGGTTTACCAATACGTGAGTCCATTTTTAGTCTTAATCTGCACTTTCATTTATATTTATTTAGTTTCTTTATTGGTATACGATTTTTGAGCTTGTTAAAATATGCCTACTGATATGTCAACCAAAAAATCGCAGTTAGTCAGGAAAAGGGGTGCAATAAAGCATAAATTAACTAACTTCATTAATTTTTTTGAACCCATTAAACAGCAATTTCACGATAGAACCTTAATAGAACAAACGGTATTAAGGGAATTAAAAGTTCGCGCAGAACAATTACCTATTATTCAAAAAGAATATGAAGAAACACAACTTAACATTGAATATTTGTGTACCGATTCGGAAATCGACGAGCAATATTCTGATCGCGATTTTTTCATTGAAACATATTCAAGCAATTATTCTTTGGTAAACAATATAATCGAGACGCTATTAAAAAGAGACAATAACGATGTCTTACCGTCTAAAAATAATGTCAGTACTAGTCATACAAATTCTATCAAATTACCAACGATTAATTTGCCTAAGTACAATGGAAAATTCGAGTCTTGGCTAGAATTCAAAGATACCTATGAATCATTAATTCATAATAGTGACAGCATAAATGCAATTCAAAAGTATCACTACCTTCGAGCTTCACTCGAAGGAGATGCATTAAGATCCATCCAATCGCTAGAATTTTCAAGTAGAAATTATGAAGTTGCATGGAAAACTCTATGCAATCGATATCATAATGAGGATCTATTAGTACATAATCATATTAAAGCACTGTACGAACTACCTGGTATTGCTAAAGAATCTGCAACCACCATTCGGGATCTCGTAGACAATATTTTTAAACACATTCGTTCACTAGAAATCTTAAATCAGCCCGTGGCATATTGGGATCGTATTATTATCTTTTTTATTCAAATAAAATTGGACAAAACAACGGCAAGCCATTGGGAAATGCACAAAACGTCATTAAAATCACCCATTAGTCTTGACAACCTACAAGAATTTTTAAGGACACGAGCAGACATTTTAGAAATAATCGAGATTAACCAAAATGCAACATTCAGCAGGGATAGGGACCCAAAGCCACTGATTAAACGAACTGCCTATTTAGCTTCTACCTTAAAATGTTTTTGCTGCAATCAGCCGCACACTATTTATGTATGCCCACAGTTTTTAGCCCTGCCAGTACAAAGTCGAATAGAAAAGGCCCAAGAGTTAAAACTATGCAATAATTGTCTTTGTCTTGGCCACTCAAAGAAAAATTGTAGGGCAGGTTCGTGTAAAAGTTGCAAAGGCAGGCACAACACGCTGCTTCATTTAAATTTAACAGCAGCAAATCTGGTACAAGTTAATCATTCACATGTCCCATTAAACGAAGTGCTATTATCTACAGTTTCGTTAATTGTTTTGGACGCCAAAGGCAAGAAACTTACTTGCAGAGCATTGTTAGACAATGGTTCACAACCAAATTTTATATCAGCAAATTTCTGCAAATCATTAAAGATAAAACAGGAGCGAAAAAATGTGGCTATTGTTGGTATCAACAAGCAATCCTCATATCTCAATTCCATGTGTGAGATAACCATTCAGTCAAGGTGCGGAAATTTCTGCAAAACAATTTCATGTATAGTTACACCCTCAACGACAGACAAATTGCCACCTAAGACTATCGATGTTTCATCTTGGAAGATTCCCAAGGGCATTAATCTTGCCGATCCCAAATTCTATGAAAGCAATGACACTGATCTATTAATTGGGGCAGGTACCTTTTGGGAGTTGCTAAAGGATGGTCGTATTAATTTAGGGAAGAATATGCCCTATTTACAAAATACAGTTTTAGGTTGGATAATTTCAGGGGCAATTAATCAACCATTTTATAAATATCAATGCAATTTAGCAAAAACCGATTTAAGTTTTGAACTTGAAAAATTTTGGAAGGTCGAAGAGTTGTCACAGGTTCAACCTATTTCCGTCGATGATCAATTATGCGACACTAATTTTAAAAACAATGTTTCTCGAGATGTTGATGGTAGATTTATCGTAAGGATTCCTCTAAAAGAGCCAGTTTCAAATCTAGGTGATTCTTTAACTATGGCAACAAAACGTTTTCTTCATCTAGAGCGTAAACTTGTTCTTTGTTGGCTGAAAACCGAACCAAATTCATTACAAACATTTGTCTCCAATCGGGTTGCTGAAATTCAAAGATTAACAGATGTTGATCGTTGGAAGTATGTCAAATCTTCAGAAAATCCTGTCGATTTAGCTTCACGAGGCCAATATCCAGATGTCCTATTAACTTCCACATTATGGTGGAATGGTCCAAATTGGCTATATGATAAGTCTTTCGAAAGACTCAATTCTAACCTCGACCAATCAATAGAGGTTCCAGAAATGAAAAAGCGTTATCAATCCCATGTTGCTACTAATGCTGAATTAAAGTTTGATCTATTTTCAAAATTTTCTAATTACCTAAAGCTTAAACGAGTCACAGCCTATTGTCTACGATTTGTGTCCAATGTAAAGGTTAGCAGTGAAACAAGAAAATTTGGTCAATTATCTGTCTTTGAATTACAAAATTCAACAAATGTAATAGTCAAACTAGCCCAAAAAGACAGTTTTCCAATTGAAATTAAAATGTTAACAGAAAGCAAGCATTTAAAATCAAAACATAATCTGTTACATTTAGCTCCATTTATAGATACCGATGGTTTACTTAGAGTAGGGGGTAGGCTAAAAAATGCAAACCTAAGTTATAATAGTAAACATCCAATGCTTTTATCAGGCAATCATCAATTAAGTAGATTAATATTAGAACATTTTCACAAAATGTTAATGCATGCTGGACCACAATTGCTATTGTCCTCAGTTCGGCAACAATTTTGGCTCACATCTGGCATGCATGCCGTAAAACGAGTAACAAGAAATTGCTTGACATGTTATAAATTCAAACCAAAACCCTTAATTCCGATTATGGCTGATTTGCCTCATGCCCGTGTTACTGTATCATATCCATTTCATAGCACAGGCATTGACTATGCTGGTCCTTTTACATTAAAGGACAGAAAGGGTAGAGGTTGCAAATTCTATAAAGGTTACATATGTGTTTTTGTATGTTTTTCAACAAAGGCTATTCATTTAGAATTAGCCACTGAACTTACTACCGATGAATTTATGTCTTTATTGCGACGCTTTATATCTAGACGAGGTAAACCTGCACATATTCATTCCGATAACGGAACTAATTTTGTTGGTGCAAAAAATGAGTTAAGCAATCTGTATGCATTTTTAAACAAGGAATCTAATTCACTTACATTACAAGCCTCTAATGAGGGTATAACATGGCATTTTATTCCACCAAATGCCCCACATTTCGGTGGACTATGGGAATCAGGTGTGAAATCGGTTAAACACCACTTATTAAGAACTATTAAAGACACAAATTTAACATATCCAGAATTTTATACTTTACTAGAGCAGATTGAGGCTATATTAAATTCCAGACCCTTGCATCCTCTCTATACTGATCCTAATAGTTTGGAACCGTTAACCCCGTCCCATTTCCTCATTGGTAAACCTTTAATTTCTGTACCAGGACCAGATCTGTTAAATGTTCCACATAACAGGCTTACAAGATTTCAGTTACTACAGCAAATGAAACAACAATTTTGGAAACGGTGGTCAACTGAGTACTTATCTCATCTCCAAGCTCGAAATCGATGGAAGCAGGGCGGGGCACCTCTAAAGAAAGATACGTTGGTTGTAATCAGAAATGAAAGGTTACCACCCTGTAACTGGGCATTAGGGCGAGTAATGGTACTTAGCGTGCTGTGGCGGGGTTGTGTCCCTTGCCAGTGCCACGGGATCAATTCTGAGAAGCAGTCCACTTGGAAGATACCATAATCTAATGATGTATATATTGTTGTGTAGTTAAATTGTTAAAATTATTTTATGTTACAAATGTGAGACGATCAATGATGAATTTCTAAGTTACATGTAATAATCGGCTGCTACTGAGTGTAACATTTCTGTATAATTCTTCAATTTAATTTGTATATAGTAATCTTTGATATTTTACATGTTAATGTAATAATTAGAAACTGTTTAGTTGATTTAAACTATTTACTTTCTATGTTGAACTCCTCAAGTGTTCAAGGTGGGGAGCTATGTAAAGATCTAATTAGCCAACTAATATTCAATTATCAATATAAAATAATAAGGTTGTATCTGCCAAGATAGATGTAACTAAGTAAACAACTATGAAAATAAAATCTATGTTCAATAAGAAAAAGTGTTATTTTTTCTATCAATAAAACAATTCTAAGATACAGTCCACATCGAAGATTCAACCAGCGTCAGTATTCATACATGTATAAAGTTTTAATAGGTTTAAGTTTTTTACTAAAATTTATTCTCCATAACTGAATATTAAAACGGGAATACCACTCCACTTTGTAGAATTTTACTTTGTATTCGTATTTTAAATTAATGTTTAAGTGTGTGTATCAAAATTAATAAATTTTGGTAAAAACTAGGAATGCACCGATAATCAATTTGGCTGACTACCGATCACCGATTAATTGGCCTTCGCTAATCGGTCGATAACCAATTAATCCGCCGTTTATTGGCTTTCACAAATAATTCATTGGATTATATAATTTATGCTCATTGCTCATAAATGGATAATTTACTATTTTAGCGACCCTTATTACTAGACCAACTTTTAGTCGTTGCTAACGCACACATCTTTATTGTATCAGTTGCCACTCTGCTTAACACAGTATTGGAAAAAACACTTTAACTAACATTTAACCTGACCCTATCTTACTGAACTAATTATAGTGGATTGTCCATAGAGATGTATTTGGTGGCAATAACTAAAAGTTAGTCTAATAATAAGGGACGCTAAAACATTACCTAAAATGTATGTAGCAATTTTTATCATGACCTTTTGATTTTAGCAAGTTTCTTCCTGATATAAGTAAAATTTATAAGATAGTTGAACAAAAAACATTTAAAACAAGGAATACAAGAAATAGATTATGCTTTGAAAATAGAAAATTTCCTTTGTTTCTACATTATAATTTAAGAAAAAAAAACAAAAAAATCATTATGAGCGACGAGGCACATTTCGACTTGGCTGGCTTTGTTAATAAACAGAATACCTAGCCGCTATTGGGAAAATCCTCAATGATAAACCAACGACTATTACACCCTGGTAGAGTGACTGCATGGTGCGACATTTGGGCCGGTGGCATCATTGGGCCATATTTCTTTGAGGATGCTAGAGGCAATGCTGTAACAGTTACTGGTGATAGCTATCGTGACATGTTGGTTAACTTTCTCGTGCCCGAATTAGAGCAATTGGGCCTACAGCACACGCGGTTTCAACAGGACGGTGCCACATTACACACACAAGAAACTTTTCCTGGCCGAATAACGCCAAAAAGTGTTGATATCGACTGCCCCCCACGATCCCCTGATTTGACCGACCCCGATTATTTCCTGTAGGGGTACTTGAAGGGAAAGGCGTACACCAACAAACCGCAATTCCGATGCTTAAGGACAACATTCGAAAAGAAATTGCTAAAACAATACCAGAAGTCTGCGAGAATGTTATGAAAAATATGCTTGAAAGAGCTCGCGTTTGCGCCACTTGACCGAGATTATATTTCATACATAATGGTAAAGACCCTATCCTATAATCAATCAATAAAATATGAATTATAAAATTGTGTTTCATTTAAAAGTTATTTAAAAAAAACATCGGCCTGGAACATAAAACGCACCCTGTTTTAAAAACTAACAATAAGTGAGAATAATTAAAGTATTATTAACTGCATTGCATCCTATCAGTGGAAAATTGCAATTAAATTATTATAGAAAGTTTAAAATTACAAAAATATAACCAAAATAAAACTAGATATTTTTTGAATAATGTCTATCGAGATTGATAATTTTCAAATAATTATGCCCTTATTAGTAACTTACTCCTTTCACGTAGGTATACGTATATTGAAATTAGTTTTTACTTAAATATACGTATACATTATTAAGCTAATGCAACAAGTTTCTCGCATTAACTTCTTTTGCCAATGTTCCAGTCTAGTCGTGGCATATTTTTACAAATAACTCGTTAAGGTAATTACTCCTGATACATTTATATAATTTACTGCAATAAACTAAATTAACGAGACACGTACATAAGCAACCACTTATCGCACATGGTTTTGATGAAAGTTTTAATCGGAACTTAAAAACTAAAATTGTAACCGCACCCTCGCAAATTGCAATTCGAAAGGAATTGCTTAAATCGAAAAGTTTAATCATTAAAAAGATGTAGCCCACAGGCACACTATTCGCTATTACATCTAGCAAATTCAAGTTTTTACGTTATAGTAATAGGACATTGGGTCACATTATAACCTCATTTTTTCATTGAACAAAGAGAATATCTTACTTGTAATCGCTTGGCTAATAATAAATAAAGGCGGTACAAAATTGAAACTCTGTGACCATCGGACTGTGTTTAAACTAATTTGCATCCGGCCTTTTTTGTACAACGATATCTGCATTTTGCGAAATGTTTTTGCTAGAAAACTGCGAAAAAATGTAAGACAAGATAAAGCATCTAAATATTGACCGTTAAATTTTTTTTATAACAATTTGAATAATTGTATTTCTCGGAAAAAGTATGTTAAACACTATCGACACGGCATGTTCGTGAATCTGTGAAGGCATGGAAACACGCTTTCTCGATTTAGGTACATTGAAGAATTAACCGAAACCTCTATGCACGTGCTTTTAATTTTGTTTTATTATCATTCACAGCCGACTATATAAATATATACCCGCATGCAATAACTTATAACTACAACCTAATATATCGATGATTATTATTTGCGAATCTTTCAGACGGTACTAAATTATAGAAAACGATATCGGCAAGCTATGATTTACGAATCTTGTTTTACAGTGCATTTTTTTAATGGAATTAGGTAGGGATGGCAAATTTACTTCTACCTTTAATTACTAACAATTTGGTTAATATTTTTATTAATAACGAATTTCCAGTAATTCTCTACACCAGTGTTTTCCAATTTATTTTAGCCATGGAACTCTCTTATAGTTTTTAAAAATACGGTTTACTTTTAAATAAAAACAAATTTTGCCTGGTTATTTTGTACTTTTGGTAATCCAGTGGTAGAAGTAAAGTGTTTGTAATGAATATTCTTGTTTCCGTTTCTCAGCAATCTTTAGGACCACACTAGATTTTAAACGACGATATGATGGGTTTTAATCCTCCTGAACAGGGTCGGATCTACATAGGGACTGATAGGGCTTAAGCCCTGGGCCCCCAAGTGTCAAGGGCCCACAAAAATTGAATTATTATCATACATTTTTAATACTCTTTCATTAACAATGAGCACTTATCGTATAGAAAAAAATATTTAATATTAATAATATAATAATAATAATAATTTATACTATTAAATAAAAATTAGCTTCAACAATTACAGACATTACAAAATCGCGCCATGCGCACTATTTTAAAGTGTTCAATTCATTCCCCTATCAAGGTTATGTTAAATACACTTGAATTTATGAGTATTAATCAGAGAATAATATTTAGAACATTAGAGCTAATTTTTAAAATTAAACTACAAAATATCTGTATGAAAATGTAAAATTAGTCCATGAGATCCACAGTTATAAAACTAGAAATAGGCTTGATTTCGTTATAGAGAAATGTACTAAAAGTCAAACTTCGCGTTCGTTATTTTATCAAGGTTTTAAAATATTTAATAATATGCCGCATCAAATCAAAAGATGTAATAATTATAAGAAGGGTATTAAATTAATTAAGGAGTACGTATTAGAACACTATTAAATTATTACCTATTTTAGATATTTAGAATTTAGAAGATTTTTAGATTTTTATTTTTATTTCATTTTATTTCATTTTATTTTTAGGCCCGCTGCACACGTACGTTTTTCGCCCGCAGCGGGCCCGCAGCGGGTCCGCAACTAACCCGCTGCGGGCCCGCAACTTACCCGCAGCGGGCCCGCAGCGGGCGCCCGACGGGTGCCGAAGTTTCTTCGATGCTCACGTAGTTTTTTTGCGGCACAGTGCCGTAATTGTTATTCAGTCAGGCATTCGTTCTTTTGCGAGCGCTTTTCTTTTCGCATCACATATGGAGGTGTCACATAGAATTGATTGTTAATAATCGTGAGTATAACACAGCGATACGTCAAGTAAACAGTACACAATGCACTTGAACTTTGAGCTGTTAGCGTTACCCACAGTG
Source organism: Elmis aenea (assembly GCA_947652605.1). Taxonomy (NCBI): domain Eukaryota; kingdom Metazoa; phylum Arthropoda; class Insecta; order Coleoptera; family Elmidae; genus Elmis; species Elmis aenea. Next base: position 14,604,222 of record OX393580.1, on the reverse strand, counting down.
CACCAGAAGGATGCGAGCTAGCTTTCCACCAATCACGCAACATCCTATCTGTAGATGGACCAAGGAACACAGCGCATTGTACTGTTTTACTGCCAAGGTAGTGAAATGCTTTCACTGCCTACTAGCCCCATTTTCCAAACCCGCACGAACAAGTAGGCTCGGAGAAACAATTTTTTTTTTTTAAGGGAGCGCAATTTTTCGTTCTTGCCCCGGGCGCCAAAACACCTAGAGACGGCCCTGATACTACAATGTACTATAGCACCGCAAATAACTTGCCCGCTGCGGGCCCGCAGCGGGCCCGCTGCGGGTAAGTTGCGGGCCCGCTGCGGGCGAAAAACGTACGTGTGCAGCGGGCCTTAGTATTATTATATTTACTATTACTATTAATTATGTTACAATGTAATAGCAATTGCTAAATAAAGCTTACTTACTACTACTAATTATTTGTTTTATTTTAATCAATGTAATATAAAAATATAATTGGTCATTATATAAGATATTGTTTGTAATTTAACAACATTTCATAAATAAATAGGTATATTTCAACTCTGATTTTGATATTATTAAAAATGAATTTTAAACCCCAATTTAAAGATTCTTAATCTAACAAAAAGGGGGCCCCATTGGACTTCAATAAACCCTAAGCCCCAAAAAACTTAGATACGCCCTTGCTCCTGGACAGCATATTTTAGTCTGGCGAATCGTCATAGCAAATTTATCAAATTCTTAAATGTGATTTACAAATGTCCAAATAAAATTAACGCATTTTAGTGAGGATAACATTGCAACCGCCAGATGTACAAACAGAACTCGATTAATTTAATAAAAATGTTCACCCGATCTATTGCGTCGTTCGTGGAAAATGGAAAAGTTTTTCCATTATTGATTTCTCAGAAAATTTTATTCTTGATAAAAGTTGGTGCATGACCTAAAACTAATATTAAGATTTAAAAAAGTGTAATAAAAACTTGTATTTTAGCGATTTTTGAAATATTTTTAAGTGTAAAGTGCCCTTATTTTGAGAGATACAAAACAAAATTATGAAAAAGAGTTATTTGAAACCTAAAAATAGGGCTGCATTTAAATTTTGACGGTCAAAATTTATTTTTTAAGAAATTTTAACCACTTTTCTTGCGAATATTTCAAAAATCGCTAAAATCTAGTGCCGTATGACGTTTTATTAAACGTTTTTTTCATCTTAAAATCAGTTTTAGACTGCACCAACTTTCATCAGGAATACAAATTTTCTGAGAACTCAATAATAAAAAACTTTTCTATTTGTAGCACTTTTTGAATGTTAAAATTTTTTAAACTTGAAATTTGCCGTGAAAATTTAAATCTAGCCCTATTTTTAGGTTTCAAATAACTCTTTCCCAAATTTTTTTTTTTTTTGTATCTCTTAGGAAAAGGGCACTTTACTCTTGCGAATATTTCAAAAACCGCTAAAATCTAGTGTCCTATGACTTTTCATTAAACTTTTTTTCATCTTAATATTAATTTTAGATCATGCACCAACTTTTATGAAGAATAAAGTTTTTTGAGAAATCAATAATAAAATTGTTTTCCATTTGTTACAGACTTTTTGAATGACGCTTTATTTTATATCTAATAATATGCATTTGAATTATTAATTTCGATTTTGCCGTGATTAATAAAAAGACAATATTATTACTTACAATATAAATGATTCACTAAACGTGCATAAGAATAAATGGTAAATTTAAAAAAATAAATAAAACGGTTAAAACCTGTAAAATAAATAATTTTTTTCGTTTTCAATCTTTAACGAAACAAGAATTTTTTTCGTTTCTGTTTTGGTTCTTATTACAATTTAGTTATTTCTTTTACGTTTTCGTTTCGTTGTTAGTCTCTGATGGTAACTGACTCTTAATATAATTAATTATAAGTAAGGAAGTATTAGTATTAAACTATCAAGTAATTGAGTTTATTAATTTTTTACCCTTTTCTGACGTAACCTCTTCTGTGGAGCCAAATTTGGGAAACGATTCTTTATTGGTTTGTTTATTATTAGATGTATGCAAATGAAATTTTAAAAGTTTTTATGTCTAATGCACACGATTTAAGTTTTTTTAAAGAAAACCACATTTTTTTTGTCTCAAATTCTTCACATATTAACTACATTTAAATCTGATAACATTTTAAAGCTTATTACAGTGCAACCTCCATAATCCGAACAATTAAATGCAAAGGGTCAATTCGGATTAGTGAATTGTTCGGATTATTGGATTTATAAAAAAATATATAATTTACAACCCTACAACATTTTCTGTATGCTATTACACACATACAGTCGATTTTCCGACACCATATTTTAATGAAATACTGGAAAAACGTTTTCCAGATTTAATTTCATTTATTATATCAACTTTTTCTTGCAAATTTAAAGTTTTATGTTGTCTTTTCGAAATTTTTTGCACTTATTATTATACTTTTTACGTCGAGCTACTACTACACCATTGCACTCTAAAAGTTGTAATAAGAGAATCAAAGTAGATGCTCATAAATGCTACGTTTATGCAGAAAAATACTTGCATAGTTCAGATTAGCGAGGTGCGTTCGGACTATGAGTTTAGAATGTCAAAGGTCGGATTAGTGGATATTCGGATTAAAGTGTGTTCGGATTATAGAGGTTGCACTGTATTATTATTTTTTTTATTATTGAAAGCTTATTAAAAAGTTTTGTTTTGGGAGAACAATGTAGTTAGTGGGCGTTAGTTACGTTAGTATTAATACATTATTTTAATACCACAAATGAGTAACACGCAAAATGTATAAAATATCCTATAATCTCGTGTTTTTTTTTTATAGAAATACCGGTATAAGTATTTAATTTGCCGGTGAATTTAGTGCCGGATGGGTATGCTATTGATTTACCGGTGCAGCAATTTCCATTTTGCATATTGCGTTTAAAATTTACTTAGGTCATTCAAAAAATTTATTATCTTAGTTTAAAATTTAAAACATTTGTCGAGAATAACATTATACAGTTTTATGGTCTTTAATAAATTATTTTTAAATTATAATTTCCACATCATCAAACACACTATTAAACTAACTATTTGACACTTGACGTTCTGCATGATAACCGAAAAATAAAACATGTACCAACACAAAATAATACCTTGTGCGTTATTTTTTTTTTTTTAAATTTGTGGTTTATTGACACTTCAACAGCTCAGGTTATTAGTGTCAGTTGACATATTACATCTTGTTATACATTTTTATTTGTTTTAAAAAATCGATTGTTTTCTTTAGGTTCTTCTTTGTATCCTTTAAAGCTGATCCGAAGGTACTCGCTATTAGCTGTATTTTCCTTTCATCCTCGTACTTTGGGCAGTCCATCAGGATATGTTTGACTGTAAGGGGAGGCGCACAGTTTTCGCAAAGGTCCGGATTCGTTCCATTTAGTAGATGTTGATGTGTCAGCCTTGTATGTCCTATTTTTAGTCGAGTGATTATTGTTTCGTCCTTTCGGTTGAAGTATTTTATTCTCTTTTCGGTATTTTCTTTTATTTCTCTTAGTTTGTTATTTTCAGTGTTATACCAGTCCGTATTCCACGAGAGCTTTGTTTTGATTTTAATGATTGATGTAATGTCTGAAGCTGGTATGGGGATGTTTTCTATCTCTTCTTTTGTTGTTGCTTTTTTAGCCTCTTGGTCTGCTTGTAGTGGGGAAATCTAAATGGGATAGAATAGGAAACGAAAACATTAGAGAAATGACAGAGCAGGAGCCACTGATAGAAAAAATAAAGAAGAAACAGCTAGACTGGTATGGTCATGTAATACGAATGAATCCGGACAGATTTACAAGAAAAATAATAGAATTAGGAAAACCAGCCAAAAAACAAAGAGGGCGACCAAGAAGAAAATGGATGGATCAAATAAGGGACTGGGGATCGGAAAGAGGAAAAACACCAGAGAAAATGAAAACACTCGCAAAAGACAGAAAGGCATGGCGAAAATGGACTCGGGACGCGAGACCCACCTCCGACGCCTGAAAAGGCATAAGGAGATAAGAAGAAGAAGAAGAAGAAGAAGAAGAAGAAGGTCTGCTTGTTCATTTCCTATGATTCCCATATGGGCAGGGACCCACATGATAGTTATATCGATGTTGGAGTTTAAAATTTGATGGATATTCTCCTGGGTCTTTTGGATGATTCTGCTACTTGTGTATATTGTCTGTATGTTTTTGATCGTGTTTAGAGAGTCCGTTAGTATGATGTACTTTGTGCCGCCTCTTTCTTCCTTGTGCGTTTGGTATAATCTTTGGGAGATTTTTCGTATTTGAAGCAATACATACGATAAAAACGACAGAACTTAACAAATGTTTTTTAAATATTGCGAAGGCGTTAAAATATTGTCAATTAATCCTGGTGTGACTTATATAAGTGTTATAGACTACAGGAAATAATTTATAATTACTGTTAATCGCTGCTAATCACTCTTCATTACTACGTAATTCCATGCCAATAACCTTGATTATTATTCGACGATGTAAAGTCTTAATTGGTGAATAGATTTTAATAAACGTGACTGATTTTAAATTTGAACTGTATAAAACATCTGCATATACACTTTTAGAATTTTAAATATTTAAAAGTTTTTAAATTTATACATAGTGCGATTAAAAATATTTAGTAATGAAATTTTAAAATTAAAGTTCTTTAAATATGACAGCTGCAAGAATTTCATTATAATATTTACGACCTTTCAAATATAAGAAGCTTTATAAATAATTTTGAAGTATTAAGTGAAATTGCGGTAAACTTAAATATACGCGTCATTCAAAAAGTCTGCAACAAATGGAAAAATTATTATATATTTCTCAGAAAATTTTATTCTTGATAAAAGTTGTGGCATGGTCTAAAATTAATTTTAAGATAAATAAAAGTTTGATAAAAGTCATAGGACACTAGATGTTAGCGATTTTTGAAATATTCGCAGTAAAGTGCCCTTATTTTCAGAGATCCAAAAAAAAATTATAGGAAAAGTTATTAGAATAAAAAAATAAGGCTAGATTTAAATTCTGACGGTCAAATTCCATTATTTTTAAAAGAGATTTTAACATTTAAAAAGTCTACAACAAATAAAAAAGTTTTTATTATCGATTTCTCAGAAAATTTTGTTCCTGATAAAAATTGGTGCATGGTCTAAAACTAATTTAAAGATGACAAAAAGTTAACTAAAAAGTCATAGGACACTAGATCTTAGCGATTTTTGAATTATTGTGAAACGGGGGACACTCACAAACAAAAATAGTAGCCGAGTGAATGCAGCAGAAATGAGATTTCCGAGAAAATTCCAAGAAAAACCAAAAAAGATAGAATCAGATATGAAACATATAGAGAACAATTAAAGATAAAATCAGTTGAAACAAAAATACAAGAAAAACAGCTGGGATGGTTGGGTCACATTTATGGACAGAAGAAAAGTTAACCGGGAAAGTCTATGAAGCAAGATCACAGGGAAAAACAAAAGAGGTAGACCGAGAAAAACCTGGCAAGACGACGTAAAAAAAGCAGCAAAGGATAGAAACATTAAATGAAAAGACATAAAAAGCTAGCACAAGACAGAAAAACGTGGAAAAAATTCAGCACAACACAACTCAACAGTCCTACACCTGACAGTAGAAAGGCTCATGACTAAATAATAAAATAAGAAACTTTTCAATCCATTACCTCAGAATGAATTTTCATTATTCAATGGTCGTTTTACGTTCTAAATCAATTATGTACTTCAATGTAGAATCTTAAAAACTATTCTTTCTTCAAAATAACCTTGTAGGCAAAGTAATTGAATAATATTATGGTGATCAATCATAAAATAATTTACTATTTACTTAACTCAAATTGATTTATAATATGTTTAATTTTTATACCTAACTGCAAAAAATGTACAACATTCTAAATACTATGTCAATTACCTAGTTGTAACAATTAAAAAAACAAAACAGTTTATTATGGAACATGTTCAGTAAATACTTCATAGGCAATCAATCAAACGGGAACATAAGCATTGATAAGTGTTACAATTTAAATAAATGTGCAAAACACGATAAGCCTTTCATCAAAGCGGGAATCCAGGATGTTTATTTGCTGTACTTTTACGTGTTAGTGCACACATTCCTGTATAAGTGTATCAAACACCTATTAATTATTGCGTAAATGTTAAAGAGCATTGTAGTTCAATAGAAAGCAGAAATAACAAGAATTATCTATACACGAACTACATCGCGTTCCTGTACAAACTCGTTATACAACTGGCATGGTTCGTATATCCATTAACAAAAAAATTCAGATAAGACTAATGGTGAAACATAACCTATTTACTAAGTCAGGGAAGCACATACTACCCAACGATATATTTAGCTCTTTACATACTTAAAGCAAAAAACAAGAAGAAAATATTAATGTATCATATACCGTAAATGTATTACTCTATAAAATAACTACATGCATAGTCGCAATTTATATTCAGGATGTTTTAAAATACTCTATAAGTAAAACCAGTGAGGTACAGGCTAGTGTTTCTTAACCATTTTGAATTTGTGCCCCATTTTTCAACGTGAAAATCTTTTGCAACCCTCTTTTCCATATCAATTTTCATTGCGCCCCCTTTTCCAAACCTCCTTCTGGCAAAACACTCCATTCGTTTTTATTTCCTAACCGTCTTTGGACCAAGTGTATTATTTTAAATACAGCGTTCTCGTTTTTCGAGGGCCACTATGAGGATCTCGTAAACGGTAAGAGTTACGACTTCGGTTCAATTAGGGCAAAGTCGTATATTCAGGTGCTTAATAATTTGACGCAAACAGAACTTATCGAGCTTTTTTAATTTTTGAGATATAGGGGAAAAAGTAAAAAAGTGGATTTTTGTTTTTTGGCCGTAACTTTTTCATTTGATGTCGAATTTCATTTCTGTAAAAACTTTTATATGGCCACTTTTTGCAAAGAATCAGAATCTCCAATTATATTTTCCGTGCGACGTTTCGTTTTTTAAAACCATCATCAGCTCACTTTTTTCTTATGGACGCTATATCTGATTTTAACGTCAATTTGTAGAGCATTTTTTTCTGAATTCGATAATGTATAACACTTGGCTCACTTTTGAAACAATTGTTGTTAAAAATGGCAAAAACAAATATTTTATTTAAAACAAATCCGAATCGGCATAGCAAATAATTGTCTTTGTCCCTTTTTCCTTGGAAGCACGTAAGTAAACCGCATGAAATTACTATTAAAGGGATTTATTTAAAAAAATAGGTAACAATAAATATGTTAGGAATGCATTAACATTGTTCACTTATTAGCAAATATTTTTAGAACATTTTCTTTGGTTAAGTAATAAATTTCTCTAAAATGTGTATTTAATACTTATTTGGCATACAATTATTTGTAACAAAATTTTCGTAATCAAATAATATAAGTGTTCATAGTTTACAAAAAACGTTCAGAAATCTGTTTACGCTTTTTGCTTATTATTAGAAGTCATTAACGCAGATAAAAGGCATAACTCGTTATTTTTTGTTACAAATAATTGTATGCCAAATAAGGATTAAATACACATTATAGAGAAATTTATTACTTAAACAAAGAAAATATTCTAAAAATATTTGCTAATAAGTGAACAATGTTAATGCATTCCTAACATATTTATTATTACCTATTTTTTTAAATTAAATCCCTTAAATAGTAATTTCATGCGGTTTACTTACGTGCTTCCAAGGAAAAAGGGACAAAGACAATTATTTACCATGCCGATTAAGATTTGTTTTAAATAAAATATTTGTTTTTGCCATTTTTAACAATTGTTTCTAAAAAGTCCCAAGTAAATACATTATCGAATTCAGAAAAAAACGGAAAATATAATTGGGGATTCTGATTCCTTGCAAAAAGTGGCCATGAAAAAGTTTTTACAGAAATTAAATTTGATATTAAATGAAAAAGTGACGGCCAAAAAGCAAAAATCCACTTTTTACTTTTTCCCCTATATCTCAAAAATTAAAAAAGCTAGATAAGTTCTGTTTACGTCAAATAATTAAGCACCTGAATATACAGCTTTGCCCTAATTTAACCGAAGTCGTAACTCTTACCGTTTACGAGATCCCCCCCATAGTGACCCTCGAAAAACAAGAACCCTGTACATGTTTTTGTTAGTACCTATTTTGCCAATGTAAACTTGAAAATACATCGAAATCTGGAACGCTAGTTATTAGGCTCATTTAAAGTCGGGAAATATACAGGATGTTTCTTAAATATTGCGAAAAAATTCGGGTGGGGATTCCTTATCAAAAATTAAGGGGCGTTTTTCATATAATTTTTTTCCCTTAGAAGTCTTCTTTCGGAGTTACACCCCCCTAAAGAGGAGCGATAAAATTAGGTTTTTATTTTATTTCTCAAATTTGGATAAATGTAGGAGAATGCTATTTGGTATATGTTTTATACTTATTAAAAGGTTTCCCATAGTAATATTTTCAATCATCTCTCACCTTTTAAACAAGTACCCATTTAAATAACGAAATTCAAAGATAATAACGCAAAACATTTTTATGTTGTCTTAAATAAATTAGTTTTTTTTTAAATATTTGATTATTCAATGAAATTGCAATTACTTCTAAATTTTCCTCTTCTTCTTAATCGGCTCCTCTTGTACCTTTCGGTGTCGAGGTATGCTTTTCTATTTCTGTATTATGTTTCTCCACTCCTGCCTATCGTTACCTAATTGTTGCACATCTCTCCAGCTGACTCCTTTTTCTTCTAGTCTCTGCCTCACTTCTTTTTCCCATTTTATTCTTCGTCTTCCTCTATTTCTTTATCCCTCTATCTGCATTTTCCATCCTATTTTCGCGTATCTACTTTCTGGCATGCGTAGTAAATGTCCAAGCCATCTTAATTGATTGATTCGTCTCCATCTTTTCCTTAATATCTGTTACTCCTAGGTTATTTTGAATTTTTTCGTTACTGATTTAATCGATCAGTCTACATCCCTCTATTTTTCTCAGAAATCTCATTTCCTGTACCTGTATTCTTTGTTTTTGTTTTTGAGTTAGTGTCCAAGTTTCTGAACTGTACGTGAGAATGGGTACGTACACTGCAGTAAAACTTGCGTCTTCGTTTCTTTTGATATTTCCTCTTACTTATCAAACATTTATTAGTGGCCTAGTAAAATTTCGTCGCTGCCGCTATTCTGTTATTCAGATCTTCTTCCAATTTACCATTTTCTGCATTTATTGTTCCTAAATATTTAAAATTGGCTACCTGCTCTATCTGTTTTTGGTCTAGCATAATTGTAACTGCGGTTTACGATTTTTCGCTATAATCATAACCTTTGTCTTTGTTATATTAATATTAATTTTATATTATATTCTACATTTTATAACACTAAATAGTTTTAAATCTAAGAAATGCATAGCTTCCTGTAATACTATTGTTGAACTCTACTCTACTATTATGATATTAAGTTACAGTAAATACAATTTAAGGAACATTTGAAAGTAACAATGTAACAAAACTGTATATAGTTTTGCGTTTATAATTAATTTTAAACAAAATGAAGATGCTAGGAGTATATTTATTTCTAGGAAACAAAGAAAATGTAATAATTTCATGTTATGATTTATAAAGGTGGTATTTATGAATAAATTGTATTTTTAGGAATATAAATTCGATAGAAGTTTAATTGGTACCCAATACGTATGGTTAGCGCTTGCCACGGAAAGTAGCAAATCATACGAAATACATACAAATTATTATTCGTAAAAGTTACAATTGCAATATTAACTTTCTGTTTTTCCTTTTTGTGATATACTTTCAGACAGAGTTTTGTTCTTTTCTCTATCAAGCTAGTCTTGAATTTAAATAATTGGAAATTGACACACAGATGTATTTGCGGCCAATTGCGCATACCGCATATAATTAAATGTAAAAGCTTTATATGTGGTTACATGTATTAAGCTAAATCAAATATTCACAATATATGAGTGTTGCACAAAACTGTAACTATTGCAATAATAGCCTTGCTAAACTACGTATGTACATAAGTGTAACAGCGGAAATACCTACGTAAAAATTTGCTTGGTCGATCATGTAAAGGTAGGCAAGTACGTAAATAAATGTAATTATACTTATTAGTTACTATAATATAATTTATTGTTTATAATGTGGTAATTTGTGTATACGCAATTATGATTAAATCAGTTTTAAAATTATATTATTACATCCAGTTTTATTTTACAACCTTTGCTACAAAATCTATTTTGGTTTATTTAAATTTAAAATTAGACTTCACATAAAAATATGTTGTCAACCGCTTTAGTGCTGCTCCTGGATAAACTACTACGATGTAGGCGAATCGAATCGAATCGAATCGGGAGTATTGGCCTGCCTTTATAGGGACACTTGGTCCCTCTTGGGCGATGAGGTTAGGGTTTTGGGATTTTGAAAGAAGAAGATGGTGCAGTATAGGGTGCTTTGGTTGAGCGCTGTCGTCAGTGAGGGTGGTTTTAAAAATTAGGTTTGGGGCAGTGGCTTAGGGGCGTTTTAGAGAAGAGACTCGGGGGGTTTTGGAGAAAGGCTCGGGGGTGTTTTTAGAGAAAAGGCTCGGGGGTGTTTTTAGCGAAAAGGCTTGGGGGTGTTTTTAGCGAAAAGGCTCGGGGGTGTTATTAGCGAAAAGGTTCGGGGGTGTTATCGATAGCTAGTCGATATATTTGGGGCAGGTTGGAGGTTTTGGCTAGAAGAATGGTGGGGATGTGTCTGAGTTTCTTGCGCGGTTTGCGCGTGTTGGGGGGAGGAGGTATGGAGAGAAGCGGGACTATGCCGGGGACGTTGTTGTTGATGAGTCGGGTGGTGTAGTTGTCTAGATTGGAGGAGATTCTCTCATTGATTGGGGGAGTGAGTGTTGGCAAGTTGATGTACCTCGTTTGAGGGGTGAAACCTGTCGAGTCTGAGGCATTTTCGTAGAACGGCCCTTTCGAAAGGGAGGATGTTGTTTGAGATTAGTTTGGGCTTGGTAGATAGAAGAAGAGCACGGTATTCGAATAAGGGTCTGATGAATGTGGAGTACGTGTGTAAAAGAGTTTTGGAGTGGCAGCCTGTGAATCTGCCCCGGATGATAGAGAGGAGCGAGGCTCTGTGTCGGGCACGCTTTAGCGTTTTGGACAGTTCTTCGGAGGGCGAGAGGGTAGTGGTTAGAGTGATTCCGAGATACACTATAGAGTCGGACATAGGGAGGTTTGTTTCCCAGAGATTAAGATTGACGTGGGCTGGATTGAAATTGGCGGTTTGTGAGAAGTTGGGGTGGCGGAAGAGAATGGTTTGGGTTTTGTCGGGATTCGGCTTGATCAACCAGTCTCTCATCCAGGACTGGAGAGAGCGTAGGTAGATCCGCAGACTCCGACCGGCTACTTGTGCGGACCTTGCCGTGCACCAGACGGCAGTGTCGTCGGCGTATTGGGCAAGTGTGACAGAAGGTAGCATACGATGGTTGGGGATAGGTTGAAGAGAAGAGGGGCAAGTATGGAACCTTGGGGCACACCGGCGGCGGGGGTAGAGGGGTCTGAGAGTTGATTGTAAATGCGGACACGATGTATGCGGCGAGATAGGTAGCTCTTTATGAGGCGAGTAAAGTTTATTGGGACGTTAAAGGAGTTAAGTTTGTAGAGATCGATATGTAGGCTCGTCGACAAGGGGAATGCAGTCAATTACAGAGTTCTTTTTCGTGCACTTTCGACGTTTGTTGTAATCAATCTGCTTCGGATTGTTGATTTTGTTCAACTTACTTTAATTCTCACTAATTTCGGTAACAAAACTAATAAACAATCGTAAATCTTTTACAATAATATTTATATAAAGGAAAATACAGTGTATTTTATTTAGTGGTTTAGTGAAAATTGCTCAAAAACAATTGCTCGAAAGAAAATTGCTCGAATACAATTGAAGACCTTGGTGCAAGAAGGGGATATGTGCAAAAATGTAAAAAAAAAACTTGTACAGAAATGGGTTTTAAAATATGCGCTTTTCATATGGTGCAAATGTGGGATAAGTAGGGCTTATAGAAATTATTTTTCTAAGCCCTACTTATCCCACATTTGCACCATATGAAAAGCGCAAATTTTAAAATCCATTTCGAAATAATAAAAAAATACTAAATTTTTACAAATACAAAATAATTAAATGTACTAGAAAAGTTGTTTACACATAGAAAAATGTATTTAAATTTATTTACAAATGTACACTTACTCAGTTTGTTGTTGAGATATAAGTGTTGAAATGTAAACAACTTTTCTAGTACATTTAATTATTTTGTATTTATATAAATTTTATATTTTTTCATTATTTCAAGCAATTTTCCTTTCGAGGAACTTTCCATTCGAGTAACTCTTTTTCGAGCAATTGTATTCGAGCAATTTTCTTTCGTGCAATTGTTTTCGAGCGATTTTCCGCACCCTGTATTCAGTTTATTGTGGTTGCATACGTTAATTGACTGGCATAGATTAATTAAACTTCCTCATTTTTATTCAAAATTAAAATTATAAAAGAAGATTCAACAATTGAAAATTTCCATATGGTCCGATATATTATCAGAAAAAAAATAAACAGATACCTTTTAATTAAATTAAAAGAAAATGCGTTTCGCTAAAAGGTACTTCTACGATTTATGTTCTTTTCTTTACATATTTCTAAACAAAATTTAAGATGCTTCTTCAGTGAAAAATATTTAAAGTGTATTTAAGAAGTTATAGTTTGTACCTTAACAAGTTTTGGAAATACTTGATAATTCGTTTCATACCACAATATTTGTATTAAATAATGTTAAATAAATTCTAACAGTAAATGAAATCAGCGATTATCAACGTAAAGAATGATCCAAAGATATTATATTTAACTAAAACAACGATTTATTAAATAAAAACGGGATAAGAAAACTTTTATTATACAGGGTGGTCCGCATAGATATCGTAAACGGTAAAAGCTACAAAGAAGTTTAAATTAGACAAATTGTTCCTTTTTCTGAGACCTATTCGGTGATGCTTTAATTTTTTTTAAATTTCCATGGCACGTTGGATAATAAACAAAACTCAAAATGGGAATTTTTCTTAAATCGTTAATAACTGTTATACTTGATGGTACAAAAATGTTTTTGGGGTAAAAGTTGTAGATTTTTTTACGCACTGTTAAATTAGGCCATTAAACTGTTTCAATGAGAAAAATAAATAAACTGAGAGTCAAACACTGCAAGCTTGCGTTTACACCAAATGTTATTGTAATATGAACTACGTAGAATTTTTTTGATTACATAAAACATAAAAAGTACCTGTACAAAAATACATTTTTCCCAAAAGTTTTATTGAAATCAAAATAAAATTGTAAATTATTATTAACTATTTATTAATTAAAGTATTAATTATATCAGTGTTGTGTATTTAAAAAAAAATTGTTATTGACGTGAAAAATGCTTTTAAATTAAATTTGTATAATCTTCCTTAAGACCACTGAGAAAAGGTGAATTTGGTCTTTTTTTTTTAACGGAGGCATCCAACGCGGTTTGGTATAGGTTTTCGTCCGAAGCCTCTATTTGTCCTTTATTTTCTCTAAGAAAATATGGTCACCGTACTTATTGGTCTCCATTAAATTCTTAGTTTTTCTTATTATTTATATTGTTGTGGCCTTCAAAGGTCTTAAAAACCTTGACCAATCCTGGATTGATTCCCTGAGTCATTTAAAATGTTTGGTGTCTTTTACTCTCTTTTATCATAAACTTTGTAACTCGAGATTAATTTTACTAATTTTCATAACACATGAACCACGATTAAAATTTTGTGATTTGCTTAATTCAAACATAATTTAACAATTAAGTAGAACATAGGAACATTAGGCTGTCTTCTTTATTTTTCAAGGCTAGGTAGATGACTTAATAATTTATCCTCGTATTAAAAAAAAAGTTTGCGTAGAGTTTTGGGCACCTTCAAGAACATTGGTAATTAATTGTTTGTTTTAAAAATTTTGCAATAAATTGAAAGAAACAAATATTATAGCACAAAATACAAAACTTCTTCAATACAAGTTTAAAGTGGAAGATTTGTAATTAATTTAGAAGAAATTAACCAACATATACAGGGAGATTACATTTCAGCATGGAGATCTCGCTTATTATAAGAGATACAGATTTGTTTAAATTAGATGAATTATTCTTTAGTATGAGAGGAACCGCAATCAACTTTTAAAAGTTCCTCGTGCTTCAGATGTTATAGCAAAAACTAAGAAAATGTTGAATTTCTTTTTTCTCTCATAATTTTTTTGTCTTAATCGTTGGAACAATTTTATTTGTACTTTCTTAAGGTACTTTTTTTTATGCAGAATGCAACTATTATCTTAGATTTTTTTAGCACTCTTCAGAAGGTGCAAATAAAATTAATCTAATGATTAAGAAAAAGTTATGAGAGAAAAAATAAATTCGACATTTACATAATTTTTGCTAAAAAATCCGAACTACGAGTAATTTTGCACTTTTAAAAATTGATTGTGGCTTCTGTATCTCCTATAATAAGCGAGATCCCCATGCTGGAAATGTAATCTGAGACACCCTGTATAATTAAACATCGTGGTACACCTACTTCCTATGCAAAGCACTGATACATACTTAAGTTTTTAAAAAAATATTTTCATACAATAATTTTATTGGCAGTATACGTAATTGTATTCAGCATTACCTACATTAATGTAAAAAAAGTATCGATTTATTTACGAATTTCATCTTCCCTTAAACTTAAAAGATCATAAACGGACATAATTGCAACTGGTTTAAATAGGTTGATTACAGTAATTATGGCAATTGCTTGCTAGGTGCTCGTTTTGTAAAGGTTACTTAATAATTACGATGCATTTCTGTTTGAAATCCAAGTGGCCATATTAAGAAACATTAATAATGTAAAATTTATACATGTTACTATTACTTAAGAAGGATATCAGCAATTAACAAAGGTATTTCTTAAAACAGATATTTTAAATGTATGACGTTATAGCAGGTTGATAACCATATTATAGTTGCATACGAATTTGGAAACTTGTTAATAAATTGTTTCAAGTATAACGAGTAGGCGTTTTAAGACCTGTAAAAGTGAGAATGCTTTTTTGTGGACGTCAACCAAATGATCTATAGACCAAGCAGCTAGATGATTATTATCGGCACTATGTAATTAAAGCACTTATGTAACATTTTAGTAACCTAAAATAATTTTTGCAAACGCCATTAAAAAAACAAAACTTAATGTTTTCGCATGGTTCTAATATTATTGTTATGTAAAAATTACATTCACAATTTAGTTTAATAATGCAGTCCATAACTATTACATAGGTGCACCTTTAAAAAAAGCATTACGAGTTAAATTTATTTTTTATTACAAAATAATTTACTAAACATTATTAATTATCTTAATATACAACCTATTTTGTTACATGAATGTAGTAAGGCCGGTCTCCCACCAGGGATACGCTACCGCGACGATACCTTGAAGCGATTTGAATGTGCGGTATTGAAGGCGACCGAAAAATGAGTCGCGTCGCTTATGTTTGCACACCAAGAATACGCGACCGCGACGCAACTTCCCCGCTGACTGAATACTCGGTTAGTTGTTCACAAAATGTTAAGTGATGAAGAAAAGGCAGTCATTGCCTATTATTATTATCGTAGAAAAAAGAAAAACCAACGTCGTTTCTGGGTAGCACCTTATATTTGTAAAAATATTAACAGAGGAGCGTTTGTGTGTGCCCAGAAACTGTACTGTGATGAACGAAAGTTCAAATCTTTTTACAGGATGTCAAAAGCAAGCTTCAAACTACTACTTCAGCTAGTTGGTCCTACAATTATGAAACAAGACACACATTACAGACGTTGTCTCCCCATTGAGGAACGATCGCTAATTACTTTGAGGTGAGAAGTAGAATGAATAAATTTGTTTTTGAAAATTATTTTATTGAATAGGTACAAATAACTTAACATTACAAATTAAACAAATCACTGTTTTCGGTATAAAAGAGGATCGAGAATAGGATTCCGTGGAATGGTGTGATGCAGAAGGCGAGGGAAGCGAGCTTGTAGTAGTTGAGAGGGTTAACTGGGACTGGGGATTAGTATAGTTTATTTCATCTAACAAACCCAATACTTTTCTTTTAAAATCTCGAAATTGTGACTCGTTAAGTTCATCGATTTCTGGTAGCATACTTAATAAAAAATATTTACTTGAGTTAGCGTCATCAGTAACTTTTTTCTTTTGAAAGTAATCTATAAATGCTTTATCAACTTCATTAATTGTTGATTTTCGTTTTACTTGTTTCAATGGAGTAGTCCTTTCGGAAGTCTGCGGTTCTTCGGATTCAAATGCTTCAGTTGACTGTTTTGGCGAATCAACTGCTGGAGGAGACGGAAGATTTCCGGTCACAGGTGTTGAAGGTTTTATATACGGATTTAAAAACTGCAGGTAATATTAGAATTCAAAAAATTCCTAAAACGGGTTCGAAAATTTTTAATTACAAGTCGTATAATTCTTTAGTACTGATGGCGTGTAGCGATGCTGATGGAAACTTTATTTCGGTTGAAGTTGGTTTTCCTGGTCGAAATAGCGATGGTGGCATTTTTCAAGCCTCAAAACTTGGACAGTGGTTGCATAGAGATGGATTTAACATACCAAATGAACGTGCTCTACCGCACAGTGCAACAAAATTTCCTTTTTACTTTGTAGCTGATGAGGCATTTCCATTAAAACGTTATCTTATGAGACCATATCCCCAACGGTCACTAAATAATACGAAACGTGTTTTCAACTATAGATTAAGTAGAGGAAGAAAAACTGTAGAATGCGCCTTTGGAATGCTGGTTCAAAAGTTTCCGGTACTCAAAAACGCGATTCAGTGTCACAGTGAATATAAAATTAATCTCATAGTCAAAGCTTGCTGTGTTCTACATAATTTTATAAGGAAAAGAGAAGGCCGTGCCTATCAACCATGTTTTGATTCTGAACAAAATATTACAGCCAGACCATTAGAAATCAGAGAAGAACACATTCCTATATCTACACAATCTGCCCAGGCTTTACGTAGTCACTTAGCTAATTATTTTACATCAGAAGCAGGGTCCCTTCCATGGCAATGGAATCATTGTTTAACATGATTAATGTTACTTACGATGTATTATATTTTGTAAATTACAAACTAAGTAAAAAAATGTAACTCCAATTTTATGGAAGGACAGGAAAACACAAGTCATGTAATAGTATTTACGTTCTATATTGATATTAATTAAATTACCCTCAAGTTTTTGTTCTTGCGCAATGGCAGCCCATGCCTTTTCAGTAATGTCTCTTCTAGAGTACTCCGCCAAATTATAGTTATAAATACAACGATGCTTTTCCACTTCTAAAACAAACTTAATGGTAGCTGCTTCTTCCATGGTGTATCTGTATACGATACTAGTCGCACGGAGGTCGACATGTTCAGTCGCTCACAATTGCTCGCCGACAGGTCGAATCACGGTAGCGTAGCAGTCGTACTGGTGAGAGAGCATACATTTATAACAACAGGCTACGACTTGGAAGCGACGTCGCGTCGCGGTAGCGTATCCCTGGTGGGAGACCGGCCTAAGAAAAGCTACATTTTTATAGCTAAACGCTAGACGAATATTCGTTTTCAAATAATTAACACAAATGCAATTTATTGCAAATGTTTTAGTTCCACAAGAAACAAAAAAATTACGCTTTTATGTCACTTACTTATTGGAAACAAAAGGTTGTTAATATACAGGGTGATTTTTTTCTATGATTACTACAGGAATCTCAGAAACTACTAGATACAGGGAAACAGTTGTATGGGAAATTTAGTGCAGAATTATGAGACGTCATGTACAAATTTTAAAATTTAGGATAAAGTCATGGCCTATCTGATTTTTGCAATAATGTAATTTTTGGAATTTTAACCAACACATTTTTTTTTACTTGTAGTGAAAAAAAAACTTGTAAATAATTTTATGCTTAAGAAGCACCAGCAAATTTTGTCTAGCGGCATGACTTAATTTTCTGTAAGCATCAATTTCTGAAAGAAAATTGTCTTGTTAAAGTTGTTTGTTTATTTCTATAGCTTAAGTGTCTCTTATTTGTTTGTACTTTAAATGTTTAAATGAACTAAATTTGTACACACTGCGACATAATCTTCTTAGATAAATTACAAACTTTCATTTTTTTTTTAAATGGAAACCATAATTGGCTATGACCCCATAAAAAAGGTTTTTTCCTCTTTTCAATAATATGAGGTTGATATTTAGGTTCAAAACAAATAAAATTCATCAAAAAGTCCTTATGAAGCTATAGAGTGCCATGAATTTAAACAATATTAAAACAAATTTCATTTAACAGTGCGTAAAAAAATCTACAATTTCTCCCCACAAATATTTTTGTGCCATCACCGAGTTATAAACGATATTGAAAAAATGTCCATCGTGATTTCTGGCTATTATCTAGCTTACCATGGAACTTTTTTAAAACATTGAAGCTTCACTAAATAGAAAGGTGAACTATTTGTCTGATTTAAACTTCTTTGTGGCTCTTACCGTTTACGAGATCCCAAAAGTGGCCCTTCTATGTGAACCACCCTGTATATTTCCCATTAAAATTTAAGCATTTCTTTCTGATATTTTATTTGAGAAGTTCTATTCGCTTCTCATTTATGTAACTCTTATTGTTTTTGAAATGTCCATGTAAATACAGGGTGTCCCCGTTATCCCCGCAAATAAATTAAGTGGAGATAGAGGACCTTTTTCTAAAAAACAAATTCAAGTAAAACTTTTTTCTAAAATCAAATGCTAAGCAGATATCAACACTTACTTGATTTTCTTACACTTCTGCATTTAAAAGACTCTGTCGCCGAAAATATCAATTCTATGGTAAAATACCTAAAATAGAGATTGAAATTCTCTACAAAATTTGTTATAATTATTTTTTGTCTACAGGCAATGATTTAAAAGTTATAAAGCAATTTGTACAAAAAAATGTTAAAAATTTAAAAACTTTAATTGTTTCTTAGACTTTGCAACCGCTGTATCTGTAAAACGAAAGGTTGTACAAAAAACGGACGGCCAATTCCGGATAGCAAATTTTATGGGCTACAACTTTGTTCGAGTAACTTTTTTGGAAAATCAAACCGATTTTCGGAAAAGCTGAAAATAAGGAATAGAGTGTAAAAACAAATTCCGAGAAATAATGTTTTGTATTTAAAAATGCTTTTAAAGAGAGTGCGATTATGTAATTGAAAATGATGGTCATTTCGAACACTCATTGAAGTAATTTTATGGTAACATGTTTATTTTATTGTGCATTGTTTTGCATTTTATCGTTTTTGAAAAAAAATATCCGAGGAATAATGATGTTTTGTATTTAAAAATGCCATAGCATCGGCATAATATTATGTATCTCATCAGTTTCATAGCTTTTTATGAAGTTTGAAATTCTTCATAAAACCACCCCTTATCATTTTCTTAAGGAGCTAACGAAAAAATTTAACAAAAAATTGTAAAATTGCAATATAAATAAGTTACGTAAATTTTTAAAAACGCCGCATCTTTTTAACGAAACGTCGTAGAGCAAAACCGATGCCTATTGCGGATAATGCGTTTAACCAACTACAATTTTAGTAAATATGTTGTTCAATAAAACCTAACCTATCATGGAAATGTTTATAATAGTGAAAAAGGTGAAAAAAAAGGCTAAAATGCATAACAATGCACATTCATTCATCTTGACACAATAGAATTAACATGTAACCACAAAATTACTTTAATAAGTGTTCAAAATGACCTCTATCATTTTCAGTACATAATCGCACTCACTTTAAAAGCATTTTTAAATACAAAACATTATTTCTCGGATTTTTTTTTACACTGTTCCTTATTTTCAGCTTTTCCTGAAAATCGGTTTAATTTTCCGAAAACTTCACTGGACCAAGTTGTTGCCCATAAAATTTGGTATCCGGAATGGACCATCAGTTTTTTTAAAGTACAACCTTTCGTTTTAAACATACAGCGGTTGCAAAGTCTAAGAAGTAATTAAAGAATTTACATTTTTTACATTTTGTTTTGTACAAACTGCTTTGTAACTTTTAGATTATTGCCTGTAGACAAAAAATGATTATAACCAATTTTGTAGAGAATTTCATGCTCCATTTAAAAGCTGCAAGGTATTTTACCATAAAATTGATTTGTTTAGCGACAGAGCTTTTTAAATGCAGAAAAGTAAAAAATCAAGTAGGTATCTACTTTTGATTTTAGAAAAAAGTTTTACAATAATTTTTTTTAGAAAAAGATCCTCTATCACCACTTAAAATATTTGCGGTGATAACGGGGACACCCTGTATATCTTAATAATATATGCAATTCGCAACAGCTGGTACATGGTAATTTACATTAACTAAATAAACAAATCAGGAAATTATTTCAATTCTTAGAGATTAATGTACGCGTTACCATTTCGTCTTACTTTCGAAAGCATTTACGTTTTTGGGATTACATTACCATTACAAAAAGACTTGTAATTATTTTAATTTTAGTCAGATAAAAAAAAAGGAGAGCGATGAAAATAATAGGTAGGCGGATAATGTAATTCATAACACATCTACATAATAATACAATCTATTTATATTTGGCATCTCTGATTTCTTCATATAAGATGTGATTCAACCTTGACAACGACCCACATACATTATTTAAATAATTATTTGTAGCAGTCCCACTCGAATTCTTCACCATCTATTTAGTTTTCAAAACTTTTGAATATTTATGAACTGCGTAATGGTCGTCATGTCGACAACAATTAAAAATGGATTTGATTTCGTAACCGAATAATTTGCCGAAATAATCCATCATAATATAGTTTATTGTTTCACCACATCCATACAACAAGAAAATAAATGAATATGTTTTAAAACGCAAGAGAATTAAACTATTTGTGAAATATCCTAAAAGTGTATTAAACTATTTCGATACATGAAGTAATTTAAGTTTAAAAATAAAATAACAAAGGAACGTCTGTCATTTACTCATGTTATTCGCTTTACAATTAGAGCACTTTAAATTTAAAAGAAACTACATTTTAAATAAACAACATTTAGCGAAACACAAGTAAAATTACTCATCCATGGTTCGACAGTTGCATTTAAATAAAAGTGAGTCATGAAAGTAAGTAAGCTACAGTACTTTCTGTTAAATAAATCGATTAAACAATTGATCGGTAGAGAAGTGAACGGCTATTAGTAAGATTTAAGGTTAAGGTTACGTTAAAAATAAGATTATACTATGAATGTATTCATTTATGTTAGGAATGTTAAATTATAAAGCGTGTGATAATGACAGCATATAAATTAAAATTAAAGCTCTCGATAACATTGTGTTACAACTAATTATAAGTGTTATTTACCTAGACTGGACCTACCTTCTAGATTTTTATTGCGAACTAACAGTTTATAGTAAACAACAAATTTTTAACATGCAAAGAAGCATTCCCTTATAAAAAAAAAAAAACTCCTGTTACTAACGGAGGATTAGTATAGAATCTTAAAAAACGCATTTGAATATATTTGAATAGAAAAATGGAACCTACACTTTACACGTAACCATCAAACTTACTAATCGTTTAATTACTTTTACAAAAGTAGCTGACTCATGATTTTAATTAATTTTTACGGTTTTGTTTACACGAAAGATTAAAATTGGGAACAATTTTTCTGAAACCAATTTTAAATCGTTTATACAGGGTGATTGAAATTCGAGTTTAAGCATGGGGATCTCGCTTATTATAATAGCTAGAGTATAGGTTTAAATTTGACAAAGTTGCTAAATTTTGTGCTCAATAATAATCTGAAGAGAAATCGAAAATATCTCAAACGTGTCCGAGAAAATTAATAAAGACTGAAAAATACGATTTTTGAAAATCGTCTATAACTCCTTTGGAGTATGAAATATTTTAAATGTGTTAAAACATTGCCCAAGCAACTTTTCAAGCCGAATCGAATGGTGGTCACAAATTTTTCCCAGATCGATTCGTTTTTGTTTTTGAAAACCAACTTTGTTTTTCTGATGGGCGCAATTTCTGCTATTTACATAATCAAATAGCATTTACTTTTCTGAATTCATTGATGTATCATACATGGTATTTTACTTCTTTATTAATCGTCAAATTCAAAAAAGAGGTTTTAAACAAATACTATTATAAATCAGGTAGGCCGGTCGTTGTAGTTTATGTTGTTTCCAAGACAATTAATCAACAAACTAAAAGTTTTGAAAGCCTATTACTTGTCACATTAATAAATTCGTAAAAATGAACTTTAACAACAAAGAAAAACGCGTTTTGAGGTTCCCTGGACCCGTTTTCACTATTTTCGCGATGACGTCCGTGTGTTGATGTTGCCTGCCCTTTGTACATTTTTGACATTTTTTATCGAAAATATTTAAAAATAAATTACAAAGTGCGTGCATTTAGTTAAAATTTTAAATAATAACTATTATACAGGGTGTTTAAGTTGTAACGTTAGTCCAAAAGTACAAGAAAAAGTTAATAGATAAAAATATTCCGTTTATATAGCATTGTAGTACATGTTAGGTTAGGGTCTATAAAAAATGGTAAATTTTCAAATTGCAAAATTATTTAAACTATTTTTTTTCGAAAACGACTAACACAATTTTTTTTAAATTTCCATGTGTTACTTTTCTTAGTAAAATGCCGTCTGTCCCAATTATCTTTAATTCTGTAATAAAATTAATTTATAAAGTTAATTACGTCATGACATTATTTACAAAAGCTGAATTAAGACGCCTGGAGAGGTACTTTAAACTTTGTATACAAATATACAAACACACATACCAAAACACATACAATACGTATATGGCGAAAGTCATTTGGTGGCCACGCCAGTTTATTTCAAAGCGATTTTTATTGCAATTTCTTAATAAAAGTACATCGCTTAGCTCAGTGATTCTCAACCTGTGGGTCGCGAAACATCTGAAGGGGGATCGCGAAGAAAATGGAAATTGATGCAAAAAAAATTATTGAACAAAAAACAATAACATAAAATACACTTAAAATAAAATAATCTTAAAATAAATTATTTACTTCTAATTGTAAGTAAAATATGTACATTGCACTGAATAACAAAAAAAAAAAACAGTACCTTTACCAAAACTGAATCAACTGAAATTGGCTACTTTCGCGGACGATACAGCATTGCTGGCAACAGGTAAAACAGATATAATTTCCACCAAAAAACTACAAACAGCTAGTGATGCCATACACGAATGGACCAATAAGTGGAAAATTAAACTAAATGAAACGAAATCAGTCCATATCAACTTTACAAATAAAAGATTGAGAAACTCTCCAGCAATAACAATCAATGAAACCATTGTCTCACACGCAAACACTGCAAAGTATCTTGGTATGACTCTTGATGCTAAATTAAGGTGGAAAGAACATATTAAGAAAAAAGAAAAGGAGTTTAAAATTAAAACCGCACAATACAGATGGCTTATTGGTAAATATTCCAAACTGTCATTATACAACAAAATTTTGATTTACAAACAAATTATTAGACCTACATGGTGGTATGGAATACAACTATAGGGGTGTGCAAAAATTACAAATATACGTAAGATACAAACTGTCCAAAACAAGGTGTTACATGAAATGCCCAACGCTCCCTGGTTTGTCAGAAACGCCGACCTTCATCGAGACCTGGGTATCTTAACCGTTGAAGAAGAAATCAAAAGATTTGCAAAGAAGCATGAAGCCAGGCTTCACCTACACGAAAATCCAGAAGTTCTCCAGCTGCTAGACAACCAAAACTTATGTCGTAGACTGAAGAGAACCAAACCGTTCGAACTTTCTAAGTGATCTGTGTAAAAGCAGAGCATTGTGCAAGTGTTAGTGTCTTTATTTCCCTAAGAATAACAAAGACAACTAAAATACGTCGCTGGACTGATTTTAGCTAAGTAACTTAGATTTAAGATTTAACAGATACAAACTAATGGTTGGTCTTACTTCTAGACCAGTTTTAGTGTTTAAACACCTAGTGTTTTAATTTAAAATAAAAAAAAAAATAAAAAAACTAATAAAACAATTGAACAATAAACATTCTTTTTTTTAATTACACACATCCTATGTAAATAGAAGTGCAAAACTGAAATATAAAAAAGTACAGCAAAATAATCTTTGTTGTACATCATTTTTTAATCTAAAAATTTGCACATACTATGATTTACAAAAACAACTATCACATATTAAACTTATTTTTATTTCTTTTACAGATATCTTACTTTCACTTTATAATAGTTTTGCAATAACGTCTTGATTATAAAAAATGTGAAAACAATTTAGGTTAAAATAAAAGTAATCAATATTTGATGAAATATTTGATTGTTTAAACGATTCGTTTATTAATATAAATAGACCTAGCTAAACTTACTTAACTTTTGTTTTCGAAGAATTTATTACCGAAACATAGTACAAGCTTCAAGACTACCGTCTCTTTATCAGTTGCAGCCTTATTTATTTATCTTTTAATTATGTTATGAAAGTATGAATGAACTAACGTTAAAATAGCAACGTTTACAAATAATTGAAGTTTTATAAAATGATATAGAAATAAAAATGCTATTCCAAAATTTTTGATTACTTAACGTTTTGTAAACAACATTAAATTATTCAAATTGTACAAAGAGCCTGTTTTTATTTAAAAATAAAATGATAAGACAAGAAATCCTTCGAAAAAAGTGACTTTTAATTTAAGCTTATTTATACTTAAGTATTGTATAATTTAAACAAAACAGGATTGAAAATGCTGTCCTTAAACATTAATTGTAGCAATAACTATAACGATTAAGTTGATGCTTCGCATTTTTGACGGACTATTTTTGTAGCAGTTATTAAAGTTAAAAGATGTACAGCCAAAAATGGTGTTGGCTTAATTTCGAGTATCAAAAAAGACATCAAAAATGTTAAATATCTCGCTTAAACGAAAAGATAGGGAAAAACTTTAAAGACATTTTTTGCATGGTTTTTTGTCCTTAATAAGATGGCGATGTTCAATTTTTTTTTACTCATACAAATATTGATATATTACACCTAACTTTCTTATTTTAAATGACAACCATAGTTGGCTTTGACATGAATCGAAAGCTTATTTTTTGCGTTTTTCAAAAATATATAAATTTCCTATGGTTGCCATTTAAAATAAGAAAGTTAGGTGCAATATATCGGCATTGATATAAGTAAAAAACAATTGAACATCGCTATCTTATTAAGCACAAAAAATCATGCGAAAAATGTCTTAAAAGTTTTTTTCTATCTTCTCGTTAAAACGAGATATTTAACATTTTTGAAAAGAGCCAAAAATGGTGTTGGCTTAATTTCGAGTATCAAAAAAGACATCAAAAATGTTAAATATCTCGCTTAAACGAAAAGATAAAGAAAAACTTTAAAGACATTTTTTGTATGGTTTTTTGTCCTTAATAAGATGGCGATGTTCAATTTTTTTTTACTCATACAAATATTGATATATTACACCTAACTTTCTTATTTTAAATGACAACCATGGTTGGCTTTGACATGAATCGAAAGCTTATTTTTTGCGTTTTTCAAAAATATATAATTTGCCTATGGTTGCCATTTAAAATAAGAAAGTTAGGTGCAATATATCGGCATTGATATAAGTAAAAAACAATTGAACATCGCTATCTTATTAAGCACAAAAAATCATGCGAAAAATGTCTTTAAAGTTTTTTTCTATCTTCTCGTTTAAACGAGATATTTAACATTTTTGAAAAGTGCCAAAAATCGGTTTTTGGCTATATTTCGAAAATTAAAAAAGATATCAAAAATCTGTTTACGGCAATAAATTTCTCTCGAAAAAATAAATCGAGTTTATGTATTTAGTTTTTTTCTATCTCTGATAATAACCGAGATACCCTGTATGGGCATCGAAAATAGACCACCCTGTACAAGTAAATGGGCCAATAGTTTTACCTAAAAATAATTACTACGTGCTACAGTAAAACCATTACTTACATTTATTAAATAAATAATCTTTGGGCGTTATTTGCCGCAACTTATTTTTGTTGTTAATACTTGATAGCAAACCATTAAATATAAGTTATATGTCGAGTATAATAAGAAATGAAGTGAACCTCGTAATATACAACACAATAGACCTACATACGAATATTCTGTTATGTACTCTATAATTTATAAGGCAATTCTGGAACAAGAACTAATTTACTGCGTATAACCGCTGATGTAGGTCCACTACAAGAACACCCACGACAAACTTTCTTATGCATACATTTATTTATATATCACGTATTATTATCTGAAACTAGGTAGGTATTTTGTTGTTATATAACAATTACACAAACTCCAGTAAGCGTTTAGTGTTTAGTGTGTAATATACACATATTTATTTTCGATCGAATAAATGAAGTAGAATAGGATCAGTTGTGTAATAAAAATAGCATTTTAATTACATTGCGTGAGTAACATCAGTGCTTTCTATTTAGATTAGAGGCTGTGCTTATTTTAAATTTCATAGCTTAATAATTACCTAGTAAATAATTGTTCAAAAACGATTTAATTGTCTAACGAACCTATAATAAACTAACCTGTATAAATTAAGTATAAGCAACGTAACAACACATTTTACAAAGGTAACAACTATTTGACAATCAGTCATGCAAACGATTATTTTAAGTACTAACCATTATAATTAATCTTTATTTAATTGTATTCTATTAAATATACTGTATTAATATAAAGTGATCATTTGTTTATTTTGCACTTCCTTGATTCACTATCTAATTGCTTTTGGTTAAAAACTATATTAATGCCAAAAACCCAAAACTTAATTTAATAATAACAACTGAGTCACTTAGGGTAATAGTTTGATTTCGATTGAATATAGTTATCTAAAACTCTCTAACGAGTGATTCAGTTTGACTGTTGCACCCCTATAACTTTGCTATTTTATAAGGAAACCTCTGTAAACCTTACACATATTTTTGTAAATCGCAGGAAATTTTCTATCAAATGACGTTCTAATGTTTTTTGCGATGAACTAGGCCAGTTTGGCGAATCACCTTTTTCTAAATTACATACCTAGTATACTTTTTTATTGGCTTTGATAAAAAATTAAATTCTAAACCTGATAGTGCATTAAAAAGTTTTTTTGAGTAAAATAAGTTTCAAAATAACTTTTACAAAATCGTTGTATTTGGTTAGACAAAACACAATCGCTGTAGTAATTGACAGTTTATAACTTGTCTATTTGTGTTTTATTACTTTCCAACGAAATGAGAATAAAATTTAGTTAGTAAAAGTGAAACTAATATTGTAAGGTTTAGACGTAAGCTCAAGAGTTATATTAAGGAAAAGTTTTAAATTTTATATATTAATATTATAAAATGTAAACATAATGAGCAAATCGCTAAAATAAATTACATTATTATTATTAGAGTTTGTTTTCTGGGTGTGTCAATTTAATATTCACTAAATATTGAGTTTTCGTCAAAAAATTAAAAAATCCATGTACAAAAGTACAACTGTCAATTACTACAGCGACCGTGTTTTGTCTTGCCAAATACAACGATTTTATAAAAAAACAATAATTAATTTTAAACTCGTTTTTCTTAAAAGTCTTTCAATAAATAATTATTTTTTTAATGCGATATCTGATTTAGAACTATGATTTTCTGCGCTTCACAAATACAGGTAGGTTCTCGTTTTTCGAGGGCCACTATGGGGATCTCGTAAACGGTAAGAGTTACGATTTCGGTTAAATTAGGGCAAAGTTGTATATTCAGGTGCTTAATAATTCGACGCAAACAGAACTTATCTAGCTCTTTTAGTTTTTGAGATATAGGGAAAAAAGTAAAAAAGTGGATTTTTGTTCTTTGCCCGTAACTTTTTTATTTAATATCAAATTTAATTTCTGTAAAAACTTTTTCATGGCCACTTTTTGCAAGGAATCAAATTCTCCTATTATATTTTTTATGTGACGTTTCGCTTTTTTAGACCATCATCAGGTCAATTTTTTTATTTGATGCTATATCTGATTTAAACGCCAATCTGTAGAGCATTTTATCCCGAATTCGACAATGTATAACACTTGGAACTTTTTTGAAACTATTGTTGTTAAAAATGGCAAAAACCAACATTTTATTTTGAAAAATTTCTAATCGGCATAGTAAAGAATTGTCTGTCCCTTTTTAACTACAATTGTTTCAAAAAATTGCTAAAAGTTATACATTATCGAATTCAAAATAAAATGCTCTACAAATTGGCGTTAAAATCAGATTTAGCGTCCATAAAAAACAATTGACCTGATGATGGTTTAAAAAAAGCGAAACGTCGCATGAAAAATATAATTGGTGATATAGATTCCTTGCAAAAAGTGGCAATATAAAAGTTTTTACAGAAATGAAATTCGACATCAAATAAAAAAGTTACGGGCAAAAAACAAAAATCCACTTTTTTACTTTTTCCCCTATATCTCAAAAACTAAAAAAGCTAAATTAGTTCTGTTTGCGTCAAATTATTAAGCAACTGAATAGACAACTTTGCCCTAACTTAACCGAAGTCGTAACTCTTGCCGTTTACGAGTGGCCCTCGAAAAACGAGAACCCTGTATTATAAACTTTATAGGGGTTTCCTTTTAAAATAACGAAGTTATAGGGGGCGCGACAGTCAAACTGAATCACCCGGTATACAGAGAAAATAAAATTTGACGTTTGAACCTTTTCTTAAGTAATGAAAAATCAGAATGGATCATATAGGAGCTTGCTCCTATTGATTAGTGATAGTCCAATAGCAAAATAGACAGATTTAAACTAACACAGTAAGAAATAGCTCCTACTATTCGTCAAATAATATTTTTATGACATATCAAGAAATATACGCATCTAGACAGATAATAGGGCAATGTTTAATTTTTGGATCCGGAGTAAACAAAAATATATGTTAAGAAAAATTAAATGATGTTTGACCAGTGGCGCAACAGCAAATTGACCTTAGGGGGTGAAAAGAAGAACATAGTACTCCGTCTCGATTGTTCCCAGCTTCAGGCGAGAGTCGAGCGCTGCATGACTATTTAATGAAGTTTATTTAACAATGTCGCATAAATATCGATAACTATTCCATTTATTTATTTTATTCGCTCAAATATTTTAATCAGGCTCCATTTCGTTTGTTTGTTTGAGGGGACAAATGCACCCTTCCACCCCCCTGGTGGCGCCCATGTATTTGACCTATTTTAAGTGTATCAAAAAACTGTACTCCTATAAAACTGCTTATATGTAGAAGTTAAGTTTCGTTTTAAGTAGTAACTTTAAAGTTATCACATATACAAGAACAGTGATAGTTACAAAAACGCGCAACTGTCGAACTAAAGTCACTTATTTACTAACAAATAAAAAGGTTTCTAAAAAAAAGTAATATCTAAACTCGATTTGGTAAGCATCTTTTAAATAATCATAATCTACATCTTATAAAGTATAATTAAACTAATTGTAAATCATACAATATTTATGAAGTTACGATGACAAGTTGAAATTCAGTTATCCATATTTAAGTATATTTTTTGTCCGCTTCTTAAATATTTTAATTCATTAAAGAGAAAATAAAAAGTTGCGTATTTATTATACTCAATTTGCAAGCTTAATAATGCTCTTTTCTACAATACCGAAAATTTTAATTTAAACTTTGAATCACAATCGTTTCAAACTTGACCTTTAAATTTTATTTTAATTTTTATAACACATTTAAAACAAACATTTATGAGACTGCCATTAGTCTTGATGGTTGTTGAAATGGACAACAGGTGCAAAAAGTGACTTTCTATGTACTAATATTAATGAGCTCTGCTGTCAAGGTTACTATACTCAACACATATCATTGTTAACAATTATACTACGATAACTTTCTTAATTAAAATTTTTAGCTAATGTGTTTCATTAACATATTTCGGTACTTCTATTTATATATGAATATATGTATGCATCAAAACAATAAAAAGCTATTATACAACATTTAAATACAATTATTGTTTAAATATGCATAAGAAAACAAAACAATAATTTATGCCGTCTTAAAATCCTTACAAAAGTAGTCATTTAATATTATTTTCTAATCGCATAAAATGACTGTAAAAAATGTAAATTTGTTTCAATTACTTTTTTCCGGACAGCTTTAATCTCATTTCACCGATTTTGTATCTCTGTATTCGTAACCGTCTGCAAGTCCCAGATATACCTAAATAATTTGCGAGAATTCGCTGGACTTTAGGTCCAAAACTGAATGATCAAATATTAATCTTCTTGTTTACATCGCCTCGGAGGAAGTTACTTTCTTGTAGAAAACTTTTTATCCACGTCCCCTTTAATCGTGTGCCAGTGTTCGGGCATAGAAGAAAAAAAAGTTTTGAGGTCAATCTGTGCCACCGCACATTCATCCAAACCATTCACAAATTTATAGCAAGTCTTTGGTAGCGTACAGTACATTAATAACTAGAGTCGTTAACATTTACGATGCGTCCTCTCTAATAACCTCTACGTTATATTACGAGAAAATATAGACGGATTTCTACTTGAAATCATTTGCAAAATCCTTTTCCACGCCTTAGCAATTTTATTAAGTTGAATAGTTTCGGGTATTAAAGTTATGCCGGATCGTCAGATAACAAATCGTAAATCATGTCTGAATAAATCGTATTCTAATTTTGATTAGCTGAACTGAAAGTAAATGCATTTCTAAAATTTTAAAGTTCAATTCTTTGATAGTAAGTAATAAATAACGATAAACGAAGGACGAACAATAGTACATCAATCAAGCCTGAATTTAAACGATATTTATATCTTTTTCGTTTAATGTTTTTTTTTACGAAAAACAAATGTGTAATGGTGCCTGTCCACGTGAGAGTAAACAACTCTCGATAGCAGCGTCGCCAAGGATACAGCCAATCGCGAGTTACTCTCAGGGGCTGTATCCTTGGCGACGCTGCTATCGAGAGTAGTTTACTCTCACGTGGAAAGGCACCATAAGTAAGAATGAGAATGAACTCGCAGCCTCGTATAATTTACAGAAAAATACGAATACCTATTTGCATTATTACTTACGGTAAGGTCGGGTATATCGTACCGCTTGCTAAATCGTACCACTGCTATTTTTCTTATTAGAAGGTGTAAATGGTCCAATATTTTCTACTCAATCCGAGGCCCTTGTACTGCAAAACATAGAGCAGTTTCCATTTTTACCTGCAACATGACTGTTTCCGGGTAACTTTCAATTTGTGAAAACAGTGTCGTCAATAATAATTTTTTTCGTTCACGTGTAAGATTTTGATTCTAAATCGGTAAGTTGAACCGTATGAATACTTTTACATCAGCATTTGTTAGTAAATTAGGCGCAAATTGAAACTTGCTTCAATACGTTGAAATTGTAATTAAATTCACATTAATCATAAAATCGCACAAAGTGGCAGTTCGGCAAATCGTACCGCAAATGGTTTGGTATATCGTATCAGGTACGATTTGCCGAATCTCTAACACTTGTTGCCTCTATTTAAAAAAAAGCATGCCGTCTCAAAGCTACGACGTCAAAAACAGTAGAAGATGTTGAAGTAGTAGTGAACCCAGATGATTGATATTGTTATTGTTATTGTTTCATTTGCGAAGAAAACCTAATTGAAGATATGTTGCGGTGTCGGAGGTGTAACCGCTGGGCCCATGAAACATGTTCTGGAATGAGAGCTGGTACGAAAACATATGTTTGTGTTAATTGTTAATAAGCTGTTGTACCTATCTTAAATTTGTACCTAATCTCCATATATAACCTGTAGGTACGATTTAGCCACCCCTAGGTACGATTTACCGAACGAGTTGGGGAAATCGTACCTTTTGCAGCATTGTGCAATTTATTTTTTTCTTTTATGTTCCTATTGTGATTTGCCTATGGATTTATATCATTTTTATAAACAAATATGTGTACTAACCAATGTATTTTTTATTTCGCGTAATTTTTAATAGAAGATTCACCATAACCAAATTCTAAAAAGTGGTACGATATACCCGGCCTTCCTATACAAGACAAAGGATATTTTAAATACTTTATTCACTTGTGTTTTTATTGTAAGTACGTTATTAAACCGATCTAATTAAAACAATTAAAACAAATTCCTCACACGTATTATTCAAAAATTTAATAACAATTCATTACGGTGCTTCACTAAGTATAGTGAAATAATAGTTTTGTATTTCTGGGTAATTGTAAAATATACAGAGGCGTTGGGAAATTTTTAAATGGGCCCAAAGTAGTTAAATTATTTGAAAATTTATTTTAAAAAAAAACGAATCGTGAATATTTAATGTAAAGTATGTGGACTCCTGGGCTCTTAAATTACTTCCGGGCAGGAGCTCCGAGCCCCCCTACCCCTCTCTCACCGGCCCTGAAAATATACCTTGATACAAGGTGATGGGTAGGAGGGCTCATTTATTCACATAAGTTAAGTGTTTCAAAATATAACAGTAAAT
Organism: Elmis aenea; assembly: GCA_947652605.1. NCBI lineage: Eukaryota > Metazoa > Arthropoda > Insecta > Coleoptera > Elmidae > Elmis > Elmis aenea. The sequence continues at coordinate 14,571,600 of OX393580.1, read as the reverse complement.
TAAATATGTTGATATTGATCCAATTAGAGACACAAATGATTTGTCATTTTTTTATATAATTATGCTCCTTTTAAATACACTTTTAACATCGTTACACTAACACCACTTTCTTTATTCCATCAAAAACAAATGGTTTTGGTTGTGCCTAGACAAACGTGCACCGCTTGTTGGCTTCGTCATCACTCCCAAATATTCGTTCTCTCAAAGTGTCCTTCAGGAATCCAAAAACATGATAATCAGAGGAAGCAAGATCAGGGCTGTATGATGGATACTCTAAGATCTAAAATTAAAATCACCGAATGGTGTCAAGAGCTACAACGGCCGTATGAGGGCGTGCATTATCATGAAGGAGAGGCACGCCTTTAGACAAGTCTTCTGCGATGACTGCATATTTCTGGCTTCAGCTCCTCCTCTAACCTTGCACTATATCTATATCGGACACTATTGTTTCGCCCTATTTCTGATAGTGCTCCAAAACCGGTTTATTCATATTCCAGAAGAGAGTGGCCAGAACCTTTACGCAGGGCCGATGAGAGGGAGACAGGGGGCTCCGAGCCCGGAAGTAATTTAAGGGCCCAGGAGTCCACAAACCTTTTTAATTATGGTGTATCAAATATTCACGATTCACAATTCGTTTTTTTTTTTTAATAAATTTTCAAATAATTTATTTACTTGGGACCCACGTAAATTTTTTCCTCAGGGTCCAGCGACATGTTGTTCTTGTTTTGGGGTTCATGGTTGTGCACCTAGGTTTCATCCCCCTAAAGAACTCTTTGAGAGGACGAAGATTTAGGAGTGATTACAATATGTTCAATTTGCTTTTACTTTTTGAAACGCCCTCGTATTTGAGTTGCTAATGAGTGTCGGTCAATGAGAACTAATAATAAAATTTCATAAAAACACGCTGGTTTCTATTGTGATATTTGAAAAAGAGATATACGTTATTTTTGCAATAGTTGCAATGAATAATAATATGAATGCAATAAGCAATGAAAGTTGGTGATTTTGCTGCTACTTTTTTTCTTCTTAATAATATCCTCTTGTATCTTTCGGTGTCGAAGTATGTTTTGCTAGTTCTTAATTGTGTTTTTCCATCTCTTTTTATCGTTGGCTAATTGCGGTACACCTCTCCAGCTGGTATTTACTTTTATAATTTTTTTTATGTGGCTTAGATTCTCCTAGTTTTTTATCTTACATAATTTCAACTACATATTTTATATTTGAAACTGGTTGCTCTCAAATATACCTCACAAGTAAAGAAGAAGTCTTGAAGTATAATGTACAGCAAGCACAGATCTACAAAATTAATAATACGATAAATACTAAAGAGTGATAATTTTGTAACAATCTTTGTATTCCTACTTATAAGAAAACTTTTTTTTCAAGATCACCGTTAGCAACGAAAACATTTGCTTTCAATTTCTCCTCTGTTTAATTTAATCATAGGAAAGAATCAAAAATCAAGTTTAACTTTAATTCAACCTACATATTACACCTGGTTTTACCTCAAACTGGTTAATCTTTAAGGAACTTCGAACGTAAAAAAAATAAACAAGCATTTAAGCATAATATATTCTAAACAGACGTAGAATATTGCATTTCAGGTAGTTTCCTAGTTCTTGATATTTGAGTAGCGTATCAGTAAAAACACCAATTTAATAAGATGGGTTGCAAAATATGATTTAAAACAAAAGAAAATACAACTTAACATTTTAATTTTATAAAATAAATAAAGAAATTCACATTTTTATATTACGTAACTGTGATTAATACCATAATAATTCAACTTTTTTGGTAAACATATGTTGTATCTTGGTATACACCTAGATCGAAGACTAACATGGAAGCTCCACATCGTTGCCAAACGCAAACAACTGAATTTAAAGTTCAAACAGCTCTACTGGTTTCTTGGTCAAAATTCGCAACTGACCACAGAAAACAAGCTTCAGGTGTATAAAACTATACTTAAGCACATCTGTGCGTATGGAATTCAGCTTTGGGGGATCAACATGTTTATCAAATATAGAAATACTGCAAAGGTTTCAGTCGAAAACGCTACGCACTACAGCCAAAGCTCCGTGGTATGTGTCGAACAAACTCATCCATAGTGACTTTAATACATATAAGTACAAAGCGCGAAGAAAGTACAAACTATAGTAAAACAACGTTTGGAAGTGCATCCTAATTCAAGTGCTTTAAATCTGCTATACAATAGTAGTGGTGCGTAGGTTAAAACGTTTTAAACCATTGGATAAGGTTTTAGATTTACCTAATTTAAGTGACACTTAAATAGTAACTAGATAACTGTAAACTACTAAGCCAGTAATAAGTTAGTCAAGTAAAATATATTAGGTCACCGGGCAGTAAACCTTCTCAAGTCAAGATTGTCAACAAATTTTGCTTATTGCTTCATAGTAAGCAGATTGCAAATATAACTTGGGAAGTTTTAAAAAAAAAAAAGTTGTAATCCACTGCCACTTTTTTAGTTAATTAAAAATCATTAAGGTTAAATTAAATAAGTTTTTATTCGAATTTCTTACACAGTTACATTTTATCAGTGTACACTGTGAATACGCTCTGTTTCATAACCGAATAATATCGTTACTTATTACTCATATTCAAATTACATCCTGTGTGGTTAACATCACCTTTCTAGGCGTAAACCGTACATATATAGACATAAAGAATAATAAATAACTCACAGTGCATTCATAAACCGTAAACAAAACCTGCAGGGTATGAACTTTACATGAAAGTGAAATTATATTTAATCTTGAAGGAAAATCGTGAACAAACATTTTTGTTCACTGGTTCATTCTCGATAACACGTACTACTACACCAGAAACGCATTTATTTATTCAGTCGACCGTTTATTATTTCCCGCGTTATTATCTTGAATATTTACATCAATTCGTGGAGAAACGTTCAATCGTAGCGTACCGCTACAGCTGCTACGGTAATTGATTGACTTGAGTTTTCATCATGGTACAGCAAATTACTAAGAAACTATGTAGTAATAAAAATTATTTACAAAACTGTAAACAATTGAATAATAAAGACTTATAGCTGAAATTTTATAACATACAACTTTATTTAAGGCTAATATTTTTATTTTATATTTATTTAATAAAAACTTTTATATCTGACGCAAAATAACGTGTCTTAATTACCAACAAACACGCTTTATTATTTTTAAGTATATACAAGTTAAACTAAAACAATCACTTAACTTATTTTTCCAAGACGAACCGCTTCTTATAAAAATCTAAACTATATTCTCGTATCTTCGTCAAAAATTGTTGTGCTGACGAAGAAATGAGAGTCTGGAAACTGATAAAAGTTTTTTTTTCGGAAAAGCTATTCCTGTTACAAATGAGATAAGTAATTTTTCTTACTTAAAAATGTATATTTAAAAATAATACACGTGTTTGTTGGTGATGATAATTTAAACTGAACATTATTAATTATTTATTTATTTATTTACATAAAAATACTTATGTTGTCAGCATATACTTTTTCAAACGTGTTTTTTTTCCTATCAAACACACGTACAATAGTTTTTAACATATCTGGATATGCTTGATAATCTGATAAAAAATAATTTATTTGTATTTGTAGTTTAATTCTCGTGAATTATCTAAAAACATAGTAAATAGAATCTATCTCGTTAGGTCAGGGGTTGCAAACTCAAATGTCACAAGGGGCCAGTAAGTTAGATATACGGGTGCATGGGAGACCGCAGAAAATTATCCATGGCGAGGCAAAGAATGCAAAGGAATGCATTAGAATATTAGAATATTAACGAACTTTTAACTTGACCCACTTTCATTTGGTCATTAATGGAGTACTCGATTCCAGGGAGGGGCAAGTGCCCCGTTTGCCCTCCCCTGTGGACGCCCATGTACGGGTGTTTCTTAAGTATTGCAAAAAAAATCGGGAGGTAATTTCTTATCAAAAATTAAGGGTGGTTTTATTTTTTTTTCCTTAGGCGTCTCCTTTCGGAGTTACACTCCCCTAAAGGGGAGCGGTAAAATTAGGTTTTTATTTTATTTCTCAAATTTGGATATGTGGAGGGAAATGATATTTGGCAGATGTTTTATACATCAAAAGGTTTCCCATAGTAAAATTTTCAATTACCTCCCAACTTCACAGGGGGCTGAAAAGTGCGACCCCTGTTGTTTTTTTTAGCAGAAATTTTTGATGTGTTAAAACTTTCCAATAAAATTATTATTTTAAATCTTGATTTATTTAGAAACTTTTTTATTATTTAGTTTTTCTCGTAAAACCTACAGTTTTTGAGTAAAAAATAAAATAAGTAAACATGAACCATCAAATATTCCAATATAAAACGATTCCTTTTGGTGGTTGCCAAGTTGCCATGGTTTGTTTATGTTCATATTGGGTAGAATTAACGGGAGTACCTAATTCATTTTGACGTTTACGCGGCGACATCGCTAAAACGCCCGTCAATTCTACCCAATATGAACATAAACAAACAGGGGTTTGGAGCGGAGCGCGGAGCTGGAGCGCGGAGCAGTGGAGCAATGGGTTTTTGCCCGGAGCGGGAGCGGAGCCCGGAGCAAATAATTTTGATTGCTCCACTGCTCCACTTTACTACTATAAACTACAATTTTTTTTTTTTAATGAATTATTCTCATGGGTATAGTATTTAATAAAATTATAAATAAACTAAATTTGATTTTTTTGAAGTAAAATTATTATAATGTAACTTTTCTGAATATTAATTTTCATTATTTTGTATTTGAATTTTGAACAATTTTAAAGAACTTTTTTTTCTTTTTTTAACTTTTGAAGATCAATAATTTGTTCATTTATTTAACTTCACTTGTTTCTTAGGGTCAAATATTGTAATTTTTGGTCCATTTCCACATATCTCATAAAATTTTAGCTTTGTTTTAAAAAACAAATTTTTAAATAAAAAAACCTATTTTATTAATATTTGGAGCGCGGAGCGGAGCGGGAGCGGAGCGGGAGCGAAGCTGGAGCAGGCATCTTGATGCCGGAGCGGAGCTGGAGCGGAGCAACTAAAAAATTGGACTGCTCCAAACCCCTGTAAACAAACCATAGTAACCACCAAAACGAATCGTTTTATATTGGAATATTTAATGGTGCCTGTTCACTTATATTATTTTTTACTCAAAAACTGTAGGTTTTACAAGAAAAACTAAAAAGTAAAAAAGTTTCTAAATAAATAAGGCTTTCAAAAAAAATTTAAATTGCAAAATTTCAACCCACCACATAGTTCTTATAAAAACCAACAGGGGTCGCACTTTCAGCCCCCTGTGAAAGTGGGAGATGATTGAAATATAACTATGGGAAACCTTTTAATAAGTATAAAACATCTACTAAATATCATTCTCCTACATTTATCTAGATTTGAGAAATAAAATAAAAACCTAATTTTACCACTCCCCTTTAGGGGGGGTGTAATTCCGAAAGAAGACGTCTAAAGAAAAAATTTATATAGCAGACCTCCCTTAATTTTTGATAAGGAATTTTTTTAAATCTTACGAACGCAGCTAATATACTTGCAAATATTTTTTTTATTACAACTTAAATAAAGTGTCTTTAACTCAATAATATGCTATATTCAAGTGCAATAAATATGACAATGACGTACAATGACCTTAAAAAGAGTAAGTTCAAGAACATTAACTGTTCTACATATTATACAGACGACTCGCGTAACAACTACAGTAATAGCGGCATCCAGGTGTGCGATGGAATTTGCCACACATTCAATTGTTTGTATATGACAGCGAACGTGTTGCCTACGAGAACGTAATAAATAAAAGATGTATGTGGGCGATATTATCAGTGACAAATTAGAGTTACACTTATAACCGATATAAAACAAGACGTGGAATAATAATTGGGTAAACAAATTACAAACAACATTGTCAGCATCAGCAACATAAAACAAATATTCAAATTAAACGACTTTAGAAGAAAATATCTAGTGGTGCCATATTTGTTTTTCGCATGATTAAATAGTACTTATATTTTTTTATTTCAAAAATATATTACTTGATAATTATATGCAACTAAACGAAGAAAATGCTGTAAATAAAAACCTTATGTTAACAATCAAGATATCTCTGAAAAGAAACAAAATGAATTACTATTTATTTAAAAAAATATAACAGCCTTAAATGTAAAAGCAGAATTGTTTTTGACATGTAAAACAAATTTTGGAAATATTTCCAAAGCATACTAACTCATTTTATGTTTTTGCCTATAAATTATGATGAAAACCGCATTAACTTGAAAGATATTAATTTTAGACAAAATTAGTACATATTGAGTAGTTTTTAAAGATAATCAATCAATAAGAAAATGTAAAAATGTACAGGGTGTCCCGTTAAAAAAATTGACTTATTCGTGTTTAAAGTTTACCCAAAGGACCCATAAGAAACAATATTCTGTGTATTATTTTAAAACTATAATTAGCCAGCAACCAGAATGATACTATTGTCAAATTAATTTTTAAATTAATTCGTTCTGACATTGCGAAGTTGTCAAGTATTAACATTTTTTGGAACTTTGTTCGTATCAATTTTAAATGAAACTTAAAAAACTTAAAAACGATTGATTTTAGGTACAAAAAACTTTTACCTTTTCCATCTTTGGCATCTAAAAAAATACAACATTTACAAAACGTTATATTAAAATAAACAAAGTTACGTATCGGTGCGCAAAACAAAACACTCTGTATTAGAAAATAATGTTAGGTTATGTAATAGGTAAATTACCATAAACAACTTTCATTCGAAACTTTTTTTTTTTAATTTTTACCTTTAACCGAGCAATGGAATAATTCGTTTTGACTAGGAGACCCTGTATATTGTATTCACTTGTATGTTTTCCCATGCAATAATACAAGTTAAAAATTTGGAGCATATTATTTTGAAATGCGAATTAAGGTTATTTCATAGCAATAATAGTAAAAAAAAATATTTCAAGAATATCTTGATTGTGTTTCTTTATTAATATACAGGGTGCCCATTTTTCTAACCTGTTGTATGGGTAACTCCGTTAATATTAGAGATACAGAAACGTTTAAATTAGCAAATTTGTGCAGAATTTAAAGGGAAATCTGATGTCATTTTCAAATTTGACCTACGTCATCAACTTTTTGAAATATTTTGAAAAAACTGAAAAAGGTCGATTTTTTCAAACTTAAATAATTCCGTAACCATATGAGTTAGAACAAAAATAAAAATTGACTGTTATAGATATTTTTACGTAGATTTTAAATATGTTAACGAAATTTTCATAGCACTCTCGATTTCCGAGTTATAGCACAAACTTGCATTTTTTTAAATGGAAGTCATAGTTGGTTGTGGTCTTATTAAAAAGGTTATTTTTTTCTCGTTTCAATGATATAAGGTTTGTTATGCTTTACTCTTGTAGTTTTTCTTTAAATAGGCAAAAATCATTTTACATGTTCACAGCCTACTAATAGATGGGAGTTATCCCGTGTTGATGTTCTTTTTTTTTCCGATGTGACATTTAAGAGTTGTCTCTTATTGTTAGTGTAGCAGTTATTAGCCAGTTACAAATTTTAAAAACAAAACCTCAGAGTTTGTCAAATATAATTTATTGTTTGTTTTACGTATAAATCTCTCTCTCGTGTTGATCAAAATTTTTGATTGAGTTTATTGTAAATTTCAAAAACAATGTCTTCTGATGAAGAAAAAAACCACATGCTTTTCTATTACTACGCTTGTAATAGAAATAGTAGAAATTCAAGTGAAATATATTTGCAAAGAGTTATGGAAAGGAGCCAACCAAGAAAGGAATTATTTTCGTTATTAGAAACCAATTTAAAAAAATACGGGTATACCAAAAAGCCTGATAATATTTCTTCATTAAAAAACATTGTTTTTGAAATTTATAATAAACAAAAATTTTGATCAACACGAGAGAGAGACATACGTATAACAAACAATAAATTTTATTTGACAAACTCTGAGGTTTTGTTTTTAAAATTTGTAACTGGCTAATGACTGCTACACCAACAATAAGAGACAACTCTTAAAAGTCACATCGAAAAAAAAAAGAACATCAACACAGGATAACTCCCATCTATTAGTAGGCTGTGAACATGTAAAATGATTTTTGCTTATTTAAAGAAAAACTACAAGAGTAAAGCATAAGAAACCTTATATCATTGAAACGAGAGAAAAATAACCTTTTTAATAAGACCACAGCCAACTATGACTTCCATTTAAAAAAATGCAAGTTTGTGCTATAACTCGGAAATCGAGAGTGCTATGAAAATTTCGTTAACATATTTAAAATCTACGTAAAATTATCTATAACAGTCAATTTTTATTTTTGTTCTAACTCATATGGTTACGGAATTATTCAGGTTTGAAAAAATCGACCTTTTTCAGTTTTTTCAAAATATTTCAAAAAGTTGATGACTTAGGTCAAATTTGAAAATGGCATCAGATTTCCCTTTAAATTCTGCACAAATTTGCTAATTTAAACGTTTCTGTATCTCTAATATTAACGGAGTTACCCATATAACAGGTTAGAAAAATGGTCACCCTGTATAGAATTTCATTCAGTCTTTATAATTTAAATACTCCTAAATTAATTTTTAATTCTATATGTCTTTTTAAACGTCCAATTTACTACGAGTACATATTGTATAACTGTAGTACTGATTACTGGCAATCAAGTTAACACTGGATGTTTGTGGATTCACAAGTCGTCCTATTACATAAAAACGGTTTTTAAACACGCTAAAATTAGCCCTCTTGACTAAAACATAAATTTTAAAATGCGTAAAAGAATACTTCCCACCAGTGAGTGCATCTTCCAAACAACTAATTAGAAAACTAAAAATACAGTCCTCCTATGTATAACCCTAGGGTGAATAATGTGTGTCTTGGGGGCGTATATGACACGTGACACTATTATATATTGTTCGTAAAAAAAAACTTGACAAAAACCAACAGCAGCAGCTTTAAATGTTAATTTTTAATCGTCAAACGTAACGTAATGTTTTTACAGAATTGGATGGGACAAAACAAAAAACAAAGGACATGTATGTTATATGTACAGGGTGGACCAAATTCGAATGTTTTACGGGATATCTCGGTTATAGTAAGCGAAAATCTGATATCGGTCTCTTGGGCTATTTTTTTGAGAAAAAAAAAACGCTTATGCAATCAGCTTTCTTATATCGCTTTTCATTTTGGCACTACAGAGACGAAAAATGAAATTTCATCATTTATGAAAATTTACTATAACTTCTGTATTTATTTAAATAGAAAAAACTGTTAACAAGGGGTTTTTATTAACATTTCAATGCTTAATTTAAAAACAAAATTAATTTTTTTTAGCAACCTTGACTTTCGAGATATGAACTACACTTATATTTTTTTAAATAGAAACCCTAGTTGGCCATGACTTTATATGAAAGAGCTTTTTTAACTTTTCAAAAATATATAGTTTTATGAATAACTGAGAAATGGCTAATTTTGTAAAAATGTCCTTCTCAAAGTTTGCCACGATTTGGTAAACAAGATGTTTGTAATGATTAAACAATTAAACGTCATTTCCAAGTAAATTCTGCAGCAGCCGCTACGTTTTTATCACAAAGTAATATTCTAACATATTAAACTTTAAAAAGAGTTCAAATTTAGACATGTTCACAATACCACAATAAACAGTTTTAAAATGCAAAAGAATACACTGATTTGCTTAAAAGTTGAAAAATTTACTTGGATATGACGTTTAGTTGTTTAATAATTGCAAACATCACTTGTTTACGAAATCATGGCAAACTTTGATAAGGAAATTTTTACAAAATTGGCCAAATCTCGGTTATTTTTTGCAACAAATACATAAAACTATATATTTTTGAAAATCTAAAAAAAATCTCTTTCGTATAAAGTCATGGCCAACTAGGATTTCTATTAAAAAAATATGTGTTCTGCATATCTCGAAAGTCAAGATTGCTAAAAAAAAATTAATTTTGTTTTTAAGTTTAGTATAAAAATCTGTATAAGGTAAATGTGGGTATAATTGACACCGATGTAGTAGTTGACATGTTAGTTTTTAAATCCTTATAAAGACAGTTCGGTTGTTGTTACATCCACACGTTTAGTGCCATCTGGTAATTTTGTACTTTACTTTTGTTTGTTTATATCCTGACAACACTGAGAACAGTCATTTTAACATGACATAATCCTTCACGTAAAAAGTTGTGAGCATTCAGATATATTAAATTTTTCTATTCGATTTAAAGGAGATAAGTAAAGTTGTTGAAGAGATTTTTATTCTCTTGAACACATTAATATAGATAATTGTGTTGTTACAACATGTTGCTATTGGTTATTATTTAGTGTTTTAAACTTGCAAGTATTAGTGTAGCGGTTATTTTTGATCATGGTACATATTAGTATGTCAACTACTGGTGATCATATCTCTTATGTTTACCAGTAGTTGACATGGCTGTCAATTATTGGTGCGTTTAAACTCTTGCTTGGAAAAAGATTTTAACCTAAGTGGATATGCCTCCCATCAAAGGTAAAATGTTAGCATATCCTGAAGAAGATATAAAAAATGCTCTAGAGGATGTTCGACTTGGAATGCCTGTAGCTACTGCAGCTAAAAAACATAAAGTGCCCAGAATTACTCTGCTTTACAAAGCCAAAGGAAAAAGCCCAATTGAAAGAAAAATGGGGCCAAAAACAATACTTTCTAGAGAAGAAGAAGACGTAATAGATTGCAAGTTCTAGTAGCAAATCTGAAGAAGATTGGGTACAGTCGGGTTCCTCGACGATGGACACAAGTTTTCAGTTAACAAATCTCGATGAATGATACCATGATTTTTATGAAGACTCACAAAATATTAATAAAGACAGAGAGACATTCGCTATGAATAATTTTATAATTATGAAAATTTTCACAAAAACAACTGTTAAATATTTTGTTGTTAAAATAATTAATATCATTTAGAAACTACCCACTTCTCAAACAGATAGAAGGAAACGATTGTTCTTTGAATACAATTTTCAGCAGTTCAAATGTTTAGGATAGTTATTTTAGTAATATGTTTATTTACTTAGTATAGTAATTTTATACCAAAGTTATTATAGGAATATGTTTAGTACACCATTCAAATGTTCAATACTCAATAACTGTAAGAATTGCAAACTTTAAATAAGAATTTTTTATTTAAAAAATAATGGTTCTTTGATGTCAACTATAGCCACAAAGGATGTCAATTACTGGTACATACCGATTTTTGCTATGTCAATTAGTGGTGAATATTCTTATAAATAATAAAATAATCAGTTTCAAAAATGGTATCACATTACAAAAATTTTGTGAACACAATGAAGGTATTTATAAATACACATTTCTTTTCCATAAACCCAGAGAAGGATATGTAAATTTTTCTGAGCAATATACATTTTTTAAATTGTTCATCTTGTCTAAGTGTCAATTACTCCCACATTTACATTAAAAAACATTTTGTTCTATTTTAATAAATAAAGAAGTTAAAACGACTTTTAAAAAATCATAAATTTTTATTTTTCGTCTGTAGTGCCAAAATGAAACGCGATATAAAAAATTTGATTACATCAGCGTTCTTTTCTCAAAAAAATTGCCCAGTATATCGATATCAGATTTTCGCCAACTATTACGGTAACCGAGATACCCCGTAAAACATTCGAATTTGGTCCACCCTGTATGTTGTAGCAACAGCAATATCACGTACCAATAACTTTAAATGTAGTTTTTCTCACGAACCGGATACGATAAATAGTTTCAGCAGAATATCTAATTCACACGCTCGAGCAAGATTTCGCGAGATATTTCTTTGGGGATTCTAGTGGACAATGTCGGCTTATTTATAGACAGTGCAATAAAATTACATTAGGTACTATCAATAAGAGATATTTTCACATGAAGCAGTCAAACCACGTGGATTGCAGTTTTGCAACATGTTGGGCAAAGCAAAATTTAATTACATAATGTAGCACACAAACGAGTTTTCTTTGTCCGAATCTATATAAAATCTTTAGGAAAAAAATCTAAATTATTTTACTACATACCTAGAAGGCAACGCTATTGCAAAAGAATACAACACTTTAAACATTCATCCATAAGATTTATACTTGAACTTTCCAGAAGTCGATTAATCTTTCCATTAAACATCGCTAGTTTTATAATTGCCAGATGGAATCAGTAGTTGAATCGTTGAAGCATAAATCTAAGCAATTATTTCAATTAAAAATTAAATGAAAGTACGCACTAATCTACTAAAAAAATTGTTTTAAATCGTTTCTTCACGTTAACGATGTTTAATTGTTTCGAAAGTGATTCGTTAATATTAACCCCCTGTACCTAAAACTATAATTAATAAAACTAATTTCCTAAAGGTAAAAGTTTGTAATTGCAAGAAAGACACGCAATGGTAATTTAAAGGAAACAAGCTAAATTTAGCAGCAGACCAACAAGGTAATTTCCTTGTTTCTAAAAACATGCTGAAACAAAAGATAATATTAAATCGATTAACCGATAAAAACGGTTTCAATAATTACTGTTCAAATAGCGTTTTTAAGTAACATAACAGTTAGAAATGACTAAGCAAATTTCGTTCTACATTTATATTAATTAATTAAAACTCGATATCTTCTCTAATTTTTTATTTATTTTTTTTGTTCTCATACACTATGATAAATGATGTGACAATCGCGAAGTTAGAATCAGCAAATGAGAACGGAGAATAGAAAGTCATAAGAAAATAAAAGTGATTTTAATTAATATAAAATACATAGAGATGATAGGTACTAAAAATTGAATTGCTTGATGCTTGGCAACCGCTACAAACAAAGTAATATTACAAATGTAAAGCAAAACGCATTCATTATTACATGCATGTAAACTAATTTGTATTGCATATTGCTTATTGCATTGCTATATTCGCAAACTGAACAGACGCAAATTTTTCAAACAAATAAATTAATTATAAAATTAATATTGTGCATAATAAGATGTGTATCAAAGGCATAACTATCGTCGAGGAAGTCGGGTCAGGTTTTCTCGTTAAGCAGTTATAAAAGAGTTAATTTAAATTGGATAAAATAAATGTACCTACATTTATTGCATTTTTAATTTTTTTAATCGACATGCTAATTGTAAGTATTAAAGATGAAAAAAATATTACTGTTAGAGCAAAAAACAATTGTATACAACCATAATAATTATAGAATAAAATGTTACAACTAGCAGTTCAATTAATTATTTATTTTAGCAATAAATAAAACTTTGAATTTTAATAAATAAATTAAGTAATGTTTCCACTAGGAGTGTTGTTCATAGATTTTTTTTGACTATATATTTTTTTAAATATGTAAACTGTTTTGTTGTTAGTAAAATACCAAATTCTTTTTGTTAACAATGAAGCGTTATCTGCTTCATATGATATTGATACAATAATTCAATTAATTTAGTTAATTGACTTAAGGTGACCGCAAGTCTGAAAATACATTTCTAAAAAAAAATAAAGCTGTACAGGGAGGACCAAATTCGAATGTTTCATAAGGTATCTTGGTTACTGTAATAGTTACCGAAAATCTGATATCGGTTTCTTGGGCTATGTTTTGAAGAAAATAACGCCTGTCTAATGAGATTTTTTCCATCGCTTTCCATTTTGGCACTATAGACAAAAAATGAAATTTCATCATTTTAATAAATGCTGTAACTTCTTTATTTATTAAAATAGAACAAATTAAGTTAAGCAGGTATTTTATACAGATATTCATGCTTAATTTAAAAACAAAATTAAAATGTTGTTAGCGACTTTGACTTTCGAGATATGAAGTCAACTTATATATTTTTTAAATGAAAACCCTAGTTGGCCATAAGGCCATGACTTTATATGAAAGAGCATTTTCTTTAGCTTTTCAAAAATATATAACAAAAACAAATTAACAAATTTCAAATCTACGCAAAAAAGTGCCCGAATAATGTCCAACAATATTTTGAGTGATTTCAATTAAGCAAGGTATAAGGAAAAATTAAAAAACTGATGTGTTTTGTTTTTTATAAACAGCGCAAAAACTATTAATTTTTTCAAGATTTTGTTCATAGAACGGTTGCTCTTAAATCATAGATCATTTGACCCATTTAACCAACTCTGTATCTCTTACCGTTTACGAGATGCTGTTCACAGGGACACATAAAAATTATTATTCTGCTAAAAACGTTTTATTTAGGCCCTAAACGTTTATGAAAAAATTTGCGAAGGCATAACTTGTGGGACACCTTGTATATAAACTCTTAAACATAAAAGAGACTTACATTTCACGAAGTATAAAATTAGTCTTACAAAAATGTTCTATACAACACGGTTTCAAAAAACAAACAAATTGTTCAAAATTAAGATTACACTTTACAACAATCGAACATCATCAGTACATGGCATAATTATCCTAATTATAAAATAATACCATGGGCTTTCGCAGGGGAGGCAAATGGGGCAATTGCCCCCCCCCTGGAATCGAGTAAAAATAGTACTTGAAAAAACAAATCATAAAAATTAAAAAATTAAATTACAATTTATAGGTATATATTATTGTTTATCTCCATGCTTTGCCCCCCCTGGAAAATTTTCTGCGGACGCCCATGAATAATACTGTTTAGAAACAAGTATTTTCCTATACGACAAAGATAAAATTGGTATTATCGTCCTTCAACTACGCAATGTATGCAAATATGTACAGTACATACACATACGTTTACATGTGTATAATACAATACATCTTAAAATGTACGTAACAAATGATAATATATGTATTGTAAAAGTGGTCGTAAAAATATACAGGGTGTATGTTTTTACATGAAGTACCTACATGAGGAAATGAAAATATACAATGTGTTCGGTTTCTAAAATATTCAAAAACAAACTGAAAAACTTTATTTTTATTTTTAACTACCTTATTATCAACCTTATAAATCTGAAATTCCGTATTTGTAATTAGGCCTGCTTAGTTTTTGGGAAACGATTGTCAACTTTTTTTCTAGTTGTCATTAAGGATTTTTATGGGAATTCGTGGGCACAATTTATGCATTTTTAGTTTAGATTATTACTAAGCAAGTAACACAGTAACAGTATCCTAGAACCTTCTGTTCTTAATGTTAAATCAAACACTCTGTATTTTGGCCGTTGTATAATATACAGGGTGCACCACGACCCTGAGATTCTTCGATAGCTCCTGTATTAATAAAAATATCAAAAAATGTTTAATACAAATATTGTGCGAACCTATTTTCTACATAACCTAAAATTATTTTCAAATATACAGGGTGTTTCGTTTGACCGGCACATATAAAAATTTAATTTTTTTAAATAGAACACCCTGTATATTTTTACATTTTTGGATTCCTCTTAAAATTTACTTTAATAAATGTAAAAGGTTATATGGGTCTTAGTCAACCGTTTTCGTAAAATTAACATTTTTATGAAATTTTTGAGCAATACAGCACTTTCATTTTTTTTAACATTAAAGTTATTTAAAAAAGCGGTAAAATTTCGTTTAAAATTGAGATTGACAATAGATTAATTTACACTTTGCGCTAGCTACATTTTAAAAATATTATACAGGGTGTTTTTTACGCTTGGTCAAACTTGTGAAACTTTAAACATCGATAAGTCATTTTTCTTAAATGCAACACCCTGTATATTTTTATATTTTTTTGTAGAGAATTTAATTGTCTTTCGAAATTATTAAGCATGTCCTATACCTAAAGTTAATATTTTTCGAGCTATCTCGATTTTTATTAGTATTACTAAGGCAATTAAAATATTTTAAAGTGGGCCATGGACGTAAGTCGTAATTTTTCAAAGAATTTTTAAACAAAAGAATAAAAAGAGCTCCAACTTTAATTTTAGTCCAATAATGTACCCCTTTTCCCCGAAATTTATCGTATAAATTGTTTAAAATTATATCCTTGTTCATGTTCTACGCACAGCCGTAGATGTTCTCAAAGACTCTAGCACTCTTGATAACATTTTGGGGGTTATACCATTAAAAGCAACACAGAAAGTAATGCAGTTGCCGAACACAGAATATCCTAATAGATGGATAGGGCGAGGTAGACCAATCTCCTGGCCACCTAGGTCACCTGATCTTACCCCTATAAATTTATTTTTGTGGGGACCCATAAAACAGGTGTATCAAGACCCCCCAACAACTGCTGAAGATGTGCAGAACAGGATTCGTGTTGCTTTTGATGGTATAACCCCCGAAATGTTATAAAGGGAGCTAAAGTCTTTCAGACAAGGTCTACGGCTGTGCGTAGAACAAGGACATAATCTTGAACAATTTATACGATACATTTCGGTAAAATGGGGTACATTTTTAGCCTAAAATTAAAGTTGCAGTTTTTTTAATTCTTTTGTTTAAAAATTCTTTGAAAAATTACGACTTACGTCCATGGCCCACTTTAAAATATTTTAATTGCCTTAGTAATACTAATAAAAATCGAGATAGCTCGAAAAATATTAACTTTAGGTATAGGACATGCTTAATAATTTCGAAAGACAATTAAATTCTCTACAAGAAAATATAAAAATATACAGGGTGTTGCATTTAAAAAAAATGACTTATCGATGTTTAAAGTTTCACAAGTTTGACCAAGCGTAAAAAACAACCTGTATAATATTTTTTAAATATAGCTAGCGCAAAGTGTAAATTAATCTATTGTCAATCTCAATTTTAAACGAAATTTTGTCGCTTTTTTAAATAACTTTATTGTAAAAAAAAATTGAAAGTGCTGTATCTCTCAAAATTTTCACAAAAATGTAAATTTTACGAAAACGGTCGACTTAAGACCCATATAATCTTATACATTTTTTAAAATAAATTTTAAGATGAATCCAAAAATGTAAAAATATACAGGATGTTTTATTTAAAAAAATTAAATTTTCATATGTGTCGGTCAAACGAAACACCCTGTATATTTGAAAATAATTTTAGGTTATGTAGAAAATAGGTTCGCACAATATTTGTATTAAACATTTTTTGATATTTTCATTAATAAAGGAGCTATCGAAGAATCTCAGGGTCGTGGTGCACCCTGTATATTAAATAATATACGTATATCAAATGTAACGTACTACTTTTTACTTTTGTAAACTACATTTTTGTAAACTACATTACATGCTGTATGTATAACGCATATTTTTTACCATGCAAGAAACGAATTAAAATGAACAAAAATTTAATGAGAAAGCAGTAATGTCATCGTTTTATTTCAATTATAAAGTAGGATAAATGCTATAACTGATCTCCACTTAAAAAAGTTTACAAATATGCACTTAATAAACAGTGTCGCCCCCATCAGCGACTTTACAAATTAAGAGAACAAGCAAAACATTAACCTTCAATCTAATGCATTGTAAACTTTTTAAGATTTCAATTTCATCGATATGGTTAAGGTCTCGAATAAAGTCTCACGATGCGGTTAAGATACTTAATATAAATGGATATTGATTTATATCACATGAACTGAATTATGTCTTACAGCATCACAAGAAGAGTTTTTTTTTTAAATTAAAACACAAATTTTTGTGACAATTAGTTTTCGCTATTTTTGTGAGAAAACACATGCCAGATTGTTTAATGGTGCCTGTCCACGTGAGAGTAAACTACACTCGATAGCAGCGTCGCCAAGGATACAGCCCCTGAGAGTAACTCGCGATTGGCTGTATCCTTGGCGACGCTGCTATCGAGAGTAGTCTACTCTCACGTGGACAGGCAGATTAGTCTCGATATATCTCTACCTTATATGTCTTTAATATTGCGCTTTACTTATTTACATCTAAATTCTAGATAGACAAATATAACGTCTCCGAACTAAGTTCTTATTTGACTTTTTTTTACTGGTAATACCATTACCCCACAATGATAAGCCTGCTTTCGGGTTCCTGTACTGCGACGTATTGGTCTATTGCACCCTCTGGTGATAGCCCCTTAAAGGAGTCCTGTGTTTTTGAAAAACTCCAGGATTTTCTTTAAGGGTATTTTTCTTATTTCTTCTTGGTTGGCATTTTCCATCCGCAGAAGTCTACACCGATAATGTGTGAATCCTTCACACTGGCATATTACGTGAAGAGGAGTTTCTTCTTTCTTCACCACATTCTCTGAGAGCCCTATTATGTTAAACTTTGTTTAGCCCACAGTGTCCTGTGATGAGTCCTGTGGCTGCTCTGCTCATCCTGAGCATTTCTTTTGTCTTTTCTTTAGAGATAGCCTTAGAATGGGCTCGTCCTGCAACTTTTTTCCAATGAGCATTATGCCCCTGTATTAATTTGTCATAAAGACACCGCTTGGCTGTTCTATAGGATGTACCAACTGCGGGTTCTGGTCCGAAGAAAGGTGTCTCGCTGCCAATTTTGGCTAGGCGATCTGCCTTTTCGTTCTTTGGTATATTAGCTAGTATGTTATGTGCCCGTATGCAATTCCAGAACAAGTCCTGAGTTTACTTCCGACGAGCCAAGAGCTATTAACGCTGCTTGGCTGTCGGATACTATGAAGATTCTTTTATTATTAAAATCTGCTTCTAATAGCGTTGGATAAATTAAGTTAGTGGATGAAAATAAATTGTCAGCACTTACAAATGTTTGTCATCTACTTTAAATATGGTTAACATATATACTTTATTAAATATTTAAAGTAATTCAACAAACTGTAAAACAGTAAGCGTCTTATTTCATTTGAAACTATATTGTAGTTAAAAAGATTTTTGTTAAATGTGGTTTTACATCATCAAAGTTTGTCTCTTTAGTAAACTCTAATATTTTATTTTTTTAGGAATCCCTGTTTATTTACAATCTGTTGCTTTTAAACAATAAGTAAATGTTGTGTTAGCTTAAACTAAACTAAAACTAAACCTAAACTAAACTTGCTGAGAACAGTCCATTGACGGTTCTCTTCCTTGTACTATTATCTACCTAATTATTTAATTACAATGTGGAACGTATCAAAGCGTATAACTAATCAAACCTGGTAGGTAAGTCAAACTTATTTTAAACAGTGGTTGTAAAAGATATAGTAATAAAAATTTTTTATTCTTAGATCTTTTTCAGTAGGATTTCTTTAAAAATAATTTAAATTTTTTCAAATAGCTTTAATCATTTTTTACACTAACTATGTTTGTATAGAACAACAAAATTAGATTTTAACATCTTTACTCTTTAATAGACATGTGTTAAGCACCGAAAATTCCAATCTGCACAGATGTCCAATACAGTAATTCGATGTGTGAATGTGTAAAAGACCCGGTGTAACGGCAATACAACGGCATACATGTACAAACAATAGGAGAGTCAAATTGCTGATAAAATATTACTTTCAAGCTAATCTCAAGAAATTGTTCATCGCTTCAGCTACTAAAGTTTCTAACAATTTGTAGGACCATCCGAAGCGTAGCAAATTTTTACGTCTCATCGTTCCTAATTTGTATAAAGAATGAAATTCATGGAAGAAAGGCTAATTAAAATATTTTTAGAACTGTGCATCACTCGTTTAACATTTTTTTAATCGACGGTTTTATTAATTTACTGCGATAACAATACAAAAATGGGAGAGAAAAAATGTTTTAAATTAATTATGCATTTGGAAACAGAGTTAAATTTACGATTTTCATACTACATTTAAGCGGAATCCGCTTTCGCATAATTAACTTGAGAATTTACAATTCGTAATAATAATTTTAAAAAATTTGTAGTTGCTTAACTTTTAATTGTTATTAATTGTTTATGATATTCAATGAGTTATTAAAAGTCAATGTCACTGGATTCAATATACTGAGATTCCCACAGAACAAGTGAAACGAATGTGTTCAGAAGCTGTGTCTGGATCAAGGTTTTTGAACTATCATAAAACGAAAGTTAATACTACGCAAACTGTCGGCATCACATAACAATGGAACGGAAATAAAATTACACCGATGGGAAATAGATATTACAGTTTATCATGTAGGTTTGTAGTATGTTCCATTATTCTCCAGAAAACACTTTCATTTACACACAATTTTCGAAGGAACACCGACAGCGATTTGTGCGAAGACCATGACAGGCTAACATCGATTCCCATACAAACGTACAAGCTTTCATCGACTAATTTAACATTTATTTTAGTTTTTCATTGCGACCAACTATTTAATGAAAACTTCTTAATATCAGTGACCTTGCAGAATTTTACAAATCATAAAATTAATGCGTAAAAAGTGTGAAGAAATATATTCGGAATGTTAAGAAATTTAAATAAAATTGTAAATTCATTTCAAAAAGATTTATTTTAAACTTACACCTTTAGAAACAAAAAAAAACTATCTAACAATTAAAAAACAACTACAAAACCGCTAGACCTACATTATTGTAATAATTTATGAACGATAATTGCAGAGAATGGCAAATTGGAAGAAGATCTAAATAACAGAATAGCTGAAGCAAAGAAATTTCATCATGCCACAAATAAACGCTTGCTTAGTAAGAAGGAGACCTCAAAAGAAACTAAAGACGCGAGTATTTAATGCAGTTTGCGTACCAATTCTTACTTATAGTTCAGGAATTTGGGCACTAACTCAAGGACACAGACGCAGGAGATGAGACTTTTGAGAAGAATAACAGGATGTTGACAACATTGGAAAATTTGTAAAATTATTGTGACTGGTTGAATTAATCTTCTCTTCAGCAAATTTCTTTCGAGTCCAAAAATAACATTTTCTATTACCGTTTTCACATTGATGTGGGACAGTAAAGCCCATAAAATAATCTAACGGGTATCAAATGTAAGCTATAAAAATATTTAGATTACGGTAATAAAATTACATTGCTACCTCGCACGACGAGTTCAGTTTCAATTTCGTTAGTTAATTATTTTATACTGTAATTCTAGTAAGACGAAGGTTACAAAGAAAGTACCTAACTGATAAATTGACACTAAAATCAAAATTTTTATCACTAACTTATTAATAGTT
This sequence comes from Elmis aenea, assembly GCA_947652605.1. Classification (NCBI taxonomy): domain Eukaryota; kingdom Metazoa; phylum Arthropoda; class Insecta; order Coleoptera; family Elmidae; genus Elmis; species Elmis aenea. Next base: position 14,550,563 of record OX393580.1, on the reverse strand, counting down.
TTAACATATTTAATGGCCAAAATTTTACTAAACAAAATTTACAATAAAAACAACATGCATCTTGCAAAACAAGTGATGTTTGCAATTATTAAACAACTAAACGTTTAGTTTACGATATCATGGCAAACTTTGATAAGGACATTTTAACAAAATTGGCCATATCTCGGTTATTTTTTGCGACAAATGTATAAAACTATACATTTTTGAAAAGTTTAATATGTTGGGCACATTGTATGTGATAGAAACGTAGTGGCTGCTGCAAAATTTACTTGGAAATGACGTTTAGTTGTTTAATCATTGCAAACATCACTTGTTTACAAAATCGTGGCAAACTTTGATAAGAACATTTTTACAAAATTAGCCATTTTGAGCTGAAAAACACGAGTGCACCAAGTGCACGAGTGATTTTTTCTGCTTCAACTTGCATGAGTGAATATTTGTCAAAAACTATAGATTATTTGCAATGCACGAGTTATATTTTGTCAGAAAATTTCCTTCATCTAACCTACCTGTCAAATTAAATGTATGTTATGTCAAATTTTACAAGTACTGTCAGAGTAGTGCGTCAGGGGTGTGGTTTAATCTATATCTATCTAACGCTACTCGTCGCCGAAATTCGTCAAAAAATTATCAAGACCAAAATATTTAATTCCCTCTCCAAATTTATATTTTCGACCAATCAACAACTCAGATTTCTCAGAAACGACCAATAAACGCATGAAAATCTGTTAATTGCGAAAAGGATATTATCAGTGTATGATTATGTTTATTGGTAATTTATAGGAAATCTGAGTTTGTTATTAGCCGAAAACACAAATTTGTCAAGAGGATCAACATCTTACAGAGGAATGTAAAATTATTACCGTGTAATAATGCTCCTATTGGTAGTCTCTAGAAGATTTAAGATGAGTGATTAGTTGAAAACGCAAATTTGGCAGGTGAAGGAAATTTTCAATATAATCATTTTTGTAATTTTTAATTGTGGCAGGTTGATAATTTTTTTGCAACAGATGTTTAACGAAACTTTTTTAAGGATTATAAATCACATACCAAATGAATATAAACAATAATTTTATTTACAGTTAATATTACTATCAACAAATAAAATAATCTACTAAACCTTTCAATTTTTTACAATAGGGAGTAAATTACATAAGTGTACAACAATAAAATAAAAAAACGCTGCCACACAAACATCTGCTCGCTGCAGCATAATTTTTAACGCTTCGTTTACGAAGCGTTAACTTCTGGAGGAATAATACGGTACATCCAATTTTATGGTAACATTTATTTTTAAAAATCAAATATGTATCTAATCAGAATTGTATTCATTAAACCTGAGTGAAATTTTGTTTAATTTATATGTACATTTATTTTCGTTTTTATTTTAAAACTTTAAAACCACATTACATGATTAAAAACAAAACTATTAATCATAATTCGACTAAAAATTGTTCGAAAATGTAAACGCAAATACAAATTCAGTGAGTGTTTTGTTTTAATTTTAATGCACATTTCATAATATGTATATTTATAATATATCGACAACGGAAAAACTAAGATATTGCTTTCAAATATATTTTTTTACAGTATTTGGCACTAACTAAACATTTACGTATGCTTTTATATTAATTACCTACTGTTGTAAATTAAGAGATTGTATAACGGTTCCAGTATCCATCAACAGTAATGAACATACATAGTAATAAATATAGAAATCTGTTATATTCTAATATAGCCATTTATCAACTTAGTTTTAAATTACCTGAGGTAGCTAACACATCTATTCAATTAATTTTTTTAATTTTGTCGGTCATACAAATATTTTATCACTACATATTGATTTGCTTTACATTTGTCAACTACAGAGGCACATAAAACTTTAATTGAATATTAAATAGTATTACAAAAGCATGTACAGGGTGGTCCGAATTCGATGGGATTGCATGGGTATCTCGGTTAATATTTAAGATAGAGAAACGGTTAAATTACCAAAAATGTGCAGTTTTTTGAGACAAACTCAGAACCGTTTTCAAAAATATTCTATCATTTCCGGTTTTCGAGTTATCGAATAAAAAGTGTTTTTTTTGTCATATTAATAATGTGTCATATCTCCGTTATTGTTGTAAATATCAAAAATATTTATGAAGATTATTTTTGGATATTTTTATGTTTAATTTGATTATACTAAAAAAAAAATATTTACGCTCGCCGTTAAAAAGTTATGACAATAACTTACCTTTTTTTAACTGGAAACGATAGTTGGCTATGACCTATTTAAATTCCTCATTTTTTTCTCATCTCAAATATATATGGGTTGATGTATTTATTTTCAACAATACGCAAGTTATGAAGGTTTTTTTAGTTTTTTTTTTAAAGAAAATCATAGTAGGCTCTGAAAACAAAAAATAAACAAGATGTAAAACCTTATAAAACTCATGTGGTACAAGTTACCAAGGTTTTTTAATTTGTTATTGAGATAAATACGAAATTTTTTGAACATAAGATAAACAACAATATCCTACATTACTGCTGATACCGACTATATCGTTGTTTTCTTATTTTCAAATATTTACAATGTTTATCTCCACAACAAATTAAAAAACCTTGGTAACTTGTACCACATGAGTTTTGTAAGGTTTTACACCTTGTTTGGATTTTGTTTTCATAGCCTACTATGATTTTCTTAGAAAAAAAACCTAAAAAACCTTCATAACTTGCGTATTATTAAAAATAAATACATCGACCCTTATATATTTGGAATGAGAAAAAAATGAGGAATTTAAATAGGTCATAGCCAACTATCGTTTCTATTTAAAAAAAGCTAAGTCTGTGTCATAACTTTTTAACGGCGAGCGTAATTTTTTTTTTTTGGTATAATCAAATTAAACATAAAAATATCCAAAAATAATCTTAATAAATATTTTTGATATTTACATTTACAACAATAACGGAGATATGACACATTATTAATATGACAAAAAAACACTTTTTATTCGAAAACTCGAAAACCGGAAATGATAGAATATTTTTCAAAACGGTTCTGAGTTTGTCTCAAAAAACTGCACATTTTTGGTAATTTAACCGTTTCTCTATCTTAAATATTAACCGAGATACCCATGCAATCCCATCGAATTTGGACCACCCTGTACAATAAATAATGCAAATATAGAATTTTAATTAAAAAACTATATTGGTATTAAGAACGACATTATATCATAAGTAACAGTAGGTAAATGTGAAACATGTTAACAAATAAAAGTCGAAAAATTAAGAAAAATATTTAGGTGATTGAATAACATTAACATGTTACGTACTTTAAAAGGTAAAGTAATTGGGCAAAAACACAAATATTAATATTGTAATTAATTATTTGAAAGTAACAGTTACTAAACGTTTTAAATGTTTTCTTTACATAATATACGTACCCTTTTGGTGATAATTTTAGCATAATTAACACAATTTCTCATATATTCATATAATTGCATTAAATTAAAATATTAATCGCCAAATTAAAGTGTTTATTATTCTAACAAATATTACAAGTTATGCTAAGCAGCTAAGCAATCACGACGCATAGACATTATTTTATAGGACAGATATGGAATTTAGCAAAAATAGTTTCGCTTTTTATATTTAAAAGTAGGTATAGCATTTTTTTGAAATTTATGTATGTTTTAAACTATTATCGAGCAATACAAATATACAAAATGTGGTAAAAATCACTTATCTTATTTATTAGAAGAAGAATAAATAAGATAAGTGATTTTCCTAAACTTATATGTATTTATATTTCAAATGAATCATTGAAATAAAATTCCAACATTTATCAAATATTTTATTTCCTGTGATGCACAGGAAAAAAACATATTCATACGCTATGCTATAATATTTTGGCAAATGTGTATAAAGTAATTTAAGCATTAATGTACTTGTGGCAACAAAAATTCGTTTTATGTATTTATTTAAGGTAAGATTAAAAGTAAAAATTAAACAGAAAAGCTTATTGAACGTGTGCGTTCCGACGATTTTCTACAAAGATACGCAACATTTTGTTATTGCTGATTGCACTGCATTTGACCTGCACTTTTTGTTTTATTAAGTCGAATATCTTCTTTATTTTTGACACAAAGTAGTCAGTAAATGAAATTTTTTTGACGTGGGCAAAACTACTGTGCTTTAGCATAAGGTTAAATTAGACCTACAAAATATTAAAGTCCACTGCTCTTTATAACTCTGATGGATAAAATAATTAAAGAATGTAAGCAAAACACAAAGAAAGCCTACTGGGGTTGGAATAAACTAAAACCAATATCCTTAACAGAATTAGCCTTTGCAGATGATGTGGTGCTATTAGCTAAAAGCGAAAAGGACTTGCAATTCAATCTAGACGTATGGGCAGATACATTAAGTAGATATAATATGAATATTAATATAACAAAGACAAAGGTTATGGTTATAGCGAAAAACCATGAACCACTTACAATTATGCTAGACCAAAAAAGATAGAGCAGGTAGCAAATTTTAAATATTTAGGAACAATAATTGCAGAAAATGGTAAATTGGAGGAAGATCTGAATAACAGAATAGCGGCAGCGACTAAATTTTACTAAGCCACTAATAAATGTTTGATAAGTAAGAAGGAGATATCAAAAGAAACGAAGACGCGAGTTTTTAATGCAGTGTACGTACCCATTCTCACGCACAGTTCAGAAACTTGGACACCAACTCAAAAACAAAAACAAAGAATACAGGAAATGAGGTTTCTGAGAAGAATAGAGGGATGTAGACTGATCGATAAAATCAGTAACGAAAAAATTCGAAATAACCTAGGAGTAACAGATATTAAGAAAAAGATGGAGACGAATCAATTAAGATGGCTTGGACATTTACTACGCATGCCAAAAAGTAGATACGCGAAAATATGATGGACAATGCAGGTAGAGGGAAAAAGAAACAGAGGAGGACCAAGAATAAAATGGGAAAAAGAAGTGATGCAGAGACTACAAGAAAAAGGAGTCAGCTGGAGAGATGTGCCGCAATTAGCTAACGAAAGGCAGGAGTGGAGAAACATAATACAGAAATAAAAAAGTATACCTCGACACCGAAAGGTACAAGAGAAGCCGATTAAGAAGACGAAGATATTCCTAGTAATGTTAAATAAACAGGAAATGAGATTTCTGAGAAGAATAGAGGGATGTAGACTGATCGATAAAATCAGTAACGAAATAATTCTAAATAACAGGAGTAACACATATTAAGAAAATTATGGAGACGAATCAATTGAGGTGGCTTGGACATCTACTACGCATGCCAGAAAGTAGATACGCGAAAATAGGATGAAAAATGAAGATAAAGGGAAAAGAAATAGAGGAAGACCAAGAATAAAATGGGAAAAAGAAGTGAGACAGAGACTAAAAGAAAAAGGAGTCAGCTAGAGAGATGTGCCACAATTAGCTAAGGATAGGCAGGAGTGGAGAGACATAGTACAGAAATAGAAACCTCGACACCGAAAGGTACATGAGGAACCGATTAAGAAGAAGAAGCATTTTCCTAGTTTGTCTTGGCGCAAAAACGCACCTGTCTACAAAAATTGGAAAATGAAATCAGAAAATTTAAAACGGTTCCTATCACAAAAATCAAAAGGTTCTTAACCAGAATGTGATTATACAAACATTTGTTACTAAGTGGTTAGTTGTTAGGAAGTTTCGGAGACAATTTTTTACAAACAATTAAGTAGCTCAGGCAATAAGTATTGTCTATAAGCGGGCTGCATGCTGGTTAGTATCTAAATAATATATTTACAAAAAGTTGTTTGTCGAAAATGGTTTTTAAAATTTTAAATTGGCATTAGAACAATCTCAACGAGGTTGAACGACATTACAAGCGCTCCCAAAAAGGTCGATGTTGACGATTTATTTGCAGACAATGCTAAAGTAATATTAGCATGCACCTTAACAGATATGGACGAGATAGTTATAATTAACCATTCGACTGCTTTGGGCCTCATTAAACTTTCCAAGTTTATTTCAAAAGACTATCACAGAACTAAGATCACCACTCGTGGTAATGAACACACGACCTGCGGATCATTATTAGTTCTCATGTTTGCTGCATTTTTATTAGAAGCACATAGTCGTAGAGTATTATCCACTTCAATTTTGCGACACGTCTATGGCCTGGAAAATATTTATAAAACAATAAAAACGTTTCACTTGCTCAAACATTCCAACAATTTGGAGCAACAATTAAGAGCTTATGTAAAGTTTGGGATGGCATTAACGCTCGTATGCTCTAGGCACTGTGCATCGTCTTAATAAGTAAACACAACTTTCTCTTGTACTTTAACTATAGCGCTATAATGTGATGTATCCATCACATAGTGTTATGCAGAATGTAATATCACATTTTTACCGTGCCTTGTTTACATAACGTTAATAATTAATCGGGAAAAAAACTAAATGTTAAATAGTGCTCCGAAGCATTTAAACACGGAAAGGTTACAACACAACGAAATACTACCTTTAACCTCTTTTTGTTAGCAAATTAATGGCCAAATTATTCTATAAACAAAAAGCACGTTGTTTTCATAACAGATGCTTGCATTTTAGTTTCAATTTATGGACATGATTGATTGATTACGTAAAATAGATTAATTGTGTTTCCCGTGTATGGTGAAATGTTAAGTTTTTTTTTACAATGCAATTTAGATTAACAATTTTATTGCACATTAAAATTTTTAATAGAATATTACAATGTTCGACATCACCGAAGCATATAAAAGCTAAAATAGCACTTAAAATATATTTTAGTTAACTACGAATCGATTTTTAATACTAGTAAACGCAAACATAATTATTGCCAAAATATCACAATACACATTTATCCTTGATATTTTCTTCCCATTATGAAATTCATGTTGCAGTTCTCAACAACAAAATGCTTTAAAATTTTATGTCTACAAAACAAAAAAATTGTTATTGTATAAAAAAATTATTAGAAAGTTTTTAATATCGGTCTATTTCTAAATATCCGATACAGTTTGTTGCATTTTTATTATTCATTTCAAATACTTAACTTAAACACAGCACATTCCCGTAAACTTAATTTCACCTTGAATTTATCTTATTAGTTGTAAAAAGTAAACTTTAAACTGTAATATCTATAAACTTATAAAACATGCAATATTTTATAGTATTATTATAGACCCCAATAAACATCACGTTTTTACGTAAACAAACTATTTTTATCCAGTGCCGTTTTTCTTTAATATTGGATTAACGTAAAATCATTAACACGTATATTAGTTATTATTTGAGATGTCAACTAAACGCACGCAATTTGTAATATGCTTTTTTATCAATAACTAATCTTATGGTGCCTTTCCACGTGAGAGTAAACTACTCTCGATAGCAGCGTCGCCAAGGATACAGCCCCTGAAAGTAACTCGCGATTGGCTGTATCCTTGGCGACGCTGCTATCGAGAGTAGTTTACTCTCACATGGAAAGGCACCATTAGATCATATAAACTACATGGATAACACTACCACAATGCAACTATGTTGTACACATATCCCAGACGTAAAATTATACTGCATCTCCTTCTAACACATATGAAAGTATATTTCTATCTCGCTTTCCGGGCCCACCGAGCAAATCGTGTGCGTTACTATGGTTACGCGCGATATTTGAACTAAAGCGTTTATTTAAACTACTAGTAGATGCAATGTACTCGGATGTTTTCGTGTCAAATATGGGAGGATACAATAACATTAGATCAGACTTAGTAAGTTTTTTTGAAGTACAGTACACACCGCTTATTAGAATCAATTGATTCAATTAAATGACGATTTTAATAGCAAAAAATTCTAAATGTCACTCACGCGTCACTCGCTAGAATAGGCTAGGTAGGAAGTACGTTACAGTTATTATCACGGTTGCGCTACGATGACAGCGGGCCCGGGCCCAAAACAAAGATAGCGTATATTGGGCCCACATAATATAGAAAGAGATAGGTTTAAAAAGCACGTTGTATATGTCAGCAACATTGTCTTAACTATATTTCTATGGTGTTGTGTCATCCATGTAGTTTATATTATAATCTAAGTAACTAACAGGGCCGCCGCGTGTAGGTGGGCAGGTTGTGCACCGCACAAGGGCGGCTCATCAAGGGGGCGGCAAATTCATGAATAATTTAAGTTTTGCATATTTTGTATTATATTTATTTTCAATTCGTGCCAAAACGCCAGATTGTTCAAATCATTCACTTCAGAATTTTAATTAATACAATTTTACGATAGGGGATGATGCCACACAAATATGGGTATAAACTACAGGCCTATGGGCCTCTTTACGGAGAAAGCCGACAAGTTCCGGGCAAATAAACCCTTCACGAATAAGTGAAATAATTAAAACTTTTGTGGCATTAAAAGCACGAAGAGTACAAATTTGATTTTGGACTTTAATATGATATTTCATTTATATGTAAATTATCCTCCTAAACGTTCTTTGGACATTGTAGTCGCTTTTATTAATTTATAAGCTTTGAAAAACTAATTTCCCCGGAAGCTACAGATACGGGTAGCGGTTAATAAATACGCAATACAATGGCAAAATTTGGAAACGTTTCTGTTAATTCATTTTTATAAGTACAGTACAGCGTTGCAACACATGAATAAAAAGAAGCTCTGGAATTTATCTTAATTCCAAATATTGTATCAATTGTTCTGTGTGACTCAAATCTAGGGTGGTATCAAGAAAGAACAATATTTCGACTCTATCTATTTGTAAAATATTTTGTTTTATGACTTCAGAAATAACAGGAATGATTTTATTTTATATATTGTTACCCAAATAATTTGTATTACCTATATATATTATTTTTTGTGATGTTTGGATACGTTTTTAGTTTCGTATTATCTTGTTGTGTTGAATCAACGTTTATTACTTAACGACATTTGAAGTTCCAATCAAGACAACTGTATTCATTAGTAAGTAGCGTATGTTGATCATTAAATATTTTAAAATGATAATAAAATACCGTTTATCGCGATTTTGAAAAAACTTAATAACTTCTTGTAAGTTTTTCTCAGTTTGGTAACATTCGATAATAATATCATTCTCGTCTTTAGGACAATCCCTATAACTTGACGAGAACAATTTTCAATCAAACAATCTCTAATTTTTATGGTTACATATTTTGGCCAAGTACCTACTCGGATCGCTAACAAAAGTTTTGGGTTCATTGAATCAGAATCCAAAATTTCTTAAACTGTAAGACTGCAACTTCTAGTGACATTATGGTGTGATTCATTTCATCATTATTTAATATATGTGGTTCATCAAACTGATCTTGTTGTACATAGGTTTAATTTTATACTTTACTATTCATACATATGTGATATATTTGTTTTTTTTTAGTCTTATTATTTTTATGCTATAATATTTATTATTAATAATTACAAAAAAAAAATATTTTTTATTTACATTCAGGGGAGGCGGTTTTTTAAAGTTTGCACAAGGGCGGCTCATATGCACGCGGCGGCCCTGGTAACTAATCTTAAAAATGAACAATTACTATAGTTATAAAATAGGTAATCTGCTGTTTTAGCGCCCCTTATTATTCGACCAAGTTCTAGTTATTGCCAACGCACACATATCTATTGTATTAATTGCCACTCTGCTTAACATAGCATTTAACACAAATAAAAAAATGTAACCTCTGGCCTGGCCCTCACTTACTGATCGAGAGATGTGTGCGGAAGCAATGACTAAAAGTTTGTCGAATAATAAGGGACGCTAAAACAGAAGATTACCATAAACTGTATTATATCGATAAAAAATATTGCTAGTTGTTAAACTTTATTTATCTTCTTCTTCTTAATCGGTTCCTCTTGTACCTTTCAGTATCGAGATATGCTTTTCTAATTCTGTGTTATGTTTCTCCACTCCTGCCTATCGTTAGCTAATTGTGGCACATCTCTCCAGCTGACTCCTTCTGCTTCCAGTCTCTGCCTCACTTCTTTTTCCTTTTTATATATGGTCTTCCTCTATTTCAATCGCCTTTCATTGTTGCTGCCATAAGTAGAGTACTTCTGCCCCATATCTTCCCAGAACTGTGCCTTACTTTTTGACATCATTACCAACTCGTCCATTAAAATCTCCTACTATGATTGTTTTCCCTCGCATTTCATCCACTGTTTCTTGTAGTTGTTATAAAATATATCTTTATCCTCTTCTGCCGCATTCTCATTCGGTCCATATGCCACTACCACCCCTATCAATTTTCTTTGTAATTTGTATTTCTACCATCAATACTTATTCTGATATATCTTTCCATCTTTTAAGTTTTTCACTCCATTGCTTACTTACTACGCAGGCTACCCCAGCTTTAGCAAATTCTATTTCTTTTACTTCATTATACATTAATTATTAATATATGCCCTTTGTCGAGCTTTTGTCGAATTCTAGTTCTACTTGTTTTCCTTGTGTGCTTCTTGTATACCATGTTCCCCTATATTTACTGTCCATTTTTGTTCTTCATTGTCATTTATATTCCCAATGTTTCCATTTGGGGTACTCAAGAGGGAATTCCAGATTACCCCATCCTTAAAGTTGCTTGTTGGTTTTTTGAAACTGAGTGTTTATTTTCCCTTATTGCTAATTTCTGTTTAACTCCACCAACTTTATTTATATAATTATTATAATGGTACGGCAGATAAGCGATTTCTTCAACCAGTAAAAGCTGTACAATAAAAAGTGAGTATATTTAATTTAAACGAAGAAATAACCAAATCCCACGAGAAATGAAAAAAACTCCTACTATGAATAGACAACATCAGGACACCTAAAATTCTTCATAGACAATAGATACAAACCAACCTAACAAAGGCAAAACGCTGGACAACCAAGATGGAAAGACAGGTACATAATGATATAACAAACCTAAACGTTTAAAATTTGCTATTGAAGATGTTGATGATGATTGGTGTTCAGCCATGACTATAACTATGTTATCTGGGACAACCTGTATAATCCCAAAGCAAGTTTTCGTAATAAATGTTAAAAATCAGAAACATTAAAGTATAGCTTATCGAAAACAATTAATCAAGTTGTTTCGAAAATCAATACACGGTTTAACTTTCAAAAATTGTTGCTCACAGATTCCGTACCGCTTAACAATAGTCCTGGCAGTTAAAACTGGAACGGCGGCATTTATATTTTTAAGATGTACTAAAAATCTTATTTTGCTAATTAAATGCTCACATAAATAATTCTACAATTAAAGTAGGTACCTATTTACTTTAGAAAACTTTGTAACGTATCTTTTAGATATGTATTTAAAATATTTTATCGAAATTCTGAATGCACATAACGTAGCAATAGCTGTCACTCCTTATTTGGACAATAGCGACATTTTTAACATTAAACATATTTATAAACGAAAGCAAAATTTACTACAAGTTTTACGAGTGTATCAATTGTTCATTAGCTAAGTGTAACAAATCCACCTGTCAAGTGTTATATGTATTTGCATAATTATATTTCAACGTGATAAATAGCAAAATTAAAATCGTATTGTTTAGTCACGACTCACGACAAAATAATAAAAAGTTAAAATGTATTTCTTACTGTAAAGAATAAATTAAATTTACATTTTAATTTTCAATTATTGATTGACATATTATATGTGTAATATTGACAATTGGCAAACTAGCACAGAGAGAACAAAAAAGATTAAACGTTTATTTTCTCCTTAGATGCTTTCTGCATGATAAATACAATTTGCACCAAGCTATTTTACCAACATCTAGTATGCCTTTGGCAAATTTACTAGCGAAATTAGCAGTTATTAAATTAGCATTCTAGTCACACTGCAGACTGCACTATTACTAACTTGTTCGATTGACTCGGCAAGTAGGTATGTACATTAATAAATAGTTGTGACTGTTTTTAAAATTAAATGATGTTTTTAAAGATGTCGCAGTCATGTCCATGGGTGTCCGCAGGGGGGAGGGCACTTGCCCCCCTCCCTGGGAACGAGTAAAAAAATTTACAAATGATAATCGTAAAAGTAAAACCTTTGGTATCTAATCTTTAGAAAGAGGAAGCGTTTAAAAATAAATTTATCGAAAATGACAATAGGTTTGCAAGTGATAGACGAAGAATTCAATTTTTATGATATGTGAGAGTACTTGTAAAAACAAATCATAAAACTTAAAAAATTAAATTAAAATTTATATACAGGGTGTTCCTTAAATATTGCGAAAAAATTCGGGAGGTGATTGCTTTTCGAAAATTAAGGGGGGTTTTCATATAAAATTTTTCCTTAGACGCGGTATATTTAGGATTATAATTTATTTCTCAAATTTGGAGATGTGTAGGAGAATGATATTTGGTAGATCTTTTATACTTATTAAAAGGTTTCCCATAGTAATATTTTCAATCATCTCCCACCTTCACAGGAGGCTGAAAAGTACGACCCCTGTTGGTTTTTATCAGAACTTTTTGGTGGGTTAAAATTTGCAATTAAAAAATTCTTTTTTGAAATCTTGATTTATTTAGAAACTTTTTTTTATTATTTCGTTTTTATTCGTAAAACCTACAGTTTCGAGTAAAAAATAAAATAAAGTAACATGCACCATGAAATATTCCAATTCCATCCAATTTGAACATAGGCAAACCATGGTAACCACCAAAATTAATCGTTTTATATTGGAATATTTCATGGTGCATGTTTATTTATTTTATTTTTTACTCAAAAACTGTCGGTTTTACGAGAATAACTAAAGAATAATAAGAGATTTAGAAAAAAAATTAATTGCAAAATTTTAAGCCTCCAAAAAGTTCTGATAAAAAACCAACAGGGGTCGTACTTTTCAGCCACCTGTGAAGGTGGGGGATGATTGAAAATATTACCAAGTGAAACCTTTTAATAAGTATAAAAGATCTACCAAATATCATTCTCCTACATTTATCCAAATTTGAGAAATAAAATAAAAACCTAATTTTACCGTTTCACTTTAGGGGGGTGTAACTCCGAAAGGAGACGTTTAAAGAAAAAAATTTATATGAAAGACTTAATTTTCGAAAAGGTATCACCTCCCGATTTTTTTTGCAATATTTAAGAAACAACTTGTAGATATATTATTATTATTTGTCTCTATGCTTTGTCCCCCCCCCTGGAAAATTTTCTACGGACGCCCATGATGTCTTATAAAAACCGACTAATAACGTGTTGTAACTTTATTTTCATGCATTAGAAAAACCATTAAATAATGCAGTTTAAATTTAAGAAACAGTAATTATAGTATAATTTACTTATACTAGAAATTACCTACATCTAAAAAATTAGTAATACATATGATTAAAAGATGTTTTACAAATAATACACATTTCTTTCGTGATTTTGCAAAGCCTTTAAGCACCAAGTTAACACTTAATTATTAAACAATGGAAAGATAAAATCTAATTTTCAGTACGTAAAAATATGGGTGAAATTGAAATTAAAAAGTGAAAGTTGAAACTTGGACTCTATTCGATTAATAAAATAATATCTGGGTTCACCAGGATGTTCGATATAGAAATTTTTTATTCGTTTTTTACATGCTGGTAACATTTAAGCTGTGAAGAATGTAATGTAAATTATAATACGGTGAAAATTCGTATGACCTTCTATATTAGCATTGTTGATAAATACCAATGCATTCAAAGTGCTTTATTATTACCAAAACATTATAAATATAAGCAAAAATTTTTGCAAAGGGAAACTAACATTTAACTTTCCATTTTCTCTATATTTTAATATCATCACATACCAAAAAAAAACTTAATATAACATTAGCATACCACTATATTGCTATGTTGATTATGCAAAACTTTCTGACAACACATCTGACGTTGAAACAAACATTTTGTATTTAGGTTAGTATTAATTTAAAACCACAGTAAACATTAGAGATAATTTTATGGGGAAATCAATATTTTTAATTCAATAAAACAGGAAAGTAATTATTTTGCCACATACATATATAAAAAAAACTAACAAGCCTTGTTCATTAGTTATAGATACACACACATTTATAAGAGTCTATATTACGCAGACTGCATATTGAGAAACGTTATAAATAATTCAATCGTTAATTTTCTAAAATTATTAATTATTCGTAACAGAACAAGGTTTTGTTAAGATGATTTTTCTATAAATGAATATATACATAAAACAAAGTAACATGCGTTATCAATGTGATTTTAAACACATATTTTAATTGTAGGCACGCACTAGAATTGATTGGATGAAGTCGTTTAAACAAAATTCCAAATTACAAAAACTATTAGTATGTACTTTAATTAAAGATGAATACGAAAGAAAGATAACTACAAGCGAATCATTTAGGTGTTGTGGTATTTTTATGTGGATAAAAAACTCAGAATTACTGCCGTCCTTGAGCAAAGCCTCTACATTAATTATTGGTTCTTGTAACTAAATACAAGTAATGTTTTCGGCCTTTTCTTTGGGGTAATTTTATTGTTTTAAACATAAGCGTGATACCTTTTTTAATATTCATAATAAAATATAAATCATAAATGTTATCGACATAATGCCGACTATTTTACTCAATATTATCGGCATTGACCAACAAAATAACGCAATTTAGTCAATCAACAAAACAACACAGTGCAATAAAACAAGTATACAGAATTTTAAAAGAAATAAGTATCAACTTATAATCTAAATCTAAAAGGTATTGTTCTGCTGTGTTTTTAGATTACAAACAAGTCTTTGATAAAGTATGGCATGTAGGCCTATGCCACAAACTTAAAAAAGTACTGCCGCACCATTTTTACGAAATCGTTTCATCTTACTTGAAAGACCGATGGTTTCTAGTCAAGCAGCGAGATTTACACACCATTGCATCTGGAGTACCTCAGGGTAGCGTGATAGGGCATATGCTCTACACTCTATATACCTACAATTCCCTACAATTAAATCATCCGGGCTTTTAAAATGCTAAAGACAGCTCTCTGGTTTCCTGTGAAACTGCTACGTACCTTATCAAAGTACTTCAAATAAAACATAAAAAGATTCAGATTATGGGTTGATCATTTTGCAATATGTGGCCAGAAGCGTTTAACTTTAAACAGTATATAGGTAGGTACGTATGACCCTGCTTATAAGCAATTACTTAATAATACATTGTTAATAAAAATAAGTAATTCAGTATCAACTACACCCTACACCTATGCATATTATTCGTTCAACCTACATCACAATATCAATAACAGTTTATCGTATTGATAATAACGGATGTGACGACTAAGTGAATACTTAAATTATTACTTACACGATGCTGTTCCGCTGCTAGCATTTCTAATTCGATAAAAACTTTGGAATATGAAAGCGTAAAAAACGGGAAATAAGAATCTTGCTAACATGAGTGGATGCTTACCCACTTCCACTTATAAATTAACTAGAATTACATATACCTTATAATCTTGAATATGAACTGTAACAGTAACAGTTTTTGCTGTGGTGTTCATAACCTTCTAATTTATGTTGTGTTACTGCATATATGTAACAGTACATGTTATATACTGGATTTTTATGTGCATGCATAGGGCACATTTGCGCTTCAACCGCATTTGAATTTTATTTTCAATGATGTTAATAAATAATTATTGCTGTATTAGAGTGCAGTGGTAATGCTTAAAAAATAAATGTACAGTAAATATATTTTAATATATTCATTACTGTTTTTATAAGAATCTATAAGGCTCAAAAATCATAAGGAGGTTAATTATTTATGCACAAATAACAACAAATGAAGCTGTATCGATAACATTTTTGTTTCTACTTACATCACATTCTTGAAATTATTTAACCATATCAAAATGTTGTTCTTATTAGCCACATTTTGACATTGTATAAAGAAGCTTAAGTAGCGACTTAATTTTATTAGCCTAATTAAAAACCATTCATTAATAATTATTAAAATAAATAAGACTGCAACAGATAAAAAGTCGAGTTTTAAAGTTAGTATAGCATTTCGACAAGAGATCCTTCGAAAAAAAGATAATTGATTGTTTATTAGGGTTATTTATATTGATAAGTGAATCACTTAAATAATCCAACGATTTATAAAACTGTAACCTATTTTAAAACTTGAAATCGAAGCAACTTTTTTAAATATACATTCTATAATGTCCCACATCGAGCGGAGAATTCTAATTTGCAGATATTTTAATAACCTTGTAGCTTCTCATTCGGATAAGAATTATATAAGGTTTATACATAATCAAATAACTTAAAATAATAGCATTTGTCAACTAATTGCCATTAAAAATATAGATTAAATGCACCTTGTTCTTGGCTGGAAATCAAACAAAAATACTTTTGCACATTTCTTTCTTCTCAAGGTTAGGGTTAAGGTAAAATATTTTAAGAATTGTTTGTCTTTGCTATAGAAAGTTCCAATAATTTTACGACATAAGCGGACATAAGCACAGAGACATACGTTTTTCGTGGACATTTGACATTTTTGGGACGTTTTGTGGAGTGAAATTGTCCAAAGTTTATATGGAAAAGACGAGCGACCTTAAAAAAAAAAACTTTTCCTTTCAAGTGGTATTTAGAAGAACTATGTTACGATATAAATACTAATACATGCTCAATCAAAAGTGAGGGATGGAATTACTAAAACTTATTTTATTTCATCAAATTACAGTTAAGTATTTTTTTTTTTAAGAATATGTTGCCTGCTAACAGTAAGTGAATGCTTAAACTAAACTAAAACTAAACTAAACTTGCTGAGAACAAACAGTTCATTGACGGTTCTCTTACTTGAACGATTATCTACCTAATTATTTAATTACAATATAGAACAATATTTATATTTGTGTATCAAAGTGTACAACCGATCAAACCTGGTAGACAAGTCCGATGGTTTAAAACGTTTAAGTCTTCCGACTTCATTGTTTTTGTCTAAGAGCTGTTAGGCTAGGTTGTTTGGATGTACAATAAGTTTGTCTTGGTATTTCATATAGTAGCTTTTAATTACTTCACGCACTGTTTTAATTTTAAGATCACTTTGAACTATATGATTAGGTACATACCATGATGCATCCACAATGCTTCTAAGCGCTTTGTTCTGGATTCGTTGGAGGATTTCCATGTTAGAGATGCTGGCAGTACCCCAAAGTTGAATACCGTATGTCCATGTAGGTTTTAAAATGGTTTTGTAAAGCAGGAGATTTTCAATTTTCAGTTATGATTTTCTGCCAGTTAGCCAATACAGCTAAATTTGAGTCCCAGCTGCTTTCTCTTAGTAAAAATGTGTTTGCGCCATGTGAGTTTCCTATCAAGATCTATAACAAGATATTTCATGTCTTCAGCTTGTGATATTGGAGTA
Organism: Elmis aenea; assembly: GCA_947652605.1. Classification (NCBI taxonomy): domain Eukaryota; kingdom Metazoa; phylum Arthropoda; class Insecta; order Coleoptera; family Elmidae; genus Elmis; species Elmis aenea. Next base: position 14,533,155 of record OX393580.1, on the reverse strand, counting down.
TTGTTTAGTCACTGCCGGGCATGTCCCTTTTCTCATGGTGAACGTCACATGTGCTGATTTCAGATTGTTAACCTGTGGTTTCCATTTTCTTAGCCATTTTTCAACCATGTGTAGATTGTTCTGCAGTATTGCAGATGCATCGGCAGGGTTGGTATCTGATGCTAGTATGGCTGTATCATCAGCAAATGTGGCTACAGTTGTTAAATTAGTTGTAGGTATTATTTTAAAAAAATGGATTTAACTAAAAATTGCCGCCCTATTAAATTTGCCGCCCTAGGTTATTGCCTACTTAACCTATAAGTAAATCCGCCGATCTCTCTGTTTGTGGCAGCTGCTTATTTTACCTCCTCATTCCAAGTTTTCCCTGGTCTTCCTTTTCGATTTTTTCCTCCCGTTCGCGCCTATGCTTTCCTGGGCGTCCTATCTTCTCCAATTCTATATACATGGCCTAGCCATCTTAGTTGTGCTTCTTGGATGTTTTGTTCGATTGGTTGAACTTTTAGGTTTTCTCTGTGGTTCCGTTTCTGATTTTGTCCCTACGTGTTTTACCTTCGAATTTTAATTAATTTTCTGCCAATGCTGCTACCATGCATGTACATTTAAAATAGAGAGAGAAATATATTTTCGTCTAGCTTTGGTTGATACTAAATGTGTAAATAGAAAACACGCAATATAGATAGTAATACATAATTGATTTTTTCTTAAGTGCTCAAAGAGTATTCCGCAATTTTCGCCCGCTATTTTGCAAAAGTACTTCCTACACTATTTCGCATGCGGAAAAACCTACTTTCCTATAATAAAAAAATTATCGGTATACATAGGTATGTGGGGCGTCCGACATCACAGGTCTTTACCCTTTGGTAATTTTTCATCGTGGTAACTATGCTACTGGTTTTCATAATTATACAGTAAAGCGTTTTTGTCATAATTAAATTAGAAGGTAAATTATAGCAAAGCCAGTTTAAAACTGCCACAAAAGTTTCCTTATGTTATTAACACGTACGTATGGCGCCACCACACTGTTATATGTGATACGGTATATGTTCAAAAGTAAATAAAACTGTACCATCTTAAGTGAAAAAGTGGTAAAATTTGCAATTTATTAGTTCTCTACAGGCGGTTAGATTAAGAAGACTGAATTCATAATGTTTATATTGCGTTAGCAGGATCCTACGCAAGACGAGAATTGAGTTGAGTGGGTTAACCCATCCACCCAGTCTATCGCCAAAACTGGTGAGGATATCGGCTTAGCATTTTATTAGCTTCTGGAACACCTAGGTCCAAATTTAGCACGCGTTTATAATTTTTTATCATTATGGTTATAAAACTTTAACAGAATGTATATGATAAATTTTTGTTAATTTGTATTTTTACTTATTTTTAAATTATTTAATAATCTGAACAGATGTAAATATTTACATTTCTCTAAAAGTATATTAGAATTGATTTCTATGTTACGAAAGAAAATTCCTGTATAGGATCATTAAGTTTTAAATATCAGCACTGGGATATCGCTTATAAATGTTACAAAGTCGATTTAATTGGGGGCAAAGTTTCATACTGCTCGGACTAATGTAATTCAAAAATTAATATTCAAAACGATTTTCGAATAATAATAATAATAAATAGATCATCTATTAAATTACACTTCCCCAAAACAACTTTTTCCTTTGCTACAATTATTACCATTGAATATTTATCGTCTTAATTTATTAATCCAAGAGATACCACATTAGTACTAAAATTTATAATAATGACAGCACACTATTAATAACATTTTTTAAATGATGTCACCTGTCTTTAAGGAGTCAGTATTGCGATGGAAATTAAAAACCTATTCAAAACAAAACAAAATATTACAGGTAACTCCGGATTTTATATAAACTTTCTTAAGCCCGTGTGACACGGTATAAATTTCTTTTTAAAACAAATAATTAGTAAATTTTGACACGCACTCTTCAATTGCAAATGCATAAAAGCAAAATTTTTCACTTCAGCTTTAACTGTTAAGTAGCATTGCAGTCATGGCTTTTGCGTAAATATAAATAACTCAACTTCCTGCAAACAAATAGAAACTGACCGAAGCAAAAATAAGATTTTTTTTTTCAGACATCCTCAAATATAACAGAAACTTCTAATTTCTAGCTTACTGTTAGTTAAAAATGCTTTATACATCTTGATTAGTTTTCGCATTTTGTGTTGTACTGCAACTGATTGTGAGTTCAATTTTAAATATTGTCACAACCAACATGCGCTGCTATAAACAAGACAATTGAATAACGTAACTAGGCAAAACTTTTGCTGATGTTTAATTTAAAAATTACTGTACTAATTTTGTGTTTCTCATACCGTAACGAATTTATTCACAACCAAATGTAACTCGACGTGTATCATATAGGTACAGTAACAAATCAACGGATGTTAGTCCAGTTTATTGTACAGAACTTGCAACATTTCCGTACCAATGTTAAATAAGACCGCAGTAAACTATATTATTTTTAGTTCATTTTATTTATTAGCGAGGTTTTCCTTCGCGCTCATATGCATATTATTGCAAATAAATTACAATTTCGTCGCTTAAGCGACAATTACATGAATTTGATCAGCTCTTGACGTGTTTTAATGCAATTTACGGTCACTAAATAAGCAAAAACCTTGACAGAGTACTTTCTATCATACAAATGTAATACGTTTCGTTTGACAAAAGATGGGAATTCTAGTCCCTCGACAGGTTTATTCCACAATATTAACATACAGTGCAACCTGTATTCTGTATTAAACGTATCTAATTACAGAGAACGTATATACAGAGCGTATAAGGTTATTAGACATTTTTATTAGTATCAACATTGGTAGTTATAAATACATAATTGGGCAAAACAAAAATCAGAAATACATTATAAAGCCTTTGGTAATGTTTTTACATTGAAAACACTCATCTTTCCTCTTTAAATTTGTTATTTTTCTAGAGTGTATGTCAAATCCGCGATAGACAACTGTTTTTTATTTTTTTAAATTGCACAGTATACATTTTTTTATTGATTCGGATAGAGAATTTAATTCTGAATCCGACCATGTATTAAAAAAGTATGCATACATAAGAAAATTTTCGAGAAAAATCAGTTCAAAGTTTATTTCTTCCACACTCGCCGTAAATTCAAATCATTTCTAAATTTTCTTGGTTATAGTATAAAATTTCATTTTCACTTAACAATAAACAACTAACAATATTGACAACTTTAAACTGTCATTAACAGAGGTGATCGTTTTTTGTTATGTTAAATAGACTTGTTGCTATAATTTGATAAATAAACTTTGAACTGATTTTTCTCGAAAATTTTCTTATGTATGCATACTTTTTTAATACATGGTCGGTTTCAGAATTAAATCTCTATCCAAATCAATAAAATATGTATACTATGTAATTTAAAAAAAAAACAGTTGCCTATCGCGGATTTGACATACGTCATCGTAGAGATAACAAATGCACATCATTTAATAGAGAATTTGTCGCCGTTTCCAAGAATATAAGGTTTGTTGGGGTCATTTTCAATAATTAAAAAGTTATAGGGGTGCGACAGTCAAACTGAATACGGTATACAATGTGATAAGAATTTCAAGAGCTTTTACTTTATGTATTTAAAAATACAGGGCGTCATTTGAAATTAAAAATTAAATCAAATCATCATTACATAGGTACCTAAATGCCACTCTGACAAATAAATATTAACCAACCTTGCCCTTCGCCTTCAAAATCATTTTCACACATACTCAATTAGAAAACTAAGTTCGTTCAACTTGGAAATTATACGGTATTGTTTTAAGCCTCGACTCAACATATGTAAAACAAAATGAAAGTAAACGATTTTTATCACTGTCCACCCACTTTCCGAATTAAAGAACAATAGTATATTGTTAACTTGGAGAATACAAATTATGATATAAAGTGTAAAATGGAAATTACACACATTTCGAATAGAAAACTGCGTTATTTATTGCAAACATTTTACATAAGTAAAGGCTGTCAGTTAGCAACTAATATATAGCAGCACCTAACACTATACTATTAAAGATTACGTACGAGTATAATGCTTTTACGAGAAAATCGTTTTATTATGATAAAATATTCTTAAAATTAAAATTATTTCTCATTATAAGTTTTTAAAACATTTATTTAAAATACAGCAAACACAGAAAATATAAATACAAATCATTTAAACTCTTTCTTAAGTTGTTCAATTGTAGTGTTGTATATTTACTTTATATATTTATTTGGGGGGTTCCCAAACTATGACCCGTGGGCCGAATCCTGCCCGGGAAGGGTTTTCATCCGGCAGTGGCCTTTTTAAAAGAATATACATAATACCTTCTGCTAATATTGCTATACAGTGTATAACATAACCAGTTTTTTTTTAAATTTCATACATTTTTTCATTGATTACTAACTTAAGAAGCTCATTAACGTTTTAACTAGTTTTGAAAACCATTATTCACTTAAAATTTTGAACATTTGTTTCCTCTTATCGGTTTCATTTCCAACTGTTCTATAAAAAAAATATTAAAAAGAATTTTCTTTGTCCTATTGATAAAAACAAAACATCAGATTTTTAATTTTTGCTTATAACTTGCTTAATTGAAATCACACTCAAAATATTTTACGACATTATTGGGGCACTTTTTTGGGTAGATTTGAAATGTATCAACAAATTTTACCTATCTTCATTTGTTTTTGTTTTTTTAACATCCAAATTCTTATTTTGCAACTAATGTTTTCCCAAGCAATATAACAGTGTATTTAATTTTATTTTAAAAAAATACAACCAAGTGTGAATTCGTTTAATGTAGCTAATAATTCATGTGTAATGTTATGTTGTCAACTGAATTAATAACATTTATTAAATAAACTCGCTGGCAACACACATTTAAGAAAGAAAAACACCTGTAAACACTTCTGACATTTATAACATGTTTGATTTGCAATAATTATTAGTTATAAGATCCGACTGGGGACTTATATAACATAACACAACAATTTATTTACACAATTATACCGCCTGTATAAACTTTAAGTTGATGGTAATTTATGATTAAGTATTTTTTTACAAACTAATGTGGCTTGCTGGTTTTAGCAATATATTAATTAACCTGTTAAACATTTTTCAAAATAGTATGCACTGCTGAAATTAATTCTAAGTTATTATTTGACCTTTTCACAAAACGCATTTCGCTAAAGTATGATATATTTTGGTTTATTAGATCTTAATTTTTACGCCATAATTTTGTGACGTAATTTTTAAACTTAATTTTTTTCTGTCGAATTTATATTAATTTTTTATGGTAAGGAAACCCAAACAAATTATTAAAGTGTTTACTCTAGTTTTTGTGTTATCGTATAGTATACAACATCCTCTGTATAAAACTAAACCAAGTTTAATAATTCTGCACAATTTATTTATACTTGTTATATTATTACAGTTGGTTTGAACTAACGGACACTGGCAATTGAACTTAATTCGTTTGAAGGAAGATCTCATAAAAATTTAAATGGTTTGCAATTACGCATTCTAGTCAGTGCCGCTAAATTGTCGGTAAACCAAAAATGAAACGATTAAATAAAAAAAATATCCAAAAAGTGCAAAAATAATTTTCACACAAAGTTATATACAAATAAATCTACTGGAGGGACCATGTACAATGTACTATATCTACATTTCTACAACTATGCATGGATGGCGGACCCGGACAAGGAAAGCATATTAAGCTACGACCCGATTTAAGGTTGTTAAGGTTAAGTATTGTTCCCTCAATTAATTTAATTTTTTAATTTATTAAAATGTTAATAATAAACTTTCAATTATGCATATTGGCAAACAATTTTCTAAAACAAAAAATCGCCAAATAATATATGTGTACATGCGGAGAACATGTTTTAAGTTTAAGAAGTTATTTAACGTTTAAACCACAAAGAATGCTTCTTGTTACACGTTAAAGAATAAACAATATACATAGCTACATGCCTTCCGTTACGACTTTTATGGCACGGATGTACAAATTGATAAACAAATAGCAGTGATAGGTTAGTCACACAGGCGTAACCCAATGATCGCTATAAACATTTTTAAAAATTAAAAGAGAAAATTTATCAAAAATCAACGATATTTATTTCATAATGCATGTAATTTGCTGAACAAATTCATCTCGTTAATTTTACGTTCTTAACGCTCCAATCACTTAATACACAGAAAAATTAAAACGTTTTAAGAACCAACTGCATATGTGCAGCTCATTTTGTTGAAAAAAAGTCCCATTTGCGTCTATAATTAAAGCTATTCTTCATTATAAATTTAAAATCAACATCTTTAAATTATGTATTGATATTTTGATACATTACTTACATTACTATGTCAGTTTACTAGTTTACTTAGTTATTACTTGTATATCCTTATTTATTCTCAAGGCTAAACCTATTTTGAATAAAAAAGATGTGTGCTTGCTCGTTAATATTTTTTGAATGTAAATTTTTAACATATATGTAACATTTACGTAATAGTAGTAAGATATATCACACAGATAAAAAAAACGAACTTACCAAACTATTATCCTTAAATATTGACATCATAAAAAACGTATCGTAAGTCACCAAAACACGGTTACAAAACTCATATCACTGATCACAACATTTAAAATGTCACATGTAATTGAACTACACGTTAAAACTGGTTTACATTTTATTTAAAATGCAAGGCTGACGAAAATGAGATTTTAACTTTTAACACAAATTGTTTTGAATTGTACTGCTTTAAATCCCCCAGTCAAGTGAAATATATACTATGCCAAAGTTTAAATTCGCTTCTCTTAATTAACTTTTATTAGTTTTGATTGAAAAACGTTAGAGGACTTTATTCGCAGTCATCAGCATAATTGAAACTTATCAGACAGTCTGACACATTAGGCATATCTGCAAAATTTGTTCTTGCAAATTTTAAATTAATTAAGTTCATAATTCAAAAGATAAAAAAAGTACTAGTGTAGTTCAAAACGCCGGCAATAACATCGATTGGTTTCTTAATATTTGATCTTAGCAATCATCGGCAAAGTTAAAAAACAACTGAGTAAATAAACCTGTTAAACAATTTACAAACTACCTGACACAAAACCACAACTTTCTAATTGGTCCCCCACAATCCACGTGACTGATTAACTCTTTGTTATTGGGTAGCCTATATCATTGTTGTAGCGAATACATAAACAGTAGTTGCTATTCTAAACTAAATTAATTCTAAAACCAAAACTTAAAAGAAACATATCGCTTTTAGTTCGCAAATTTGATTTTTTAATAACTAAACACAACTGCAGTTTCAATGTCCAGTTAATAATACACTGGACCAAGTTTGCAAGTAACTGTAAAAAGCACTTGGCGCTCGTACTGAGTACTTTCTTTAAAAAAGAACGTTAAAATAAAATCTACGATCATATTACAAGTAGGCGTATTAGATTACGAATTAAATAAAAGAATAAACTGTTTGACAGCAGCAATTTAAAGCACAACTTAATTGCGAGAATTTCGACGGATTGTGTAGTACACCATTCATGCAATATTTTAAGTTTCCCTCCCATACTTAGTTCTTTTGATATTTGGGCTCTGTTTCGTGTGGTGTGGTATGTTTGGAAGGGAATCCATTGCCAATTTCAAGTAGTTACTGTTTGTAACGCGTGTAGAAGTTCTAGAACAAGTTTTAAAAAATTTAACACAATGACGGATCAACCGTAAGTTTTCAATTCCATTCAGGCCAAAAACTTGTAGATATACTAAATATAGTTAGCAATAATTTTATTAACGTTATTAAATTCGTTGAAACCGGCCATGTTGAAAACAACATTTTTAAATAATCGATTATTAAATTGTGTGAATAGCTATATATTTATGGTAGTCATTAAGTAAACTAGCCGGTTTTAATGAAAGCAACTATTGTGTTGTCATTTTTGTGAAGTAATTGATTTTTTCATGATTATCAATAATTATTATAACCTAACTTTTACAGCGTTCTTCCGCCGCCAGTAATGTGGGCTCAGAGATCAGAAGCCATATTTTTAACAATAAATTTAGAAGATGTAAAAAATCCAGAAATAAAGTAAGTATATTAAATTTTGTTCAAGAGTACAGTCGTACAATATCTAAAGTGAACAAGAAGTAACATTTTTCTAATTCACGATCCAAAAACTTTATCAGCATTGTATTATCAATTTTATTTTAAACTGATCGGCACATACCAGAATTTAAGGTAGACACTTGATACTCTAAGGGGAATTACGCTGCAACTATCTTTATTCATCAAAAACCAATATGTATGACAATTTAAAACGTATAATGGCATATGTATTTCATAAGTAATAATAGTATTATCTGGATATATTTTCACCAAGTTTTGGCGCCGTTGCTCAACACTTATTTGTACTGTATGTAATAGCAATGTTTTGTTTTTATTTTAAAAAATAGTGTTTTTCGTAGAAGTTATCGAATGGACTCTGCTAATTTTACTCTCTGCTTGCCTAAAATTTGAGCGATTTGTGCAGTACCACAGTGTACTGCGCTTAAATCATATTTATAAAACTCTATCTGTCAATACATTAATGTGTGATAATGTACCATTAACACGTTAACAGCCAAGCTTATTTTGCTGATGTTGAATCTAACGCCGGTGAGAGTTTGCCCATTTTGGAATCATACCCAATAGGAATTATATCCAAAATGAATGTATAGTTCAAAATTATTGTGCATGGTGCATTACTTACGCTGCCGGTCACTTATGACCACGGCGTAGGAGCGTACGTAAAGTAAATTTACATCTAAAAATTATTATATAAGTTAAAAAGAAAAAACAATTCACACGGTAAGCGGCTAATTTCACAATAAATACATTAGAATTTCAACCCCTACAAGCAACCAGTGGTGGAGTTGTGGGGGTTCAGTTTCAATAAATTAAAAAAAAACTAGTACGGCCCTGTTCAAAATTAAACTAGAACATGATTTTGGGTAGAGCATTTTATTCTAAACAAAAAGTGTCTCTTGACTTTTCTTCGTATCTACCACCGTTTGGCGCGAAATTCGATTTATTTTACTGTTCTCGCAAAAAATTTGCTCACACGTTCGATCTAAAAATATTGCGAAAAGCTGAAAATTAAAAATTGCAGAGTTAATGCTTATTAATCGTTAATTTAGCGGAAAATATTTTCTCATAATTATCATGTTCAGTTATTCAAAACTGCAAAAATCGGTAATTACTTCTTTATTTTGAATATTAGCGATATTTTTAGGTCTAACTTATGAGCAAATTTTTCGGGAGAATAGTAAAATTAATTAAATTTCGCGCCAAACGGTGGTAGATACAAAGGAAAATCAATAGACACTTTTTGTATAAAATAAAAAATTATACCCAAAAACCATTTCAAGTTTGATTTTGAACAGGGCCGTACTAGTTTTTTTATAAAATTTATTGAAACTGATCTCCCACAACTCCGCCACTGGTTGCTTGTGGGGGTTGAAATTCTCACCGAATGTGGCAACCTGTAGGGTGGTGCTGTATACCAAATTTGGTTTAAATATATCTACTGGTTGGGAAACGATTAAAAATTATCGATATTTTTTCGAAAATTTCAACACCCTGTATCTTTAAAATGAAGCGTTTAAGGACCCATGTTGATATGGAATATTCGCTTTAAAATAAGTTTTTCTATCGACTGTTGAAACCGTGCTACAAAAAAGTGTACCACCCTGTAGATTATAACGCAGGCAAGGCTGCCGTCGGTTTATCTGATCAAATGGCTGCATATTGCAGCCCACGGAGAAAAACAGTAAAATGGTACAGAAAACTTGCACTTGTGCTTTTACTTAACACTGTATAAAAACTAACAAGTAATAAATCTATTACAATTGTTGAATTTAGAAAAAAAATTGATTACGCATCTGACTCAGTGTCAAAATGAACCTCCTCGCCCGATTTCCTCCGTAGTTTTAAGGCCAAGACTGCGTCACAAAGGAGAGAGAAGTGTGTAAAGTTAAAAAATATTGCAAAAATTGGTACGAACAAAATTTCAAAATACATGGTAGAACGGTAGCAAAAAATAGAACCAAAAAAGTGACAACATTTTGTGCCGATTATGATCGCAAGCCACACTTTTGTCTAAGTACCGTGTTGGTTTTAACACATTACATCGCTTTATTTCTATTTGATTTGTAATACTAAAAATAAAAATTTTGACATATTCATAGTTGCACGTATTGCTTTTAACCACTATTTTCATATTAATTGCATCTACAAAATGATAAACGCTATTATTTGCGTATTTTACGCATTTTTATAGAAGTCGGTTGCGTCGGTCATCTATGACCACCACGGCACTACTGGAAGTTACAGTGTCGGTCATATATGACCACCACGGCAGTAAACGTGTTAACAAATATTTACATCAGATTAGTATTTATATATCACCCATTCGCCAGATTTAATAATCAGTAAAAACATTCAAAGAACGTGTACACTTACGATGATTTATCTTAATTTGAATGAAATTAGAACGGTTAATATTTTATCACAATTTTTTATTTTTTTTAAGCATATCAATAATTGAACAAATTACACAATTTATATTATACTTTTTTCAGAATCAACAAAGATTCAGTATATTTCAAGGGTTCAGGAGGAGTAGAAAAAAAGGATTATGAAGTGACTATTCCTTTATTTAAAGAAGTAGACGTTGAAAAAAGTAAATCTTTTAATAGGGAACGGTGCATCGAATTCATTTTGATGAAAGCTAACCCGGACGAACATTATTGGCCTACGTTAACACCAGACAAGAAAAAGTATCATTGGCTTAAATGTGATTTCAATAAGTGGCGAGACGAAGATGACTCCGGTGATGAAGGTCTAGGTGGTATGGGCGGAGGAGATTTTGAAGAAATGATGCGGCAAATGGGCGGTTTAGGAGGTGGCGGAGGTGCTGGAGGCGAAGGTAAACCAGGATTTGATTTAGATGAACCAGAAGATGCGGATTCGGATGACGAGCCAATTCCTGACCTCGAGTAGAAAATGTAGAATGTTATTTAATATACTGTGTAAGTCTGGTATTTAAAATTATAACTGCAGTTTGTACAATAATTATTTCCCTGTGTTGTAATAAAAATATAGTTTACTTTAAAACTAAATAATAATTTGTTTTTAAGTTATTAACATTTCATTCTAAGTTACAATTTTTGATTATTTTTCATTGCTAGCAAACAATTTTTTTTTTTTTTTTGTTTAAATGAAACAAAATCTGCTCTCATCTTTTGTATAAGCATGTTGTTATAAGAGAGTTATGATTATTTTAATACATCTGTTTATACTGTAGCTTACATTTTTCGATAAGAACTACAAAATTGTCTATTTAGTACCATCTACAGCGATGCAAAAATTAATAGAACATCTTTAGACTGAAGTAAATGTCTCTTTAAAAGTTTGTATATAATGAAACGTATTAAAAGTAACTCGAATATTCACTGCAAAAAAATATGTTTAAATAACGATATTCCGTGTGTACTTTCAAAAGTAAATTCGTAGCTAGTATTACATTCGTAACATTTTATTTAAGTTAAAAAAGAACTCCAGAAGCAAACTGATATCCATTACTTTATTCTTTTTCATAATAACGAACATGCATACCTTTTAAGTAACAAACTGTTTAAGTAAAAGCGTCGATGTTCTATTAATTAAACAAATGAAGTACAGTTACTTTCCACTCTAATATTACGGTTTTGGTATATCTGTAATTTTATGAAAGTTGTTTTTCCATGTTTTGTAATATTTGGTGTTCAGAATAAAACTTTATAAATAGATACCTGTACAATAATTTTATAAAAATGTGTAAATCTCATTGTTTGATTTTCTTATTGTGCTTTTTGCTTACTGATATTGCTAGCTTATTAATGAAGGGCAATTGAATATTTACTTAAAAATGCAATATACGTTGAATTCAAAGCTATTAAATGGCGTCATATAATAATTTGTTAAAAAACCATAAAACCTTTTCAGAAAAAAAAACTAATTTTTTCAGTTAACAATTTTTGCTAAAGAACCAATAAGATATTATGGACTTATGATTGCTGCATGTAAAATCTGGAGAAAGAATAATTTGTCCAATAGTTGAATTAAACAATTGCCTGAAATTTATGGTATTTTGTAAATAAAACATTTCAAAGTTATTACCTTTTGAATAAAGTGATGTGGCCACCAAATGACTTTTGCCATAACTATATTATGCATATCTCCGTATATCTATTTGTGTGTATCTGAAAGGGCCGCTTTGGCCATTTTTGTAACGGACGTCTTACAACATGACGTAAATAACTTCTGTCAAAATGAAGTTTCCTGCAGATGTTTATGACATATGAACAACCACAGCGTTCTTAAAAAAATATTAAATTTTTTTCAGGAAAATTCTAGAGTTGATATAAATGGCATTTTTTTAAGTAAAATAAAATAACATACTAAAATTGTTGGAGCCGTTTTTGAGTTTTCAAAATAATTTTAAATTTTACCAAAAAAGTTATTAAAGCTTGACTAAGCAACTTTTTAAGCTAAATCGGAAGATAATCACAAACTTTTCCTAGGTTGATTCGTTTTTGTTTTATGACGACCAACTTTGTTTTTTCTTAGGGGCACAATTTTTGCCATTTACTAAATCAAATAGGATTTTTTTTTCTAAATTTATTGATTGTATCACACATGGCATTTTACTTCTACATTAATAAATAGCAAAAATTGCGCCCAAAGAAAAAAATAAAGTAGGTTGTCATAAAACAAAAATGAATCGACTTAGAACAAATTAATGATTACTATGCAATTTGGCTTAAAACGTTGCGTAGGCAATGTTTTAATTATTTGAAATATTTCATACTCCAAAGGTGTTATAGACGATTTTCAAGATTTCTTTTTAGATTATTAATAAGCACAGAATTCAGCAACTTTTCCAAATTTAAACATATACTCTAGCAGTTATAATAAGCTGGATTCCGATGTTTGAACTCGAATCTCAAACAGCGTGCTTGCAAAAACTGTTTATTTATTTTGTTTTTCGTGGCAGAGGTTGAAATAGACTTAATAAAATGGCTTAAAATAAAAACAACATTTTTCAAGGCTTTTTTGCTTCACAAGAATAATCTGTATTAAATAATGTCAAAGTCAAACTAATAATAAGCAACTGCTTTGATTTTTGTTGCAAACCTCTATTAAATACATATATTTCAAATACATACATCTCACACACACATAATGCATCTTGTTGACATGTGAAAATGTAAGACGTTTTGGCTGACAATAATTACATTTGTTTCCAAAAATAATTACATAAAAAAACTAAGTTTTTATTTAAAATTTCATTTATAAATATGTTTATAAAATTGTAGTATGTTGTACTTTTGGCTCGATTTAAATTCAAGAGCAACTAAAGGTTTATATTTAATAACTTTGCTAATACATATTTCAAATGTATGCTATTAAGCAATCACTTTCATAATATCTGAAAAAATTAACTCTTATTTATTTAGTCCTAAGTTTTACTGTTAGCCGTAGGGCAATTAAGTTATGTTGACTTTTCCCACATTTTTCTGTCCTGTGCTAATTTTTTTATCTCTTTCTATTCGTTTCTATCCGTTGCTGCTTTTTGAAGGTCGTCTTGCCAGGATTTTCACATCTATCTCTTTTGTTTTTTTCTTGTGACCTTGCTTCATAGGCTTTTCTGTTTAACTTTCTTACTTCATTCTATAAATGTGATCCTTCCAATCCAGCTGCCTTTCCTGTATTCTTGTTTCCACTGATTTCATCTTTAATAAATGTTCTATGTATGTTCCATTTCTAATTCGATCTTTTTGGTATTCTTCAATTTTTCTTGGAAATCTCATTTTTGCTGCACTTACACAGTCACAGTCTGTTTGTCAGTGTCCACGTTGTAACTGCAACAACGAGTGTTGTAGAGCAACAAATTATTTTGAAGTCGCTATATTCGGGAATAGATTTGTCCCATATACAGGGATGTTGTTGATAATGCTCTAAAATCGTTAGAACATCTATTAAGGACATGATAAATTGGAAATCGATGACAAACAAATGTATATTATTTGTCTGTTATGTCAAAATATAAAAGCATAATAGGCTTACGTCAAATCCCGAGCTGTCAATATCGATGTTGCGACATCAGGCTGTTCACACGGTAAAATGATTCAGTAACCTGTTCGATGGCAACGGTTCAGGTTTATAGCCCTTTTTGTTTTAAATAGTAACTTTCAAAGTATACCTACATTATTTAAATACGTTTCTAATGACGATGCATATTTTTTTAAAATTGAACTGTCTAAAATTTTTCTATTTTGGTCAAATGTAATCAAATAAAAAATATACAATGTCTTTAAAAAACATAATTGGTTTGATTTTGCAGTTTTGTGATTTTTTAATAAAAAGGTTCAGTTCCGGTTTACGGTTCATGGAAAATGCAACGGTTTGTTCCAGTTACGGTTCGGTTTGGGTCCCTGCTTTTAAGAAATAAAATAAACATAACTAAAGAATTATTTATTTGTGTAAGATCATAATAAATATTTGTATTTATATACAATTAAAAATACAAAATACTATTTCAGTAATAAAGCCAAAGTGGAAAATGATTGAATCATTTTTTTAATGCAAATACGTAGATCATTATTAATTGGAGCCTTTATTTTCTTGTTGTTCGAACTTGGGATATTTATTTTCCACATCTTGCCACGACATTTTACTATATGATAAGTTATGTACTACCTGAGGAAGTTCATTCATCTGGAAAAAAAAACAAAATTGGTCACAATAAAATGTTACGTAAATACAAATGGATTTAAAATAAGTATTTTTTGTTTCTTAACCGTACAATCGTTATAGACGAGTATGGTTACGCTTGTTGGATAATCGTAGCAAAAACCTTAATACATTGAACATTGTGATCACCATCAGTGCAGTTTTTTAATAATGTTTGAGTTTGAGTATACAATTACAACATATTCCCAGTACTTAATTTTTTAGTTTCAATAAAATTGTTAGTTTGTTTATCAAATTTAGAAATGAATGCTCTTTTAATTTTGGAGATCAGAAACAAAAACTTAAGTAATCAAATATCAATACTTGTAATTGGTTTTCAAAAAGAAGTGTATAAAAAAAATCCCAATACTATTTTTATATGTTGCATAAAGCTCTGAACTTATCAAAACACGAAGTAATAAACATCCTGTATGTTGATATAAGAAAGTTATTTTAGTTCACAACCTCAACAACATAATTAAATTTATATTTAAAATTATTATACACAAAATATATTTCTTAATTTTACCACTAATTAAGAAAAGATCACATGCAGATAAATTGTTAACCATACAACTTGTCAAAATTTAATTAACTCCTAGCAAACATTTTATAATAAATAAAATCTTATTCGAAAACAAAATTGTTGGGCTAAAAAATTTACATCGTTTCCGATTTATTCATCAACTAAAGCAGGCAAAAAGTTTTTAAAAAATTAAAAGGAGTGTGTAGTGGTATTATTGTACAATTATAAATTAAAATAACTCTTCAAAAGATTGTATAGTTTATGGATTCAATCTTTGATCTATAACTGTGAAATTAGTAAGCTTGCTTAAAAAATATTTTGTACGTTATTAAGGGTTTAAATGTTCTACATTGTATAAAAGCTATGTACCAGCAACCAATTAGACCAAAAATTAAGGATATAAGTAGCACACATTCAACACATATGCTCTTAGACCACTATTTACTAAGAAAGCCTTTGGACCACTTTTCAAAAGCGAATTCCAAAAGATATTTTTTTGTTTAAAAATTCCATGGCATGAGTGATAAACTGAAAAAACCGAAATCGATTAACATTTTTAAACTCAAATATCTCGGCCATCTTTGCTAATACACAAAAATGCCACAGGAAAAAAAATTGCTATATTTTGTTTGTAATAAAATGGTGATATATATCAAACTTTTATTTATAAATTCCGTGCGAAATATTCAATAAAATACTACTTTTTTAATAGCCGTCTTAATGGATGATGACTTCGATAAAAAAATAATTTTTTTCTCTTTACAATGATATTATTTTATATAATTAATTACAAAATAGGCGAAATAACTAAAAAAATTGCAAAATCTAAAATAAAAAACAACATTGCCTTGGAAAAAACAATAACCGACTTCAATTGTTTTATTTCTCCAGATTTTCTAATCCCCAAAAAAAAAATTAATTCACAAAAAAATTTGCATTTCAACTTATTTTTTATTTTTATTTGTTGGTGAACAAACATAAAATAATGTTGCCCGTCAACTATTCAGACCTAAAATATTTGAAATGACGAATGAAACAACAAACTATGTTGCCCAAGAATTAAGCGAACTCGAAACATTAGAATTAAAACAGTCGAACGTGTCGTACATGGAGCTGTTACATTTCAATGAACAGAAGCTTGTGGTACCTGTGACGTTCATGGAGCTACGCAATTCTGCAGGTACACCGGGTGATTCAGTTTGACTGTCGCAGCCCTATAACTTTTTAATTATTGAAAATAACCCCAACAAACCTTATATTTTAAAAAAGGCGACAAATTCTTTATTAAGTGATGTGCATTTGTTATCTCTACGATGACGTATGTCAAATCCGCGATAGGCATCTGTTTTTTTTTTTAAATTACATAGTATACATGTTTTTGTTGATTAGGATAGAGAATTTAATTCTGAATCCGACCTTGTATTAAAAGAATATGCATACATGAGAAAATTTTCGAGGAAAATCAGTTCAAAGTTTATTTAAATTATAGCAAACAGTCTATTTAACATAACAAAAAATTATCAAATTTTTAAAATTATACTATAACTATCAATAGAAATGTTATAATATAATTTTTAAGATTTGATCATTTTTTATTATGTTAAATAGTCCTGTTTGCTATAATTTAAATAAACTTTGAACTGATTTTCCTCAAAAAAATTCTCATGTATGCATACTTTTTTAATACACAGTCGGATTCAGAATTAAATTCTCTATCCGAATCAACCAAAAAAAAATTTATACTATGTAATTTAAAAAAAAAACAGTTGCCTATCGCGGATTTGACATACGTCATCGTAGAGATAACAAATGCACATCACTTAATAGAGAATTTGTTGCCGTTTTCAAAAATATTAGGTTTGTTGGGGTTATTTTCAATAATTAAAAAGTTATAGGGGTGCGACAGTCAAACTGAATCACCCGGTATAGTTCCCATTTACGTCACGGACCATTTCATTAAGCGGTTAAATAAAGAAATACGCTATCTGGTAGTCTTTCTTTCGACATTACACCCATCTTAAACAGGATTATCTAGTATCAACTGCAATTATGTATTAGTATAATGTTTCATGTAAAATGAAAATAAATAAAATAATCATAAAACTGGAGCAAGTTAATAAAATTTGGCAGCTTCGAAATCGTATCATTACAAATACGCACTTAAAACTATCCAACACATTAAAATATAATTTTTTAAATAACCCTTAAGAAAATAAAAATAACTACTCACAGGTATTCTAACTTGACCCATGGAATCTCTTTCTCTTAATGTAGCACTATGAGGTTCTTTTAGAGTATCAAAATCAATCGTAATACCATATGGAATTGCTATTTCGTCAGTACGTGCATATCTTCTTCCAATGGATCCAGAACTATCATCCACTTTATGAGATACATCAACTTTTGTCAATTCTGCGGCTAAAATGTTCAACGAATAAAAACACTTACTAGGTTTTAATTTACAAAAAGTAAATAAAAATAAAATAATATTGTTACATTAATACAGGGTGTCACACAAAAAACGCCGCAAGCTGTAGCTCCGTTGTTTGTGATCCGATTTTGGTGAACAAAAAAGTAAATGAAATGGCTCCTCAAATACTATAAACTGAACTGGATATCAATTTTTTTCAAGTTCAACTTAAATGTCAAACGATAAGTCAATTTTTTTTTCTCCAAATGGCACCATATTTTTTTTTTTCTAAATCTGGTAGACATTTTTTTTTCTGAATTCAATGATGTAATCCTAAGTTAATTTTAGTGCTAAACTAATAAGAAATAAAAAATAAAAGTTTTAACTAAAATAGGTTGTTTCACAAAATTTTCAAGTGTGCCGTGGAAAACAAAAAAATTTAATCAACCAATGCCATTTAAATACCACACTGACGTTTAAATAACATTTGTTGATTAAGATTTTTTTGTTTTCCACGGCACGCTTGAAAATTTTGTGAAACCTAACCTATTTTAGTTAACCTTTTATTTTTTATTTCTTATTAGTTTTGCCCTAAAATTAACTTATGATTACATCATTGAATTCAGAAAAAAAATGTCTACCAGATTAAGTAAAAAAAAATAGATGGAGCAATTTGGAAAAAAAAATTGACTATCGTTTGACATTTAAGTTGAACTTGAAAAAAATTGAAATCCAATTCAGTTTATAGTATTTGAGGAGACATTTCATTTGGTTTTTTGTTCACCAAAATCGGACCACAAACAACGGAGTTACAGCTTGCGTCATTTTTTGTGTGACACCCTGTATAAATAAGTTTAATTAAAACCACATAATTTTTTCGCCGGGTTTCTTGTTGAAATTCCAGACCAGTTTTAAAGACTCTCTCCTTCTCAATAATAGCAAATGAAGAGACAAGAGTCTGGAAACTGGTCTGATGTTTCAACAAGAGATCCTTAAAAAAAGAGTAGGAGTAACTTTAATCAAACATTTTTGTTAATAAATGAACCACTTTAATCGTTTAAGCATTTATCAAATACTGTAATATATTGCAAATATATGTACTTACACAACTGTTTTACAAATGGTTGGAATTCAACATTTGCACTAAGAGGTAAAACACTGCATTTTAAAGGTGCCACAATAGCCGGTAGTGATAGATAGGTACGCTGCTCATCATTATCTCTCATTTTAAAGTTATGTTCAAATATCGCATACATTATACGTCCAACACCTGAAAGAAAGATCATAGTTAACTCCATAGGTAACTAAATAAATAATAATTTTTTACTAAAAAATTTTACTTCAGTAAATAATAAAACTCACCAAACGAAGGCTCAATAACATTAGGAATTATTTCTTCAACATGTACAGTTTTTTGCTGTCGTTTTACAGACACCATATCATTATCTAACTTATATTTCTGATTTCCAGCAGAAATTTCATAAAATCTAAAATGATGTAATGTTGTATTTTGTTTATTAATAATTAGCCATTTACTCACCCATTACTTGCCAACTGTTTTTCTAAGGTTTCAATGTCGTTAATTTCTAAGGCTGCTAGTGCATCGGTAACACTTTTGGCATCTTTTTTAAAAGCTTTGCCTAAAACACCCTTATTTGGTACAGCTTCTATTACATCAACGACTCTCGACTGAGGCAACTTCTTTTCTGCAGCCAGACGAATACCAGTAGCCTTTGTATGTTGGGATAAATCATAAGCAGATCTATCTGCACAACCTACACATTCTACCCATCCCTAAAAAAACAAAAATATTTAGCTATTTCAGTAACTGAAGCCAAGATAAAAATATATTTCTTTCTCTTTCTACGATTGACCTGACAGTTTCCAGCAATCACAAAAAATTAACTGAAACTAGGATTATTAAACCCTTGACGCTCGTTTTTTTTTAGAAAAAATTGGCAAAAAAAATCATTTTATTTTTTTGTTAGTTGTTAATATTTAAATATTTTTAAATTTAGAAATAAAAAATAGAATAGAATAATAACTACGATGTGTTATAAAAATGTTTATAACATTCTTGTCTAGCCCTTTCGTCCCTAGTGGTTCCACTGTAAAACCACCTTTTTAATGATTAGCTTCTTAAGTCCTAGTGGTTTAGAAAAGCAACTTTGAAAACCTTCTTTTGAATGCAAGTTAAAATTTTATGTTTGGATGGCCTGTGTAAATTTAAATTACTCTAAAACTATCACTTAGTGAAATGTTGACTGAGTTTAGTGTATTTCCTTATTTTTTTTTGCAATTTTTAAATAAAAAGTGAACAGGAATGGCTGATAAGTATTTTATTTTCATGATTATTGTTATTAACGAGCACACATATGATTTTTACTAAATACTTTCACATATACTTCACATAAAAGTAAATTGCATAGGTGGTTTCCTAGGATATTCATATGCTAGCAATTAGTATGATTATATTAATTTCGCATCATCGCATCACATTTGTTTTATTATCACCGTTTGAAGAGTGACAAAAGATAGACTAGCAAGGGTCGAAATAAAACAATGGAAGTCGATTATTGTTTTTTCATGGCAACATTGATTTTTATATTTGATTTTGCAATTTTTAGTTATTTCGCTTATTTTTGTAAATAAACATATGAAATATTACATCATTGTAAAAAAAAAAATCTTTTTATGTAATTCATCACCTTAGGAGGTCTAAGACTGCCATTTAAAAAAAAAGTTGTTTTATTAAATATCTCGTGCAAAATTTAGTAAATAAAGATTTGACTATTATCATTTTATAGCAAACAATATCCAGCAAACATTTGGGCGTTAAGGGGTTAACAAAACCTGTACGAAAATTGTTGGTGTGGTTTTAACAAAACATGATTTTTGCACCAATGTTAAGCAATCCGAGGCGAATTACTTACAAACCGTAGAACAAAATTTTACATATTTATTATAGTTTTTAGAAATCGTAGATCATTAATATGAAATGTTATATTTTTTAACTGTCAAAATGGTGACCATTAACTTATTTTCACTTTGTCCGATTCAATATATGAGCCATTCACAGGCAAATCAATCAACTCCACCTTTTGATTTTTTTTTAAATTTCAAATAATAAACTTTTTTTTTTCCAGAAAACAATTATTTCTTGAATATACTACTTTATGTTTATGCATTTTATATGTCATTAGATAAAAGATGCAGCTGTAATAATTCATTCTTCAATGTATATTTGAATTAAAATTTTAAAAGGAACTTTTAAAAAAGACTGTACCGGGTGATTCAGTTTGACTGTCGCACCCCTATAACTTTTTAATTATTGAAAATAACCCCAACAAACCTTATATTTTTGGAAACGGCGACAAATTCTCTATTAAACGATGTGCATTTGTTATCTCTACGATTACGTATGTCAAATCCGCGATAGGCAACTGTTTTTTTTTTTTTAAATTACATAGTATACATTTTTTTGTTGATTCGGATACAGAATTTAATTCTGAATCCGACCGTGTATTAAAAAAGTATGCATACAAAAGAAAATTTTCAAGAAAAATCAGTTCAAAGTTTATTCAAATTATAGCAAACAGTCTATGACCAAATCTTAAAAATTATACTATAGCTATCAATCGAAATGTATTAAAAATTAATTTTTAATAAAAATAAAAACAAATAATTAACATCGCCATAAAAAGTTAGACTTCCAAACACAGTTGTCCTCTACGTGTAACTGCTTTTTTTAGAGTCTAATTTTTTATGTCAACGTTTATTATTTGTTTTTATTTTTATTAAAAATTAATTTTTATTACATTTCCATTGATAGTTATAGTATAATTTTTAAGATTTGATCG
The DNA here is from genome assembly GCA_947652605.1 of Elmis aenea. Classification (NCBI taxonomy): domain Eukaryota; kingdom Metazoa; phylum Arthropoda; class Insecta; order Coleoptera; family Elmidae; genus Elmis; species Elmis aenea. The sequence continues at coordinate 14,511,501 of OX393580.1, read as the reverse complement.
TTTTTTGTTTTGTTCAATAGACTGTTTGCTATAATTTGAATAAACTTTGAACTGATTTTTCTCGAAAATTTTCTTATTTATGCATACTTTTTTAATACATGGTCGGATTCAGAATTAAATTCTCTATGCGAATCAACAAAAAAATGTATACTGTGTAATTTAAAAAAAAAAAACAGTTGCCTATCGCGGATTTGACATATGTCATCGTAGAGATAACAAATGCACATCATTTAATAGAGAATTTGTCGCCGTTTCCAAAAATATAAGGTTTGTTGCGGTTATTTTCAATAATTAAAAAGTTATAGGGGTGCGACAGTCAAAGTGAATCACCCGGTATACTATTTTATATATTTTCCCTATTTTTTGTTATGTGAAGCTAATCGATTTGGCAACTGAGCGGCTTATATCAGTTGTCTATGGTGCAATCATCACAATAAACAGAAAGGATCTACATCTGTACTGTACCGTGTGTTGTATAAAATTGCAAATACTAGCAATATAGTTATTATTACCTATATGCAATTTCCAAGCAATTGTGTTTAAATCAGTGACTCGAACTGAACTGAAACTAAACCTTTTATTTAAAAAATCACAAAACCACAAAATCGAACCGACTGGTGTGAACCGGTTCACACAACGTAAAATGTCGTACATTTTTAATTTTCATAATTTTGATTACATTTTACCAAAAATAGAAAATTTTCAGGCAGTTCAATTTATAAATATGCATTTTCATCGTACTTTGCATTGAACCAGAAGCGAAACTGAACCGCTGCCGCCGAACCGATTACCAAATCATCATAAAATTAAAAAAAGTGGTTCAGAACATAAACCGAAAAGTTAAAATTTATCGAATCGATAACCAGAACTGAACCGTTATTCTTTATGGTTCATGTCCCTGGTTTAAATACACACTAAACTGTTTTTTTTTGTTAGTTGGAGAATGACAAATTATTTAAATATTCAGTTAGCTGTAGAGATACTTACATAACTGGTTAAGCATTCGGCATCCCAGCAATCCTGGGCATAATGGGCCATTTCATTGCCCATATGTTGCCTAAATCTTAATCTTGGAGGATCTACACCACAACGTATCATAAACAATTGAATTCTTGCAAGAAAATATCCCAACGTTTCATTAGCCACCATGCCCTAAAAGTCATCAATAGAGCAAACGTAATTCATTGTATTTTATTTTACACCTACTTCATCCACGGCTTTTCCAATAGTCATTCTTTCAGCTGGTTTACCGTCCATTTGGTTACAAGCCGAATACAACAGCAGCTCAACATCTCGAACATTCGCAAATTTGGGATGTTTCTTATCGTTCGGGTCACAAAAATGTTCAATCTCAGCCATTGTAAATTCTCTAACACGAATTAACCCAGATCGTGGAGAAATTTCATTACGGAATGAGTTTCCTGATAACTTAATGTTAGAACTTTTTTAGAAGCTATCACACAATTTTTACCTATTTGAGCAGCAGCAAATGGTAATCGACCCTGATTAAACTCCAACAGTCTCTTGAAATTTACAAATATACCTTGGGCAGTTTCAGGCCGTAGAAAGCTTTAAAAAAAAAATGTTCAAAAGAATTTTTTTTAAATAATAATAACATGGCAAGACTACTTTACTACTTAAATACGACAATTACATAATAATAAAAAAACGGGCCATTAGACAATTCATTAAATTTTTATTTCATTACCTATCAACAGGATTCTACAAATACTTTAAACGCTTTTATTCAACTGTCAAAATTAAATTCAATAACACCATTTTCCATTAGTAGTAGTGTGAACTGAATGCAAAGCTGAAATATTTAGTTCACGCTAAGTTTTTTGTGTTTTACTGGGCAACAGGCTTAAGTTACTTTTTGTATTTTAATATCATTTAAACAAAAGACTGACATCCACAAGCTCCCTTAGGATACACTAATTAACTCAAAATTTAAAGACTAATCAATTTATGTAAAAATATACAGGATGTTCTATTTGAAATAAAAGAGTTAAGGGGTTTCCGATTAGCCGGTAATGGAATTTTCACTAAAAATCCAGTTTTATGTATTTTATTACCTGAAAACAATGCTTCAAATTTTATAAAGGTAGATGCAATCAATGCAATATGTTTGGGGTCGACCGGAATTCAGTTACACTCGGTATGTTTAGTAAAAAATTATTTATCCTTTTTTTTAAGTATATTTTTTGGAAAAAAATATTCACGAGTTTCAAGACTATCGTCTCTTCCTAATGAATGAAAAAACTACTGACGAAAAGACACAAGTCTTAAAACTAGTATAGGTTTTCTTCAACAGATTCTTCTAAAAAAAAGTTGTAACTAAACTTATATTTATTTGTATTTTAAATAAATGCCCTAACTTAAAAATTAACCAATATACGTATTTAAATAATGATACATTTTATATTGCACATAATAATAATTTTTACTCACCCCTTAACTAATCCTGATGGACCAATCTGAGTTGCAAACATCAAGTTGAATTCGATAGGCTCAGTTAATTCATTTCCAGTTAAGGGACTTCGCATGTTAAACTTTTTCATAATGGCAGCCATTTCTTCTTTGTTCATACCATCTAACTAAAAACAAATAAATGCTTTTTACTATTTCAACATTTTAAAACAAAATACAAAACCATAAATAAATTTTACTATGTACAATCGTTTTACAAATTGCAAAAAAAATTGCAAAAATACATATCTACACAAACTATCTCGACTCATAGATGAGAAATGAATAATAAATCCACGTATTGCCTAGCTTCATCAAATATACAACATTCGATTTGTTTAAATTTTACTCATAATATCCCAAATGTCTAGAAATTTTTATTGTACTAAATGTATGCGTGAAACATAAACCTTTAATAATTGTTAGTACTGTAGACTCACGTTCCAGACTATCAGAGTTAAAAAGTTGTATGTACTTGAAATTTTATTCAGGATATTTAGATGTAGTAATAACAACACATAGAATGAAAGAAGAAAGGTTAACCAGAAGAGCATATGAAGCAAGAACACAGGGAAAAAACAAAAGAGGTAGACCAAGAAAAACCTGGCACGACGAAGTTAAAAAAGCAGCAGCGGATAGAAACATCAAATGGAAAGACATAAAAAGGCTAGCACAAGACAGAAAAACATGGAAAAAAGTCAGCACAACACAACTCAACAGTCCTACACCTAACAGTAGGAGGACTCATGACTAAATAATAATAAAATAATAACAACTGTAAATTTCTTATTATACAAAATATTGTTAATCAAAGAAAAATTATTAAAATTCACTAATAAAAAAAATATTTTAAGATTACCAACCTTAATAATGATATCTTTGCATTCTGCCTTTACATCATCCGTAGTTTTTTTTTCAACAGCAATTTTTTCTAAATGAGCTTTTATAAGATGATCCAAACGAAAACATTCACCAGTCATAATGTCTTTAGTCATCAAATCGGCAAAACGTTCAACATGACCGGATGCACTAAAAATAATTGTTAAAATTTATATTACTATTCCACACCAATTACATACGCTAAAACTGGTTCTGGCGTTAAAATTGAGCAGTCTACTTCCAACATTTGTTCTTCCAGAACAAAAAACTGTCGCCAGTTTTGCAACAAGTTGGCTTTGAAGGCACAACCCATTGGACCAAAGTCAAACTGTCCGGTAATTCCACCATAAATTGCAAATGATTGATCATAAAAAAATCGACGCTTTAGCAAGTCTTCCATTTTTGCTCGATCAAAACTAATTAAATTTGGGGCTAGAGCTAACTCTTTGTCTTCTAGAATTTTTTTACGTTGTTTCAGCTCAGCAACGGCTGCTTTAACATCTAAATCTGGTGCACCCTCCGATTTTAATTTTCGAATCAAATCACCCTTAAAAAAGTTTAAACATAATTTTGAATTTTATAACATAATTTCTTTACTTACTTGTTGTTTAACATTAGCTCTTAAAGGAGCTAAAATCTCTTCTGTCTTAGAATCTGCCATGGTGTCAAGGTAAGTTCTTAACTTAATATCTCTATGTTTTTTCTTAATTCCCCACTTTTGGTTACACACAGAACTGATGCAAACACTTCTTTTAGTGATGCAATTTAAAATAAGGCCGGGTTTCGCTAAATAATTGTTAAATATCAATTTTAACTTACAAATTTGCAAAACGGTACCATACGCTTTCATTTACCACGATTGCTATTGTGCCACGATATACGATATGAACATTGGATATGAATTTACCGCAAAAGTGAAAGGCACAGAACACAAAACGTGGAAGTGAAAGGTAAAAGATATGAACATGTGCGCTCACTTGTGCAAAAAGTAGGGGAAAAACAGGGAATGTTAATTATCGTTTGAAATGTTGGTAACATCAGGTCTCGAAGAGCTCTATTTATACAGAGCGTAGTTAAAAAGTTTAGCCCTTTCGCACAATTTATAGAATATTTAAAAGTTATTTAGTTTAATTTTGATCTAAGTCATTTTAATTAATATTAGCTCTGTAAACCTCAAGCTACAGCCGTTTTTTTACTTCATTTTAAATAAATTTTTGCGTTACACTTAAAACTAATCACAAAGAATGAACTCCCGTACCCGCATGAATTTTACCAACTCTAATTTTTAATGGTATATCCAGTTACATTGTACTAGCTGGTACTGGCTCCCAATAACAATTTTATTTTTACTGCAAAATGCGTTTCTCGTCCAAAAATCTTACCAAAATCTCAATTTTTATTAATTGATACAGTAGCTATAACTGAATTATTAATCGTTTGTACTGAAAAATTAGTAAGTCAATCTTTAAGGAAAAACAAATTAAAATGTACACACTTGGGTATGCTCTGTGGTTGACGAGTTAAGCCTACCAACTTTATGCTTTGATTTATATAAACAAAAAAAATAATCTGTAATGTACGAATTAAAAGCAAATTCATTCTCGAAAATAATTAATATTTTAATGTTTAAACAGAATAATTTAAACTACAATTTACTTACAGTTTTCCTTTTTAAACGAACTGTCAATGAAAGTCCAGCTATCATATGGTCATGTAAACAAACTGTTTAACAATAAATGTAACCATGACATAACAATTATAGATAAAGTTAGCAACAGTTATTTATAACTTTTTATCACAAAACATGTTTACATTTTAACTGCAGCCATTATGTAAAAGGCTGGTCGTTTTTACCCAAAATGTTGAAATTGTGGAAATTATCCACAACACCTGGTGCAACAAAACGACAAAAACTATAATTTAATAATAACAGTGTGGACAACTTTTAGCAAACTTCATGCAACTTGTTATCGCTTAGGAATTATTTATGGTAACAATACGTATAAAATAATTTGTGTGGTGCTTAACATTTTATAATTGACCTCTCTAATCAGTCCTTGATCTTTTCAGTATTGATAAAAGCAGCATCTCGTGTCATTATTTTCAAAAACGTGCGTCGTTACTAAGTGTATTAGCACTCAATATTGATGTGATACATATTTTCATCCTCAAGATTTTCACGATGTATGCTTTAGCTAAGCGAGAATCAGAAAATCGAGAAAAACCCGAAAAAGAGGCTATACATTCAGGTCATTTCATGGTATCACACTTTGAAGCCGAAGAACAAGATGATGAGTATGAAGTTGCTGTCCCCATACCGGAAGTTATCGAAGTTAAGGAACAGTTTGTAGCAGTGCCTATTGTAACCCCTATTTTAGGCAGCAGCATAAAATTTAACAGTCAACAACAATTAGCAATAGATACTAGCTTGTCAAAGTTATTTCAATGCATGTCGATAGCATACAGGTTAGCTGTATAACAGTGTGCGCCTAAAGAAAGTTGTTCTGATTCATTCTTTTTTTAGGCAAAAACTTACTTCTCCAAAATGGAATCGCTTTCGAGGAATCCGTTTACGTTGGAAAGATAAAATACGTTTAAATAATGTTATCTGGAGATGTTGGCATATGCAATGTATGTAGCAACGTTTTTGTATATTGTTTTTTATTTTATTACATGTCTTCTTTTGTAGTTATCAAAAAGATAAGCACTCTTATATGCCCATTTGCATCGCCATTAGATGTAGATACACATAACAAACCAGAGGTAAGATTTGTTTATTATCTTATTGGACAAAATACAGAAATACATATGAACCTCTAGTCTGGAAACTCTTAAATCGAGATTGCCAGACTACAGGTAGCTACCTCCCAAGTCCTAAGTAACGAAGTAACCCAATTATTGCTGTAAAAAGATTACAGTATTTGTGAAGAAAATTGGCAACTTTTTTATTGTACTGTTACCAAATCAAGTAATTTAGATAAGCTGTAATAAACTGTTTTGTGCATTCATGTTTTGGTTTCTATTACTTCGAATTTTTTTTTAATGTAATTCAAAATTTCAACACCTATTTCAACATCTTTAATTGTTTTTAATCTGCCAGAAGATTACATTTGACAATTGAATATGTTCAAGTAGGTGCTATAATTTTAAAATCTAATTTTCTGATTAATAATTAATATTTGTGGTGACATCCCAAATAGTATAAACCTCGATTCATGCTTGCTTAAAACGTATTATTGGCAACAAATTAAAAATTTATTGTATTAATTAATAGCACTTGCTACAGAAAAAGTGAGATGCAGAGACAAAAGAGCTTCAACTGTGATTGTAAAACATTTTTGAACATGCTTGTATTTGATTGATTTATTTCATGTAATATGTAAATTATTTCCAGTTATTTGTTCATACATAATAGAAATAGGCTAAATAAGTTCAACCCATGATTATCAGTTAAAGATATTAATGTTGAACAGTTCAAGTTATAATTAGTGGTTATTTTTATCTCGTTTTACAAATTCAGAGAATTTAATTTAATAGAGGGTAACATTCCTTCTGATGTGAAAAGATATCAATAACATTCATAATTTTTTCATGCTTAGGAGTTGTATTTTACATATTTAACTACTGAATTTATAACTGTCCAGAAAGTTGTGCATTCTGTCGGTGAGAAATTTCAAACACACTTTGAATGACTGCTCTAGATGTTGATGCCAAAAATGTAGTTACCCATTATTACTTGGGTATAAATAAATTGAAGGGTTTGGTGCAAGAATCAGCTATGTAGTTTTGAGAAAAACTAGAAAAACTCTTTGCAGTCCTTGTGTTTGGGGCAAGTCTAGGCTGTTTCATGACAAATACATTTTCTCATTCAATACATGGACGATTCTTACACCAAACGATGTTAAAAAAATTTCTATACAATAATAAATCCAAAACTCATTTTGCTCGAAAATGGCGTTTAGCCGGTTATTGCACCAAGCCCTTCAATTGTAAACAAACATAGATCCTCTGAACACATGCATGTACAGGGTGGGCAAATTTCAATGTTTCTTTAGGGAATCTCGGTAACTATAAGAGGTGTATCGAAAAACGGACCCCGCTTCCTCGATCTCTTTTCAAGAAAAAGTTAATTGTGAAAACTAAAATTGGTTGTCTTTTGTTTCACCAAGCGTATGTAAAAGCTCTACTTTTCTTTATAAAGCTCTTTAATTATGTTTAAAGATTAACATTCATGCAATTGAATTTTGACTACCCCTTTAATTTTTTGAAAATTGTGAAGAAAAGACTGCAGTTATATTTTTGTTTTTATAGCCATTATTCACTTGTTTTGTTTTATGATTTTTAAGTTTTGTACTGTTCATATTACCTAGTAATATTTTCTTGGTTTTAATGATCTCCCAACTTCAAACTATGAAAAGTTAATTCATCTCATAGTGCCTAATTAATCTGGTAACCAAAAAAAATTATTAATAATTGTGATTTTTTTCTGAGGGCGAATGAAAATTAGAGTTACATGGGTTGTAATAAATTTAGATGTAAGGGGTGTTAAAAATCAAGTAGGACCCTGGTGGACAGATGCTTCAGTATGGCCCATGGGTGTTTTATAAAATGAGACAGAATTTTTGTCTATTTCATTTAGCGGGTGGGATTGGATGCTATCGCTGAGCTGCATCCGCACCGGCATTTGCCCATCCCTGTTCTAGTGGTTTTTATTGTAAATTCATTTTTATTTTGATTTCTTCATAATTTTGCATAGGAATACAGGACATAATTTTAACTTTGTAGAACAGGGATGCACAGACTTGTTGAGACCAGGGGCCACATAGGTTCTGTGTTTTATGGGAGGGCCACCAAAAAAAACATGAAAGTTATGTATTATATATCTTGTTTATTAACTTTATCTTATAAAGAAAGAAAATCAAAACTAAATAAACATATTTGAATTTTATAGTTCTCTGATAATTTTTATACAGGGTGTGTAAAAATTGGCGGAAGGGCTACACGGAGCGATGTTCTTCGTAAAATTCTAAGTCGAAAATCTTAATACGAAAATGTTGTACCATGCTTCCTATGGCCTCAGGAACCATTTAAAGAAAAAAAAAAAATTGGCAACATTGCATACATTGATTTGCATTTGGACATTTTTTTATTAGCAATTTTTACTTAGGTATTTACATTTTTTGTTCGTACTGGAAGCCTTCAGTTCGTAAACATAGCTGCAAACTTTTGGGTATCGTAAAACACAAACAAGAAATAATTACGAGAAAAACAGAGATGACAGCTAATGAAAATGTTGCCATGTGTATTACTGTCATTAAAATCAGTGATTTACATATTTTCAACACCAATTTTCGAAAGGAAGAACACAATATCAAGGAAAAAATACTATTCGAAATCTATTTTTATTCCAAATTGCAGCTTTTTCATTTGCAAGTATTAAATAATAACGCCTATTAAAGGTCTAAATGTCAAAGCTTTGAGGACCTCTTGCAGACACAGCAAGCATGGTACAACATTTTCGTATTAAGATTTTCGACTTAGAATTTTACGAAGAACATCGCCCCGTGTAGCCCTTTCGCCAATTTTTACACACCCTATATAGGTATTTAAAAAATTGAATGACTTATGGTGAAACGCGTCGGAAAAAAAAAACGAACGGAGGGACACGGGCTGTGCATCCCTATTGTTTTTTTTTTTAATTTTATTTGTAGTGATCATTTTCTGTTTCCAAACGCGTGCGTTAGAATTACTCTTTTCACATTTTTGTTCTGTACAAGGATGTTATCATTAAATCCATAGTATCAGTTTGCATTAGCAAAAGACTATTAGAGCCTCTACTTTCAGTTTAATAATACTTAGTCATACTTGCACCAAAACACTTCTTATCACAATAAGAAACACGTGCATCAATAAAGCTTACATAGCTTAATGTTTAATAAATATTTTACTTGAAGTTTCTCTTGTAAACAGTTTATCAATAAATTTGGTCGTTTCATAATGTGTTTATGCACAATATTAAACATGCAACTTGTCAACATCACCTTTGTTAAATTTGATTACATTGTGCTGATAAACATTAAGTTAAGAATTTTCTTTTGATACAAAATTTAAAATATTAGGAAGGAATGATTAATAAAGTATCAAAAACCATTCTTAAATGTCTTTGCAATTTCTGTTTTAAAACATTGAGCAAAAATAATGAATTATTGGTTTTAATTGATCATTAATTATTTTTTTTAAATTATTGGTAAAATTTGAACTTCAACAATATTTGACAGTTTTTAAATTGTATTTAAAAATATTTATACGACAAAAAAATATTTCTTGTAAGCAAAGTAAACAAACATGTGAAGTAATATGTTTAATTAATTTTTGGATTAAAGTGTGAGTTATGACTGCAGTACTTAAAAATATAATCATAGTTAATATTGCTATATCTTATCAGAAATGATTTAAGTTTTATCTGTATTTAAACAGAAAATTAATTATCTATGTTATGTAATAATTGATAATATCATACTCAAGCTATGTACAGGGTGGTCCAAATTCGATGGGATTACTTGGGTTTTAAAAACAAACAAAAAAATTAAGTTTAGATGTGTAATTTTTTTATTTACATGTTCTTTAGGACAATCTGTTAAAACGAGTATTTTTACTTTACAGTATACAATTCTAAAAACTGCATTTATTTTTAGATCTATGTGTTTTCGAATTAATACTCAACATTTCGTAATAGTTGCTGTATGGAATTTTGACAGTTTTGTTTTAAATATCTAAGCTTACGATTTGTAAAGGGATTTGTTTTGTCTTTGTCAAATGTTTTTTACACCATTCATTTCTAAATTGTTCATAAGTGAATAATATTCACTGTTTTGTTTATATTTGTAGTTCATTTAATAAGAATAATTTATTATGACTGGCTTTATTTAAAACTTGGTAAATAAAGTGATACTACATAACTATATTTACGTTTTCGTAATAAATAACATAAACAAAAGAATGTTATTTACTTCTTTATTAAGTATGCTTAGTGGTACATGACATAATATTTATAGATAATAAATTAATATTACAATGTAACCGCATAAATAAATTTACAATTCATACCTAAAATGTTAACTAATTGAGTATAATTGGGTTGTAACAGTTTTAATGTGTTCAAATTTGTTTTCCAATAATTTGTAAGGATAATATACATTATTAAAGGTTATTTCATTATGAAACACATGCTTTTTTGAGAGACTTTATATATGTAATCACAAGCGTTTACTATCCCAAACAGTGGTAAAGCAATTGAGCAATGAAACTGCTCAGAGTGTCAAAACTTCGTGATTGTGCCCCAAACTCACAGTAAAAATTTTTCAAGCACACCAAAATATCTCGCATGGCCTTGATAGACCTGCAATCTTTATTTCCAAAGGGATCTTGAAAGTTTTTTATTTATTGGTACATACATTACATTTTTTTATTAACCTTTTCGGTGCTCTGGACGAGTATACTCGCCAAATTTTTACGTGGCCCAAGGTGCTCGAGACGAGTTAACTCGCCCGAACGTTACCGCATTTGAAAGTTAGGCGCACTGCAGGCACAGAAAAACTAAAAGCATTGCGCACTGAAAAGGTTAAACAAAAAAAATATATTTACCTATGTTTTAGCTTAAGGAAATGCTAGTAGTCAGTTCCGTTTAAATAAAATTATCTAAATGAATGGCTGTCATAAATAAGCTAGTAATTGTTTTTAAATAAGAAAATAAAGTCTAAATATTGTATTTAGGACTAAAAAAATATTTTTAAAAAGAATTAGTATAAAACTTAATTCCCTTCATGGATTTATGACATTCAAAGTCGATTTGTTATAAATAACTATCCATACATTTGTTAAATGATCCAATACCATATTTTTTAGCTCATTATAATTAAGCATCTACTTTTATTTGCAGGCTGTTGTACTTGAAGGAAAATATTGGAAACGTAAACTTGCTGCTGTCACAGCAGAATACAAAAAATGGCGCATGTATTACAGGAATCAGGTATTGGGACACGCCATCAGGGACACTACAGACACAGTAAGTATTTTTGATGTTGTGTCAAACACGTCTCAAAAAACTTTTTCGTAGTTGAGCGAACTGGATGCCTTAAATTGGCATTCACAGAGTTCAGAGAACATGCATATGTTGGTGGATGAAGATTACATGGGATTAATGAGCGATACTCTATTTTCCACAATATCAAATCAACCCTTTGTGTTTCCTGATAGTAGAGAAATAGGTAAATAGCCTCCAAGAGGTTATTGTTCAATTTTCTATACTTTACTTATTGGGTACAAACTATTTCAAAACAAGACTGTTATTTTAAAATAAAATGATGAAGTAAACTAAAATTATCACAATGTTAGTTTTTTTAAGAGACAATTTATCAGTGATTTACATTGCAGTCTTCTAAAACAAAATATAACAAAACTTAGGTACATTATTTCATATAGTTCATCCACACAAATAGAAAATCAATATTAAATTAAATGAAAAAAAAAGTAAACAGCGCTAAAAATTTTGTGTAGCAGTGCATATAATGCTCATTACAGGTGGGCGATATACAGGGTTTTTCTTAAATTTTGCGAAAAAATTCGGGTGGTGATTCCTTTTCAAAAATTAAGGGGGGTCTTTCATATAAAATTTTTTCTTTAGATGTCTCCTTTCGGAGTTACACCCTCTTAAAGGGGAACGATACAATTAGGTTTTATTTTATTTTTCAAATTTTGATAAATGTAGAAGAATGATATTTGGTATATGTCTTATACTTATTAAAAGGTTTCCCTTAGTAATATTTTTTATCATCTCCCACCTTCACAGGGAGCTGAAAAGTGCGACCCCTGTTGGTTATTCTTATCAGAACTTTTTGGTGGTTTAAAACTTTGCAATTAAAAAATTTTTGTTTGAAAGCTTTGTTTATTTAGAAATTTTTTTTATTCTTTAGTTTTTCTCGTAAATCCTACAGTTTTTTAGTAAAAAATAAAATAAGTAAATATGAACCATCAACTATTCCAATATAAAACGATGGTTGCCATGGTTTGTTTATGTTCATATTGGATAGAATTGACGGGCGTCTTAGCGTTGTCGCCGCTTAAACGTCAAAATGAATTACACCCATCACTTCTACCCATATATCTAATAAACATATATTGCTAATAGTTCAAATTGAAAAAAGGGGGTGTACAACACTTCATTTACACCCGGTATATGCTTCTACCCAACAGGAACATAAACAAACTACTACTCAAAAACTATAAGATTTACTAGAAAAACTAAAGAATAAAAAAAGTTTCTGAATAAACAAAGCTTTCAAACAAAAATTTTTTAATTGCAAAATTTCAACCCACCATAAAGTTTGATAAGAATAATCAACAGGGGTCGCACTTTTCAGCCCCCTGTGAAAGTGGGAGATGATTGAATATATTACTATGGGAAACCTTTTAATAGGTATAAGATTTTGGTATCGTATATCGCTGTACAGATATTTCAATATATTGGCATCCGATATTTTTCGAAATTGATAAAACCGATATATCGGTGAATTAGAAACATGGCATGTCCATGTATGTTATACATAAAATAACTGCCAGTGTTAGCTGCTAATGAACACTGTACCATATTATTTCCAATGTCTTTATTCCCATTCCATGCATATGTTAATACAAACATTTAATATTTTATATATCGACACTAGGGGTGGGTGATTTATCAATATAATTTTGATATCGGTATAACGATATCGAAAAATATCGGATTTTGATATAATTTCGATATCGCCCACCCCTAATGCTCACACATAAGATGTATCGTTACTTATTTAACTACACTATTTTACTAACAATATATTTGTTGTAATTTATTTTTTTCATTTCTATTTTAATAACAAATGTTAAAATATTTTTTAGCCAAAGCGGGACTTGCTGATTTTATTCAGCCGAGCTTGGGACCTTTACAGCCTAATTTAGATGATTATATGGACACATTTGAACCGTTACAAGGTTTGTGCCGTTTAATTAATAAGTTATTCGATTACTAATCGTCTTGATGCTTTAGAATTCATTTGTGGCAAATTACCTACTGTACCTGAAGAACATGGAACTGATTCAGTGTATAAAAATCAACAAATAGTTTGGAATTATGTAGATTTAGATCTTATGGCAGCAGGTTCCAATTTACAGGTAAGATTTTTTTATACTAATTTCGGTTTTTGAGTGTTTGGAATTTCAAAATGATTTTCCTATAAATAGTATGTGATCAGCCAGAAAGCAGTGGTGAGCAGCTATAATTTTATGTATCGACTTGCTCTTTTGCTAATGATATATGAATTAAAATACAAATAATAGACTTCGTTATGAAATTTATTTTATCTGCTTTTTTATTTAATAATTCAGACTCGAAAGTTTGAGTGACATTCATGAGAATAAAAAAATTTGAATTGGGTGTATAAATATATTTTGGACCATTATTTAATTATATTTTGTATTTTGTGAACTAGGTAAGTTATGATAATAGTTGCAGCTAATGCATAAGTTTTGATTATTAAGTATAATATTTAATAATCAACAATGGTTAAAATCTATGATTAGAAATAGAGAGCATTACATATGTGAAAACCAATTTAAATTTGAAATAAGAAGAATCATGTCTCAAAATAGCTTAGCATTGATTTTACATTGTTATTTATCGTAATTAGTAGTTTTGTTAGTCTGTTGTTAATGTTTCCATAATCTTGGAAGAGTATCTGTATGTAGCCATGTCTTTTTTTATGTATCAATGTACTTTTAATGGCTTACTTTATTGTTTTTTTTTTGTGTGCTATTAAGATTCACTTACTTATTAACAAAATGCATCATACTCCTTTTTGTAACTAAATCAGTAATAAAATAATTATAAGAGGTTTAATAGTAATTAAATAAATAGTAGGAACAAGTAACGAAAAAGAAATATCGTAAATGAATTCAATTTCTGTATTTGTATCAGTTGGTCGTTTTCTATTTCAATAAAAAAGTTTATTCAAGACAGTTACATATAATTTTTATTTAACAATTTTCAGTAATAGTATGTTTTACAACAAGAGATGAAAGTCCAGTTTTTTTCGTGAGGTGAGATTTGTTCACGAGCCGCAAAGCGGCGAGTGAGAAAATCTCACGAACGAAAAAAACTTATTTCATCCCGAATCGTAAATGCTATTTTTTCTATGAATTTAAAATAATACTATAGAACGAACGTTAATGTAAACGAACCAAATGACAATTATTATGTATAAAGTTTTAATTAAACATTTCATTTCCATAGCGACACCACCACACTGACATTGACATAAATAAAATGATAACCTGCAAACGAAATATATTTAATATTAATTTTTGTACCATTCTTAGGCTTTTATATAAAATGCTACATTAAAATTAAATTATTTGATTAGAATATTAACGCAATTTTAATTAATTTTGAGTTTAAGCTTAAAAAAATCGTAAATTTTACAATTTGATATTGACATTATTTTCGCCACTACAGGGTGCCCATTTTTCTAACCTGTTGTATGGGTAACTCCGTTAATATTGGAGATACAGAAACCTTTTTAATAAGATCACAGCCAACTATGACTTCCATTTAAAAAAATGCAAGTTTGTGCTATAACTCGGAAATCGAGAGTGCTATGGAAATTTCGTTAACATATTTAAAATCTACGTAAAAATGGCTACAAAAGTCAATTTTTATTTTTGTTCTAACTCATATGGTTACGGAATTATTCAAGTTTGAAAAAATCGACCTTTTTCAGTTTTTTCAAAATATTTCAAAAAGTTGATGACGTAGGTCAAATTTGAAAATGGCATCAGATTTCCCTTTAAATTCTGCACAAATTTGCTATAAACGTTTCTGTATCTCCAATATTAACGGAGTTACCAATACAACAGGTTAGAAAAATGGGCACCCTATAGAGACGAAAGTAAAACTTTCATTTAGAGTAGGCAGTGAGAAAATGACAACTTTCATATACATGAGTTAAAAAAATTAATTATGTACCATATTTTTATTAAATAATTTTTTTTTTTGCTCATCGTACCATTGCTTGTTACGTTATGAAATTTTGATTAATGTTAATTTATTGTTTAGATAAATAATATACCAAATGCTTCTCAGTTAATGGACCAGTATCAAGTTCAATCAATAGGAATGGAAAAACATGTGCCAATTCAGGATACACGACAAACGCTTTCAAATTATAACAACGAAATGATGATTCAGACACCCTTAGATTCATATGCAACACCAGTCCCGCCTCCCTTACCCCAGCAACAACCACCTCCAGCATACCCTTCTTCTGTGATCTCAAAAAATGATAAACAAAACAAAAGCATGAGCTCGATCCCAGTTAAAATGGAACAAAATCAGTTACAGAATTCGGTTTATAATAAACAAATGGATAGTATGTACCAAAGCTATACTATTCCTGAAATGCACAATAATGCCTGCAGCGTCGACAATCGTTTACAAAGTAAGTGAACATTATTTGTAATAGGTGTATTATTTAGCAGTGACCATATTTAGATATTTTTTTGGATTATTCTTTTCATGGAATAGTTGTATAAAAGATGATCAATCTCAGAAAACTTAGGAACCACTATTAATTATTCGAATAAAAAGACTGAACAAAATTCTTTTATTGTTTACAATTATACTAAAATGAATAACAAGCAACTTAAACAAAAATCTATTAATAAATTTATAGCCCAAATATTTGCTTACAATAATCCAACGTTTCTTGTACTGGTTGTATTTAACTAATGTAAAAATGTTCTTGGTGCAAAAAATAATTTGATTCACATAATTCGTGCATATTATGCTTAAAAGTATATAAAATGTCGAACAACCATCAGTTTTTTTTATAAACATGAATTACAATAGTGCAATAGAACCATAAAAAAGTACAAGTAAACGCAAGAGGTAAAATAAACTTTAGAAAATTTCCAATATTTTGCAGTATTGCTTCGTGAAATTGCACTTGCTTTGTAATTTCTCAATTTTTAGGTTTAAAAAATTATGATAACATAAAGTAGTTTTTACTTAAAATCCAATATTTTATCTACAACTTTTTATGTCAACTATTTCTAAAGACAAAAACTATGTGCATTAGGTAACATATTTTTTAAGGTTGAAATTTCAAGTAAACTTTAAATAATGTACAGTTTTAACTTTCACAGAATTTTTAATACATTTTTGTAATTACAAAATTTTTGATTACAAATGCTTGTATCTCTATTTAAATGAACGACAAATGATATGTTCATTCAAGTGCAGGAGTAACAAATTGCATTTTTTATCATCCGATAGAAAATTACATACAGTGTGTCCAAAAGGAATTTAATATGCTATATATCTCAGTAAATATCCACATAGTGAAAAATGTTTTGAATAAAAGTTGTTTGGTACTTAGTTTTCCACCATAAGACAAAATTTAAATTTTTTTTTTTTCGAATAACGAAAGTGCAATGAAAAACAATTGAACTTTTTTAAATGACAAGATACTCCTATATTATACTCATTTGATAGAGAATTTTTTTCTCTTTTCAATGATGCAAAACTTAAGTACCCTTACTTAAGCAACTTTTGAGAAAAACGCAAAAATTATTTTAATTGATTAGTATTTATTTCTAACAAAAACATCATAAGAACTAAATTTTTTTGACGAAATCTACAATAAGTGTTCAAATTGTGAACCATTTACAGATTGGCAATGATAAACTCGGTTTTTAAACCCGTTTATAACATTCCCAACCATTTCAGGTGTAATTTCTCTAATATGATCTTTTAAATTTTCGATATTCTCCGGCCTCTTAGCATAAACTTAATTTTTAACCCTTAAATGCATGGATTTTTAAAAATTAGATTTATATAAAATTTTAGGTATATTTTATTGTAGAGAATGTGGGAAAAATAGTTAAAAAAATCATTCACAATTTTTTTTAACTGTTTTAATTGAAAAACAAAAATTCTTGCCGAAG
Organism: Elmis aenea; assembly: GCA_947652605.1. Taxonomy (NCBI): domain Eukaryota; kingdom Metazoa; phylum Arthropoda; class Insecta; order Coleoptera; family Elmidae; genus Elmis; species Elmis aenea. The sequence goes on along the minus strand of OX393580.1, from coordinate 14,494,119 downwards.
AGCAACATTGCGCCAAACAATAACTAAAAATATTGCCGAAGAGCAACATTTGTGCACAACGATGAATAAAATGTGTTGTTGATGGGCAACTTTGTACAAAACAATAAATAAAATATGTTACCGAAGAGTAACATTTGTGCAAAACGATAAACAAAGTATGTTGCCGAAGGGCAACACTGTGCAAAACGGCAAGTTTTATTTTAGGTGCAAATTATTTTGTTATAACATAGAGCCGCACCACATTTTTCACAATTTATTGTTAATTCCATTTTATTTTGAAATTACATGTCACTATAAAATGGTTTTTTATGTAAATAACAAGAAAATTATACAACGCCAAATTTGTAAAAAATGCAAAATGGTGCTAATTGGCAACACAATTTTTATACTACTGCTATGAACGGAGGTACAATATTACATTATATTTCGATAAACTTAACTTTGATCTGTTAGAAACTTTTTTCTATGTTAAAATATTCTTTAATTTAAAAACAAAAATTCTAAATCTTAAAAATTATAAAAAAACAAAAAAATTGGGTTATGTTTAGATGATAAATTTTCAAAAACTATCGCCCTTTATGAAATTGTTTCTTAACACATGCATTACAAGAAGTATTGTGAATCATCAACAAAAAGTAGAATTGTGACAAAATATTTTTTATGGTTTTTACATAATATAATAATATATGTTGCTAATTGGCAACACTATGCATTTAAGGGTTAGCAGTGGTTTCCAACCTTTTTGTACCTCCGCCCCCCCTTTTTCATAATTTTTTTTTTGTGCCTTCCTCACTTTTCGTAACAATCTAATTTCATAAATACTGTGCTGATAAATAAGAATTATTTAATGGACTACAAAACAATCCACCATATTCTGTATAAAGAAAGTTCTTTTTGTTTGTTTGTATTCAAAAATGATATTTTGGTAACAGCTGCGCGCTCCCCTTGCAATAGTCTCGCGCCCCCCTGGGGGGGCGCGCCCCACAGGTTGGAAACCACTGGGTTAAGGTGACCCCATCATTGAAAAGAGAAAAAAATTCTCCATCAAATGAGTATAATATAGCCTTGCCATTTAAAAAAATTCAATTGTTTTTCATTGCGCTTTTGTTATTCAAAAAAAAATAATTTAATTTTGTCTTATGGTGGAAAACCAAGTACTAAACAACTTTTATTCAAAGCATTTTTCCCTAAAGTAGATATTTACTGAGATATATAGCATATTCCATTCCTTTTGGACACACTGTATATAAACTTTCTATTGTAATTTTTTTAATAAATGCTGAACTAACAATATAAAACATTGTTTAGCAAAGGAATTTTCAAGTGTTATCTGTTTATAGTTGTAGGACATCAAACTCATCAGCAACAACAAATTCAGTCGTACAAGTTACCTCAACCTCAGCCCGAACCTGATCAACAAGCATCACAAGGATATAAATTCCCAGCCCCCGCAGCCATACCTCCTAATGTAAAGTTCACATCACAACCTTCTAATAATTATAAATCGTCTGGTAGAATGCATATGACCAATCAGATGCCTTTAACAAATTTTAGTAATACCACTCAGGTAAATCTCCAATCACTATTATTTGCGTGTACTTATATTATCGTACTTTCATCTTAACAGAAGGAAGTTAAGACAGATAATCGTGGAAGAGGTGGAGCAACTAGAGGTAGCCGACAGCGGTCAGTGTCCAATTCAAGAGAACCAGTTAAAAGACCTCCCTTGATAACAGCTATTAGTGATCCCGCCCTAATATCTCCAACCACCAGCGTTTTACTTACCCAGTTATTAACTAACAGTAAGTTGCTTAATATACATTAGTCACATTACAATACAGATTAAATATCCTTAATCCGAAATTTCGAAAACTGAAAATTACTGCTTGTGTGGTGTTAACGTCAGTACATAAATCCAACGGTTATCAGCTCAAAGTGTTTGTGTCCATTACTCACTAACCCTATATTTGCGAAAATAGTGCCTTCAGGATCTGTATATTCAAAAATTCAAAAAAACCTTAAAATTCAATACAATACCGACCTCGAGCATGTTAGATTGGGGATATTCAACCTGAAATTATAATTGATGCAAGAGTGCTCTAAAATGTACAAACTGGTACGCTGAGATAGTAAGAAAATTAAATTTTGTGCAGTACAAGTAAAAGGTTTTTACTGCAGTTCATTTTTATTAACTCAGCTTTTAAACTATTGAAAACTTGATTTGAGCTATTAATAATGAACTACCAAATATTTATCAGTGTTTTCAAAATATAAAAATTTAAAATTTAAACAGCTACCAGTACCTAAACCATTTTTATTTATTTTATCATACAGTGTTTCCCAAAATTTATACATTGAACTATAAAAAAATTGTGAGCTTTATTCATGTATGTATAAATACTTATATTGCACATTCCCTATCCACACAATAAGTGGCGACTGAAGCCGACAAAGTGAGAACAATATATTTTTCTCGTTCCGAGGTGGACTAGACAGTTGGCAGCAATCATGGAAAATCAAATAAAACTAGGATTATTAACTAAAGCTGCTTGAAAATTGTTGATGTTATGTTTCAAAAAACGATTTTTGCAAATTATGCATGCAGGCACTGGTGCCTAACAATCCGAGGTGAATTATTACAAACTTTGGAACAGAATTTTATATACAGGGTGCACCACGACCCCCCTGAGATTCTTCGATAGTTCCTTTTTTAATGAAAATATCAAAAAATGTTTAATACAAATATTGTGCGAACCTATTTTCTACATAATCTAAAATTATTTTCAAATATACAGGGTGTTTCGTTTGACCGGCACATATAAAAATTTAATTTTTTTAAATAGGACACCCTGTATATTTTTACATTTTTGGATTCCTCTTAAAATTGACTTTAAAAAATGTATAAGATTTTATGGGTCTTTAGTCAACCGTTTTCGTAAAATTTACATTTTTATGAAATTTTTGAGCAAAACAGCACTTTCAATTTTTTTTAACATTAAAGTTATTTAAAAAAGCGGTAAAATTTTGTTTAAAATTGAGATTGACAATAGATTAATTAACACTTTGCGCTAGCTACATTTTAAAAATATTATACAGGGTGTTTTTTACGCTTGGTCAAACTTGTGAAACTTTAAACATCGATAAGTCATTTTTCTTAAATGCAACACCCTATATATTTTTACATTTTCTTGTAGAGAATTTAATTGTCTTTCGAAATTATTAAGCATGTCCTATACCTAAAGTTAATATTTTTCGAGCTATCTCGATCTTTATTAGTATTACTAAGGCAATTAAAATATTTTAAAGTGGGCCATGGACGTAAGTCGTAATTTTTCAAAGAATTTTTAAACAAAAGAATAAAAAGAGCTCCAACTTAAATTTAAGTCCAATAATGTACCCCTTTTCCCCAAAATTTATCGTATAAATTGTTTAAAATTATATCCTTGTTCTTGTTCTACGCACAGCCGTAGATGTTGTCTCAAAGACTCTAGCACTCTTGATAACATTTCGGGGGTTATACCATTAAAAGCAACACAGCAAGTAATGCAGTTGCCGAACACAGAATATCCTAATAGATGGATAGGGCGAGGTAGACCAATCTCCTGGCCACCTAGGTCACCTGATCTTACCCCTATAGATTTATTTTTGTGGGATCCCATAAAACAGGTGTATCAAGACCCCCCAACAACTGCTGAAGATGTGCAGAACAGGATTCGTGTTGCTTTTGATGGTATAACCCCTGAAATGTTATAAAGGGAGCTAGAGTCTTTCAGACAAGGTCTACGGCTGTGTGTAGAACAAGGACATAATCTTGAACAATTTATACGATACATTTCGGTAAAATGGGGTACATTTTTAGCCTAAAATTAAAGTTGCAGCTCTTTTTATTATTTTGTTTAAAAATTCTTTGAAAAATTACGACTTACGTCCATGGCCCACTTTAAAATATTTTAATTGCCTTAGTAATACTAATAAAAATCGAAATAGCTCTAAAAATATTAACTTTAGGTATAGGACATGCTTAATAATTTCGAAAGACAATTAAATTCTCTACAAGAAAATGTAAAAATATACAGGGTGTTGCATTTAAGAAAAATGACTTATCGATGTTTAAAGTTTCACAAGTTTGACCAAGCGTAAAAAACACCCTGTATAATATTTTTGAAATGTAGCTAGCGCAAAGTGTTAATTAATCTATTGTCAATCTCAATTTTAAACGAAATTTTACCGCTTTTTTAAATAACTTTAATGTAAAAAAAAATTGAAAGTGCTGTATCGCTCAAAATTTTCACAAAAATGTAAATTTTACGAAAACGGTTGACTTAAGACCCATAAAACCTTATACATTTTTTAAAGTAAATTTTAAGAGAAATCCAAAAATGTAAAAATATAAAAATATACAGGGTGTTCTATTTAAAAAAAAATTAAATGTTATATATGTCGGTCAAACGAAACACCCTGTATATTTGAAAATAATTTTAGGTTATGTAGAAAATAGGTTCGCACAATATTTGTATTAAACATTTTTTGATATTTTCATTAATAAAGGAGCTATCGAAGAATCTCAGGGTCGTGGTGCACCCTGTATTGTAGTTTTTACAAATCGTAGATCATCAACATCAAATGTTAATTTTAAACTGTCACATTGTCCAAACCAATATTAGTTGTCTATGGTCCAATTGTCAAAAAAAGTTGTTTATCTGTACCATTCCGTGTTACATGAAATTGAAAGTATCAGCAATATGGGTATTTATATGTATATTATTTGTGTGACACCCTGTACATACAGGGTGTCACACAAAAAACTCCGCAAGCTGTAACTCCGTTGTTTGTGGTCCGATTTTCGTGAACAAAAAAGTAAATGAATTGGCTCCTCAAATACTATAAACTGAATTGGATTTCAATTTTTTTCCAATTGAACTTAAATGTCAAACAATAGTAAATTTTTTTCCAAATGGCACCATCTATTTTTTTTTTTACTAAATCTGGTAGACATTTTTATTCTGAATTCAATGATGTAATCATAAGTTAGTTTTAGTGCAAAACTAATAAGAAATAAAAAATTAAAGTTGAACTAAAATATGTTAGGTTTCACAAAATTTTCAAGCGTGCCGTAGAAAACAAAAAAATCTTAAATCAACAAATGTCATTTAAACGTCAGTGTGGTATTTAAATGACATTTGTTGATTAAGATTTTTTTGTTTTCCACGGCACGCTTGAAAATTTTGTGAAACCTAACTTATATCTGTTAAACTTTTATTTTTTATTTCTTATTAGTTTTGCACTAAAATCAACTTATTATTACATAATTGAATTTGGAAAAAAAAATTCTACCAGAATTAGTAAAAAAAATAGATGGTGGTAAGTTGAATTCGAAAAAAAAATAAATCCAATTCAGTTTATAGTACGTATTTGAGGAGCCACTTCATTTACTTTTTTGTTTACGAAAATCGGACCACAAACGGAGTGGAGTTACAGTTTGCGGAGTTTTTGTGTGACACCCTGTAAATGGCTTCATTATAGTTGTTAGTAGTTCATTTCTGGTTAACTTGAATGATTAATTTGAAGCCAATTTCATAACAGTCAAGCAAAATGAAAGTTTATCATTCTGTAAAAAATTCAAAAAATTTTATAAAGAAAACTTTTTTAGAATCAAAAATAGCACCTAAAAACAAAATGTTAGATCAACCGGGCTAGTTAAAACCCAGAAAACCCAATAAAGGACGCTGCTTTGTAAAGGAATTTATGTGAAAATTAAGTTGTCTGTAGACTCAAAAAAATGTATTGTTTATAATCACCAGCAGATTACGAGAAATGCCTGTAGAAGTAGAACTATATCTTCTTTGTAAACGTCGATCTTAAAAAATTTTACATTCTTGTGTAGAATTTCCTGTTTATCGTATTTGCTATAATCATATTAATATTGCAAACTGATTTTCAATTTTAAATCATTGAGATAACTTAAAGTGCGGGTAGTTTTCTTTATCATAATTTTTAACATTGCCCTATCACTGCATCTCTGACCTTGCACCTTTTTGCTACCTTATCATAAATTCAATGTATATCGTATGATGTAGTTAAAAGACTCATTGAACTGCTTTTTATTTCTTTACATACAAATTTTTTATAAACATTATTGGTTACAGGTTGGTCATAATTAATTGCCACATTTTTATTTGTTTTTAATTTAATTTTAGTAGTTCAGTTAATTCAAACAAAAACGGTTTAAAAAAGTGATTAAATGAAGTTAACTATTTTCAAGAATTCTGTTTCTTATGTTACTTTTTTTAAATTTGAATTTAATACACTATTGAGTTGTAGGTGTAAACTACAAAATTAATGTAATATGAATGGAAAATAACTTCCATGCTTTAAGAATAGTTTGAATGCTTTATTTTTTAGTAAATTTTTCACTTTAAATTATCTAGTATCGTATATCTAAAACTTATTTGTTAGTTTTTAATATCATTTCAAATTTTGCTTAATTTCAGATACACAAACAAACAATATATTCCTGCCGAATCAATCTTTAGGTGCTGTTGGACCTGCACATGATCAACAATCAAATTCGGTTCATGTTAAGGAGGAAAATGCTACAATACCTCTTCTTCAACATCGTCAATCTGCTCCCGCCACCCTCATCATCACTACGCCCGTCAGTATGAATCCCGTACAATCCTCTGTTAATGATCCTGTAAGTTTTAAAAATCTAGAGCTAGTAGCAGTAGTAATCTATTAATGTGCACATATATAAATGCACGAATTTACAAATGCGTTTAATTCAGTTCAAAGTACAAAATGCACTTATTAATAATTCATACAGTAACAAACTATGTATTCAGAAATCACATTGTAAAGTTTATTCATTAGATACTGTTGCTAAATATATTTTGATGCGGTATATTATACAACGTTTTTGTAAAGTCGTGTTATAAAATGTGTAAAACAGTTTTCTTTGCCTGTCATAGTTTAAAAAAAAAGATGTTTATATTTAAAAACTGTGTCATTTTTGCTGTACAGGGTGGTAGAAATTCGATGGGGTTACATGTGTATCTCGCTTAATAGTCAAGATAATTGGTTAAACTACCAAAAATGTTCAGTTTTTTGAGACAAACTCAGAACAGTTCTCAAATATATTCCATCATTTCCGGTTTTTCTTGTTTTCTGTTTTTGTTTTAACAGCCTGCTTTTTGTTTTTCTCTTTAAAAAAATTTAAAAACCTTTGTAACTTGCGTATTATTGAAAATAAATACATCAGCCCTTATATATTTGGAATAGGAAAAAAATAAGGAATTTAAATAGGTCATAGCCAACTACAGCTTCCATTTAAAAAAAGGTGAGTTTGTGTCATAACTTTTTAACGGTGAGCGTAAAAAATTTTTTTTAGTACTATCAAAATCTACATAAAAATATCTAAAAATAATCTTCATAAACTTTTATAATACTTAAAACAATAAGGGGGATATGACACATTATTAATATGACAAAAAAACACTTTTTCTTTAATAACTCAAAAACTGGAAATGATAGAATATTTTTATAAACGGTTCTGAGTTTGTCCCATAAAACTGCACATTTTTAGTAATTTAACCTTTTCTCTACCGGGTGTTAATGAAGTGTGGTACACCCCCTTTTTTTTCTTTAGTTTTGATTTTAGATTAATGAAATTTTAGACATTATATGTGCAAAAAACCTGTTTTTTTGAGTACATGCACACAATTGTTTCACTTCCGGTTTCGCCAGAAATGACAACAAATTTGTTATTTTAAATGGAACACCCTGTATATTTTTACATTCTTGGAAAGAGGAAGCGATTTTGGATACAAATTCACTATTTTGATTAATTTTTATAACCTCAAATAATTTTTGAACCAAAATTTAATTTTTTATTAAGTTTTAATTTAATGACTGTAATCATTTTTCTACCAATATTTATAAAGTAAAAAATCCGCTGAACCGAAAACCGAAAAAACTGTAATTTTTTCCGGAACCGAACTGATATATTTTTTTTATAATTGAACCGGAACGAAAACCGAAACGAAAAAAGTTCGAAGCTCTGCTAAATACAAACAACACAATTGTTCATTTGTCACATAACTTTTAACTTGTGTATTCACCTTATTGTACTATTTATTGTTAATTAATGTGATTAATTTAATGCCAATAATGTATTTTTAATGTAAAAGTATTAAAGTATTTCTATGTTTTACAGTTACTATTACATTCGTTAAACGCTTCGAATTCAAACAGTCCTGTTAATTCACAAGGATCTCCCACATCGCCACAAGGTGCCTTGGATTCGCCAACTAGAGAGTCTTCCCAGAAAGATCAGCGTAGAGTAGGACATATTCATGCCGAACAAAAGCGAAGGTATAATATTAAAAATGGATTCGACATGATACACTCGCTTATACCACATTTAAATCAGAATCCTAATGCCAAGGTGAGACATTTACTATTTTTATTAATCAATTTTTTTAATGTGTTTATACATTTTTCAAATGGCATGTTTCTAATTATTCTTATTAAAGTATCATTAGAGTAGTTAGTTAATTCAGTTGATTTTAAACTTACCGAAAAAGGTATGGTGTGATGGGTAAAGTTGCATTCCACAGATTATTGTCACATTTAGCGATACACATAGCAATACTAGATCAATTCTGAAACTATTTTTTTCTTTCTCTACTGGGTGTCTCAAGCACCACAATTATTTATTCTAAGAGATAAAGCTTAACGTTTATTACACAATGTTTATAGAGAATCGTGAGCCCTGTAGTCATTGAATCTTACTGAAATCAAATTGTTTTTGAGATGTGTGATCGTAAATTTAATTGTTTAATTTATGGTTTAGTTTATTATCTGTATGTACATTATTCCCATTCTTATCACGTAAGTCAAAGCTGTCCAACTTCTATATGAGTGCAGGCCATTTTTTTCCCCAAAGTTTTAGCGGGCCAATTTTGAGTATAATTCTAATAGGCAAAACGAAATTTTATGTATATATCAAATTAAAGATTCATTGTAAAATGTTTGGGGGCCGCAAAAGTTCTTTCGCGGCCGGATGTGGCTCGCGGGCTGCCAGTTGGACAGCCCTGAGGTAACTGAAGGCACGGTTGACCATACAGACTAAGATACAACCAAGAATAGCCGATTGAAAATCCATAGATTGTCCGACAGATGGCTCTTTTTCTAGGGGTACGAGAGTATACACTGTTACCCACTTTTTTTGTTGAAGATGGTTTTGCCTATTTAAAAATTTAAAAATTTAATTATTTCGTGAAGTTTTACACGAATTTAGGAAATTAGAAAGCCACCCTTTACCTCCTTTTTTTTTTTTAGAAAAAGAGCCCTGACAATAGGTCTAATAAGGTGACCATTTTATTTTCCAAATTTTCGGGGACACTAAGCTGGGGTTAACAAAAAAAAAGGTCCTCAACTAACTTTCGCACACCACAAACCACAACTTTCATTCGTTTAATAAACGAAATTCAAATTAAAGAGCGGAAATTAAAACCCACGCATTTTTGCACATTTCAAAAAGAGAGGATATGTCCATGAGAAAGGACGTATGGTAACCCTAAGTAATCTAACCTAACATAACTTAATCGGACTTGAAACTAATTATTGGTGGTGGCTGACAGCTACGTGCACAAACTCCTCCCCACTCCAGTTTTCGTGACCAATAAGTGGTTACACTGTTACAATGTTGCCAGACTAACAGATTTGTATAATTTGGCAACAGTGAAAGTGCCATACATTAGTTATTTTATATGTGTATAGGAAAATTATAAAAATCGGGGACAAGAATAATCCGGGACTTGAGTCTTGTTTCGGGGACTGTCCCCAAAAATCGGGGACAAATGGTCACCCTAGTCTCATAACTAGCATGGCTAACTATATTAATATTACGCTTTAATCTTCATTTATACTTTGCTTTCTATTTTTTTAGTTAAGTAAAGCTGCCATGTTACAAAAAGGTGCTGAGTATATACGACAGCTGAGACAAGAAAGGAATCAGTTGAAAGATGAAATGGATAGTTTAAGACAACAGATTGAAACCCTTAATACCTCCATTAGGTTGGTCATATAAAATGTCTTACTAAGACAAGATAACATTATGTACTTTATAGCAACTGCCAATCATTGTTACCAGCAACGGGTGCTCCTGTATCGAGAAGGAGGGACAGCAAAATGCAAGAAATGTTTGATGACTATGTTCGTAAAAGAACAATGGAAGATTGGAAATTTTGGATTGTATCCTTATGCGTATTTAATTTGGAATATAAAACAATTTTGTCTAACATGTCGACTCTTTGGCCAAAAAAAATTTAGACTGAGACTGTTTGTTATTCTCTCATTACATTCCTAATTGCAAATTTTATTATGTGTTAATAAAATAAGCCAAAATGTTTATGCTAAATTTATACCGGGTGTTAACCACCAGCCGTGAACATAGGGAATTAACATTGGTTTTAACTTTTTTTCGGATTCCTGCTCCCCAATTGAGTTTATATTAAAATTAATGGTAACAATAGAAAGATAAATTTATTACGCATCATTTGAGACCATTAATAAGCTTTATTTAGTTTATAATTAATGTTTTAAAATTGGATTAATTTTACAAATATAAGTAGCCATGACTGTCAATCTGACATTTGTCTTCATTAATTTTTGTTATTATCTGTCAATTTTTAAATCAGCGAGTTATTTCTTTAACGATTTTGATTAAAATGAAGAAAAAAAACTATAATAAAGGAAGAGTTTTAATGGTGAAAAAAGAAATAACTCGCTGATTTAAAAACTGACAGATAATAACAAAAATTAATGAAGACAAATGTCAGATTGGCTGTCATGACTACTTATATTTGTAAAATTAATCCAATTTTAAAATATTAATTATAAACTAAATATTAAACATTTAAGCTTATTAATGGTCTCAAATGATGTGTAATAAATTTATCTTTCTATTGTTACCATTAATTTTAATATAAACTCAATTGGGGAGCAGGAATCCGAAAAAAAGTTAAAACCAATGTTAATTCCCTATGTTCACGGCTGGTGGTTAACACCCGGTATAAAATTGATCCTAACACCATCAGTTATCTATCAATCACCAAATCTTCAGTGCTGCGATGAAAATTACAAACGAATCACGCAGCTTTAAATTCAAACTTGTAACAGTGTTGTATTTAACATAAACGGCTCACACATCAGGTTCTAAACACAGTGTGAGCTATTTTTGTATCGCATGACAGTCAATATGTTGATAATAAAGTTATAAAATTTTTCGAAAATATTGGAGTATTTATGAAAACTAATATAATACGCAAAAGTGTTTCAAAATGTTGTTTCCTTAACCTTTTAACAGTTTAGTTTATTATTTCGACCGTTACTAGTTTCATTCAACAATTTTGTATCTACTTCTAGTATGGAAGACTTATATAGATCAACCTTACTGTGGGTAGAACAACATTGTACTCTTGGAGATCTCAGACCAGGTGAGTCGGTTATCTTTTCAACATGACATTAACGAGTAACAAATTTTAGTACACAAATCATTAATTACTTATATAAATTAAAACAATGTTGTTAAATATTTAAATAATTAATGTTTTGTTAACACGTTAAGCGCCACCATGTTAAAAAAAGTAGGTTTTTCTGGCCACCAATTTTTTTTTTTAATTAACGTTTCTAAATGGCCCTTAAGTAATATAAAAAAATTTCACAACAAAATAACATTTTAACCAGTTTTTAATTTTTTTTTGTGAATAAATTTGTACCATAAAACTTTTTTTTTTTTAAATATTAATGTGGGTAACAAAAATCGCTGACCACAAAGGTTTTTTGGTCCAGCGGGCCATCCTAAAACCTTTCCTGGTATAGTTATATGTAATACATGTATGTTTAAGAATACAGGCAGCCGAATCTAAATGTAGGCTGTTGTATCCAAATGGATACAGGTGGCCCATTGGGCAAAAATGATTTGTATCCATATGGATACAAATGGCGCTTAACGTGTTAATTATGTTGGTATTCACTGACGACAAAAAAAAAAGTTTTGTGGTTGGGTTTGAAAAAATGACCAATTTTACAACTTGTGCAATTGTTTTTGATATCTGGAAACAAAATTATTCAACATTATTTGACAGATTTTATTGTACAAAAATATACAAAACCATTTCTCAAATTATTTTCAAGATAATAATTTACTTACAAACCGACAGTTCCCTGCAACAGTTGTTTATAAAACCATTTAACTTTAATGATCTGATAAAATCAAATTTTAACGTCATCTTAGGACATTGCTTATTTGAAGAGCTATGAAGTCTGTTGACTGAGGCAAAGCAGTGTAATCTGGTGTAGGGTTTCTTTCCCGGGATTCCTGTTCATTTTAAGCTATTTTATATTTCCCGGGAAATGCTTTTTGGATTTTGGATTAAAAAGTTTTTTCCATTTATTTTGTGCTATGATCTTTGTAATACTATCATAACTTATCAGAATTTATTATAAATATCTTTAGTAACAGAATATAATGGACAAACTTTATTTTTATTTCAAAATAATTTTTCTCTTTTATAACAAATTATGTAAACCCGTAGTATGGTGTAAAGAAGCCCGGTCTCCATGACAAAGTTAATATCTTCAGAATACTTTTACAGTTTTATTATTGTATGCCCTGGTAATGCAAAGGAAAATAGCTTATAAATGAAATTTTATTGATAAAAATGATGTCTCTTTGCTGCTAGATGCTCTTAAGACAATTTCACCCACATCAATATAGACTGAGAGCATTTTATGCAGCAGGACTTTTTATTAATAAATTGAGAAAAAGACTAATTGACCGGAGCATAGATCACCTTTGTTTTCTTAAATCATATTACAAAAATTCATTGTAAAAATTATATTATTGTCTTCATAAATATGAAATTGCGAGTTGAGTTTGACCAGCTAAACGGAGCGGACGTGTTCTTGTCGCTGCGGCAATCGGAGATAATAAACTAGAATACCGGGTCCTATCACGAGGGTCAAGGTCAGGCGAATAGTTAACAGTGTGCAAAACGATTTAATTCCGAAATTATAAAGTGATATAAAATCAACAATCACGTATATAATATCAGTTCCTAAAATGGACAAAATAGATATGCTTACGAACTTGGTGGAAGAAGTAATGAAAGATATGAAAAACATAAAACATCTTGAGTGCGACGAGTATACGTCGGAGGATTCGAAAAGAAAAAGAGAACAGGACATAGAAGACATATCTAAAGGGAGTAAAAAGATAAACAGAACACCTCAAAAAGAGAAAAAGTAAAAAGAACATCAAACGGATACGCTCACGAACATGATTAAGGAAATAATGAGAGATATAAAAGAAATAAAACCTGATCAGAGGCCATATCAAGAAGAACTGAGGGAACTAAAACAGGAAAATGAATTGCTGAAAAACGAAAACAAGATAATAAAAGAGAGGATAAAATCCGTAGAAGATAGAGTTAGAAGATTGGAAAAAGATAGAACCAAAAACAATATCGTTGTGACAGGCATGGAGATAAATACGGATAACAAAGCAAACCTTATACAGGAATTCGAACACTTTATTGAAAAAAGAACCGGTATAAAAGTTCAGATTAAAATTGCATACGGATAGGAACAAAATCATGTAAGCTAGAACTATACAAACCACTAGAAAAAAAAAAGGTAATGAAAAACAAGTATAAGTTAAAACTCCAAGAAAAAAATTATATAAACAACGAAATAACTAAGGAGGAACTGGAAATTCAAAAGAAGTTAAAACAAATAGCGGAAGAAGAGAGACAGAAAGGGAGAACAACGAAAATAGGATATCAAAAAATCACAGTAGATGGAAAAGAATGGAGATGGGACAGGGAGCAGGAAAAGCTGAAAGTAAATTAAACAACAATAAACCAATAACCCTCAAAAAACTGACAGAGAATAACAGAAAAATTAGGACAAAGACCCAGGCAAAGAAAAAGGACATGAGAAAGAAAATAAATGTAAAAATAATAAATCAGAAGAGATAACAAGCAGATATCGGAAATGACACAATCAATGAAAAAGGACATGGGAAAGAAATAAGAAAACTCAACTTCACCCAATGCCTTACACCCGTGAGGGTAGATGGGCGAGGCCTTACACGCGAAAGGGTGACGGTCTAATAGATGTAAGAAAATATGAAATTGCAATAGAAAGGTTATATTTCCCAATTGAATTTTTCTCACCAATTTTTATAATAATCATGGAGCAAAATATAATACATATATGACTTGGAGTTGTTTTTAAGTAATAAAGCGCTCCTTTCCATTTTTGGGTTATTTATTTAAAAATATTGACATCATTTATTACATTCCGGACAAAGGCCGATTTCTTAAATTCTTAAAATTATGAACACTATCGGTGCAATTTGAAAAAAAGCCGCAAAAAAATCCAAAAATTATGAAATTTCATGAAATCAACATTGCCGTAAAAACAGTGTTTATCTAAAACGTAACAAGAATTTTAAACCGCCAAGTTTTACAAGTGTTGAATAGTTTTTCAATGATTTGCCCCGGTTTTATCATCAAATCATGGCTATTATTAATTTTTTTAAAATAAGTGTAAAGAAAGTATAAACGTGATGGTTAGTTTAATTTTTATATAACTCTATGTAACAATTATATTAAATTAGATAAAAGTTTTGACAACGTTTGATTATTTATATCAAATTATATTGATGGAAATTAAATAAATGTATTCTTGTAATCCAAATCCGTTATATTGTCTGAAGAAAATTGTTAGATGTGGTTATTATTGTTCTTTTTAAACAAATTTCGAAGGCCAATTCTATAGTTCTAATACTTGAACAAAATACTGAATAACATTGCTTTTTGTAGATTACTGATATACATGATTAACATAAAATCATTATAATTATTACAAAACTATTAATAATAGTAACAATGTGACAAATTTTAAAATCTTGCAACGTCTATATCACTAAATTGATAACATAAAAATCGCTACTTTCATATTTTTGCAGTTAATTTTCAAATTATGTCAATAATGTGTTACATAATTTTTTGTATTATTATCTTGACATCTCGGCATTTTTGTAAATGAACAGCTCTAGAAAATGTAAAAGATTTCAAAAAAGTTGTATTAAATAAATAAAACTTAAATGTTATAGGTTTCATATTAATTCTTTTCTTTGTTTTTTCCAGTGGTTTTAAATTCATTAAGGTACCTGTGCACAAAAACCGACATCTTATCAGAACCAGAAAAATTACCAGATGAAGCTCGTCAAGCGGTAATACCATCATCAAGTAACAATCAGAACTAGCTTTAAGACATTATTTTGCTCAAATTTTAATTTGTGTCCGTGATAGTGCAGTGCAAAGCATTTTATGTTTATGATTTGTTATTTTTGTTATCATAGTTTATTCTATTGAGCATGTAATGCAAAATTTGTAGGTTGCGGTATGTTAGATATAGTCTTGCCATTTAAACTATGAAATACTAACACTAAGTATATGTGGTGGCGCTACCAGCAATTGTGTATGGTGTATTGTTTAATGTCTTCCAGTTTGGTGTCAGAATTGAGAGATCTAAGATTCTTAAGACGTCGCCATGATCTACAATTTATAAAAAAGGTGCTATATTACCTTATATCACAAATTAATAGTAATTTTCAAGTTTTTTGAATGATTACACAAACCGAATGTTAGGTAATTCTCTTAAATGTACAGAGTATACCAGTGATGAGCAATGTCTAACCCACTTAATTTCATAATATGAAAATTAAAAGTCAACTAGTATGTCCTTGAAAAATTATTTAATGTTAAATTAATTTAAAGAAAGTTTATATATTTACTTAAGTTTTAAAAACTGTGGTCGTATTTGGTTTTATCTTTACATTTTTATTTTTCATTTCCACAGTATGATATATTTGCAGTTTTCAGTCACCTATTATATTGGCAAATTGACCTGTAGGAAGTGTAATTTCATATAAATAATTTCAATTATATTTTTAAGTTAATTATCGTACACAAAAAAATTACTCGAAATTTTAATGAGACCGTTTGTTTGAACAATCACCGCCCAGTAGCAAGTAAATTTAGATGCAGTCAACAATAGTTCTGACCAGGACCTATCAGAGGGGGGGCAAAAGGGGCAGTTGCCCCGGGCCTCACAATGTTTAACTCGATCTGTAAAATTTTGAAAAAAGCGGGAGTTATCAGTGTGAACCGGGACGGATTTTAAAACAATTCAAGAAAGCGATTTTTTTTTAGTCACACTGCCCCAGGCCTTGTCTTTTCTCTGAAAGGCCGTGGTTCTAACCATAAGTAAAATTTGACAAAACATGATAAATTGCTTACAAAAATTAATACAATCTTTGAACTAGTATCTGTTAAACAATCACTTTGTGATGATTAATTTCATGGTTCTGCAAACCAACGTTTAAAATTCAATTGTTTAACCAGGTATCAGTCAAGTACGTCAAAGTAAACCAACAAATTTTATATGATATATATTGTTTTAAATATGTATGCATAGACTGCATGTCATTTTTTTGGTTCGATACTAAATGGTAATGGAATTAATGAAGTGTTTTTAAGATCAATACCACCTCGTTTATCTCGTTTGATTTAAAAAATAACCTTATGGCATAATATTTGAAATTTTGATATTGTATTAAAAAGGTATTTTTTAAAATTTAAAGTCAAAATCAGAGTCAATTTTCTTTTCAGTCATATAAACAATAATTTGATTAACGTTATTTCAAAAAACGTCAAGTATTAGCGATTTTTAAAAGGAACTTCTTTACAAAATTAAATTAATGCAACAATAATTATATATATATATAATAAATTACTCCACTTGGCTTTTAAAACAAAACAAAAGAAACAAACTCTCATTTATGCACATAATTTGCCTATGACCTACCGATATCTTATGGATTTTGACATTTTATTTTAAAAAAATCATACACAAAAATGGTTAAATGTTAACATGATTGAAAATATGAAAAAAAATACTATCTGATTTTGATATAAGTAGTGCAATTTAAAAGTACATTGTTTTTGTTTATTATGTAGCAACTTTTAATTAATTTTTGTACTGGTTTGTGCAGTTTTCTGCCATTTAATAACATAAAGGAGCAGTGGCGTAGGCAGAATGCTTCCATAGGGGGGGGGGTTAACAAACGCAAAAACTGTTGAGGACTTATTTTTTTAGGTCACCGCTTTCTTTTTGCAGCAGGAAGTTTGATGGTTTCATCAAGGGGGGGTTAATAAATGGCAAAAAGAACCGAAGACCTTTTTTTAGCACAAAATTTACAGTTCTCCGGATCTATGACTTATTGCAATTCTATGGGGGGGTTCTAGCACCCCCCGACCCCCTGCTGCCCGCGCCACTGTAAAGGAGTGATTGCTTTTATTTTTTTCTAATATACTAGATAATACCGTCCCGGCACCTTGTATTGTGACTGTATTTCTAGATTATTTTAACTTTATCACTACTTTTCTGGTAATTACATTAGACTAAAAATATAATATTTATAAGTAATATAATGAAAAAAATTTATATTAATTTTTAATTTCTTAAGAACGTGTATCTCACAATTCTGATCTATGTTTATTAGGAAGACTTAACTAATTAAAATGCTCATTGTAATTATACTGATTTAGTATTCATAAAAAAAAATTATGCCCCAAGAAATTGTAGGGTTAAATATCTCTTTTTAAGGTCAAAAACGATACGTAAGTGTTTGATGCATTTGTTTATAAAGAATATTTAGTACGAAGAAGACGAAATAGATGTGTAATTAAATGCAATTCAGATAATTGTTTATTGGTCTCACTGACAGAGTTAACAATAGATGGATTTGTCATGATTGATACGTTAGTTAAATAAGAACATATTGTAAAATGTATACATGCTGTGTGAAAGTAAATAAGGCACATTTGGATAAGTACATAGCTATCTATAACCAATCAACTTTTGATGTATTTGATTTGTAATACAGAACGAGTTTCTTCAACTTGGCAGCTATGAAACTGACATTTAGTTGGAAATTGTGTGTAAAAGTCCAAGTATAAATGACCATTATTTTTAAACTAATTTGGTTAATCAAAAAGATTATTTCACCGTTGCATCAAATACTGATTAATACATTAATAAATTCATTATTGTGATCAAGTATTCGACAGTTGGGCATTTTTTGATGTTCCTGCATAATAAAAGAATGTTGTAAATTGAGCAAGATTAATCTACAAAAAATTGAGAACAATTCTGTCAATATAACAGTGCAATGTAAGGTACTGCCTTATCAAACTACATACAACATAATGCCATATACTTTTTTTATATTTTCACCATGATTTCTCATCTGATTAAAATAGTCAAACAGTACAATTTTAAATTAATCAACTTTGTCGTATAAACATAAGTTGCAAGTAGTGCCTTATGAATTAAGCGTGATAATTTTTTATTTGATATTTTAGCTATTGTATATATTCACACATATATTAAGTAAATAATAGAATTAAGGTACTTACATTTTATTATATTTACTGGTCATTATGTGTACATTTGTTAATGTATAATGTTTGTATTTTATGTAACAATAATTTTGATTTTAATATATTTGTTTTTTTTTTGTTCTGATAGCAGTATATTTATGACCTCAATCTGTCTAAATTTTTAAGACGTTCTTAAAATTCACACACACAAATTATTAGAAGCGGTTTTAATTCCCACAAGCTTTAAAAATAAAATTGTCATCTTATTTAACAAGTTGACTGCCGTGCCGATTTTCGTAATACAGTCCCTAGTGCCATCATATTTTTTTCCATGGATTCCTTTGCAAACAAGTAGAGTATGCATAATATAAAACAATTGAAAATTTTCATTTAGGGTCAATTAGACCAGGACCGTGGCTAGAGCATTTCGTCACCTGAGAGTTATTTTGGGGCAAATTGATTTATCAATATTATCAATATCAAGATTATGTTTGAAGTGTTTCCTATCCTTCAACGCAACCACAATTTGAATCCGTAATATAATAATGAAGTACTGAGTGTTAACTTTGTTCCATATCAAAAAATCTATTAATGAATTGCAGTTTTATTTGTTCCATGTGTGTACGTGTTATTTGTTCCTTATTCTAAATATAACTATAACTACATCTATAAATTAATATAAATAGGAAAATAATTAAGGATCAACTTTAAAACAGTATTTGCGTAATTTTCTTTGGTTTGCAGAATGTGTTTGCTTCACCTAAAGCAGAGATTTTTTCCTATAAATGTAAATATAACTGCTACAATTTAAATCGCGTCGCGAACGCACCTAATGGGAGCAAAAAGTGCAGCTCCAAAGGTCGTTCGGGACTGTAAGATTAGAGTAAATAAAGCTTATCTGTTTGCACCAAGTCAACAGCTGGTGTAATTACGGAATGTTTACCTTTGTTTAAATACTTTGAATTACAAGGTACATAAACTTTCTAACGTCGTTCAGGAACTAGTTAAAGACAGCTCATGATTAAACCGGTCTAGGTACTTTGGTATTATACGGAGGCCAGTATTTTTAGAGGGGGTTTTCTTACCGGGGACCTAAAAAAACCAACCTAACCTAGCTTAAGTCAGGTTAGGTTGTTTTTTTAAAATCCCCGGTAAGAAAAACCCCCTCTAAAAATAGTGGCCTCCGTATAATACTAAAGTACCCCGGTCTATATCAAAATAGTGAGGTTATTTTTGTTTACATTTGAAAAATCAGCACCAACATTTACCCTTGGAGGCTCTAGAGACCACGTGACCACGCTCTTACTCTACGCCGCTACACTCCGCTCTGCTCTGGGAGTAGCATCCTGAATAATCGTCCTTTTTCTATGGTCTCGAACGCGCCTGTAAAGTGATGGTAATATTCTATCGCAGTGCGTAGTAGAGATACATATTCTGCGCAATTTTAATACAGAATTGACCCAAGTGTTGCCGATAAATTAGAATTTTGGCGCCCCGGGCACGTACCTACGCTGCCCCTGCCTTTCCACGGCACTGTTTGAACTGTGTGCCCAGAATATACACGCGGCGCATAATTGATATTTTAATATTTAGTTAATTTCAGCGCCGTGTGTATTCTTAAAAATACATACGGATACATGCTCGCAATAATCAATTCTTTAAATACTAAATATTCCACCAATTTTTCTCTATCATCCACCAAACATATTAATTTCGGAAATTCATCTTCTACCATTCTCACACCTCGATAACAACCTAACCTAAAAAAAACTAACCCAGCCAAATCTTTATAACGTAAAAGCTTACCTGTTGAATTGTTATCTTAATTTTACGAATTTAATTATAAATTTAACTTTTCTTTCCCCACAATGTGATTTTGTATTGGGGGGCAATATGGAAGTAAAGCAAGAACTGTGGCCAGAACAAAAGGCTGATTTACAATCATTGGTTAATGAATGTCTTGATCTGGGTGATAAAGATCTGTTTAAAAATGATTCTGAAGAGAATGCAGATTACGAAGTTAGGTCTTCTGACGAAAGTAATAGCGAGTCTGATTATTATCCTCCAAAAAAAATTCACAAATCAAATAAAAGTAAGTAGTAAGCAGTTCAATATTTTATTTTATTTGTTTTTTTTAATATTCATTGTTACTAAAATTAAAATTAATTTTAGAAATCCCTTCTATGCCAGCAACTGAAGTTAAAGTTGAAATAAGTGAATCAACACACAGTGAGACTATCAAAATTGAAACAAATGAAGACTGGGGGAATATTGCAGGAGCTTTCGATGATTTTATTTCCTTACAAGAAGATGCTACAATATCACAAGAAGTGATTAATTTGAAAAATGAAAATGAGCTAGCATACTTCAAGTTATTTGTTGACGAAGAATTACTTAGTCTTATGGTCGAGGAAACTAATATATATGCGGAACAGATGATATTAGATGGCATATGTAATGAAACGCTAGAAAAGGCTTCTCGTCTTAATTATTGGTATCCTACAAGTAAAGAAGAAATGCTACGTTTTTTGGGTGTACTAATATGGATGAGTTTGGATATAAAACCAAAATTATGTGATTATTGGCGAAAATGTACCTTGTATTGGTCAGAGGCTGCATCAGTTATGTCTCGCAATAGATTTGAGATTTTGTTGCGTACATGGCATTTTTCCAATAACGAATTATGTCCGCAAGATGATAGATTATATAAAATTCAGTCTGTAATTAGCCTGCTGAATCATAATTTTAAGAAAGCTATATCACACGGTGAAAATATATGTATAGACAAAACAATCATACCATTTCGTGGACGTCAATACCTAAAAGGAAAAACACATAAATTTGGCATCAAACTTTTCAAATTATGTCTTCCTGGAGGATATACGTATCATAGCAAAATCTATTGTGGTACAGATAAAACTGATGGTATGTCAGTTGCTACAAAAGTGGTCTTTGAGTTGATGAATGAATGCTTAGATAAAGGTTTAACTCTTTTTACCGATGACTGGTATACAAGTATTGAGTTGGCAGAGAAATTGAAACAGCGAAAAACGCACCTAGTGGGAACATTGAGGAATAATAGGAGAGGAATACCAGAAACAGTATTATCTGCTAAACTAAAAAAAGGAGACATCGTTAGTCAAGAAAGAAATGGAATGATCATCTTTAAATGGAAGGATAAAAGAGATGTCCTAATGTTGTCTACTAAACACACGGATGAAATTGTAAATGTTCGGGGTAGGAATGGGGCTAGTAGAAAACCAAAAGCTATTGTAGATTATAACATTGCAAAAGCTTATATAGATCTCTCAGATCAGATGCCCTCATATTCGATATCTCTCAGAAGAAGTCTCAAGTGGTTTAAAATAGTTGCAGTTGAACTTATACTAGGTTCGAGTATTTTCAATGCGCACCATTTGTATAATCGCAATGAAAATAAACATGAAAGTATAACTTCTTTCAAAGAAAAACTATGTTTGCAACTTTTATCTGCCGGTAAAATAAAAGAAGATACAAAACTCCCTGTAAACAAGCATGTATATGCTGCATCAGGTAAAAGGGGCCGTTGCCCAATCTGCTATAAAAAAAATAAGGACAAAGTAGGGCGACTGTGTGCCACGAAGATCACAAAACAAACAAATTCCGGATGCCTTGCCTGTGAAAAACCACTTCTGTGTATAAACTGTTTTTTTGATATTCATAAAATTATGCCAAACAAATAAATTACTGATATACTTATAAATAATAACTCATCAAATACAAAATTGTTTAAAATTCGATTGGCTTAGTTGAAATTCATGTAAATACACGCCAAACAAATTACTATCCCTATTGATAACCACGTAAAGTGAGCTCCTCGCATACAAAGCTAGAAAGTTGAAAACGAATGTGTATATAATAATAGAATACATGGACCCACTATGATGTGTATACAGATGAATAATAACGGTAGTCAACGTGTTAAAGTAAATATTTTCAGTAATATTTAAGTAATTATATTATTTAAAGATTAACTTTGGAAACCACTGCGCTTTAAATGCATAATAATTAAAACTAACTATTTTGAGGACCCAACCATCTTATAAAATTGTAATTTGTTCTTTTAAACGAATAATGATTTGGTATTAACCAAAGTAAATTATCTACAGTTCTAAGTTGTTTTGTCAGATTTAATAATTTTTCATGTACACACATTTTATACACCTGTGTGTTCATTTTAGAAAATGTTCCTATTGTTAGTATTGTATTTAGCTTACTCTACATTTTGCTATATGATTTCTGTTTATTGGATACAATGGCAGTTGTATAAATGGTAAAATACAAAGTTTGGTAGAAAGATTACGCTATGTAAAATTTACAGTTCGTTCTTTGTTTACTGTGAGTTTATAAAGTATCATTAACAATAAGTTTCATTTACATATTTAATGATGTCGTATGAGAATGACCTATCGCGAGTGTGTCGCACGTGTTTAGCAGATAATTCAGTTATGAAGTCAGTTTTTAGTGCTGAAGAAGTAATAGATCAAACAGCAATTCTTAGTGATATTTTAATGTCTTGCGCTTCTATACAGGTATTCTGCAAAAATGTTTTTTAATAAATTATGTGTATTAATTTGTTAATTTATAGGTCTTACAAGGCGATGGTCTTCCAGAACAAGTTTGTATGCAATGTGTTCAAGAAATGAATAGGGCGTTTTTATTCAGAAAACTTTGCGAAAAGTCTGATGCTACATTAAAAAATTGTTTAAGAACATTAATGCCATTACCAGTAAACAGTAATATTAATACTTACGTGCAAGTGAATGAAGTGGAAGAAAAAGAAAATTATGCATTAGTTAATTGTAAAACAGATGATTATGTGCCAAAAGAAGAATTGGAAGAAAATGATAATACACATTATAGTCCAGGTATTAATTATTAATATGAGAATAAAAATCAAAGTAATGAAGTAATTTTTCAAAATGCTACTGTGTAGATATCATAATTAATGAATTGTGTTTACTTATTTAGCTATTTTTATCAGAACATAATCATTCTACAATATTAGTTGTGTATACACTTTAAATATTAGACAACAAAATTGAATGAAACCATAAAAAAAATTAATAACTTTAAAACAACACTTTAAAATTTTGTTTCTACCTTCTTTTTTAATTTACTCAAATGATTTCATGTGTTTTTAAACATAGATTGTTGGCAATAAATGTATTCGAGATCTATTTAAGAAAACCATTTTGTTAAAAATATATGTTCGTATTAGGTAGTGATATAGTAGACTCAACCATTGATGTCCTGTAACTTTTAATTTGCAAATGTACTGTTTCACATTTAAACAATTTACTCAACAAAATTAAGTTTAAACAATTAAAAACCATATTTTAACTTTTTAGGATACATTTACCATAAAAAAACAGTTATGTAATTATTTTTATGTGCTAGTAATTATTATTAATTTGGGCAGAACATACATTTTCTGCAAATTTCAGAAATATTTGTGTTTAAGTTCATGTAAAAAATGTATGCTAATATTTATAGTGAACTGCTGAAACGTTTTTAAAATTGTCTTGAAAATAAATAATTATAGATACTTTATTCCAAGACAACACTACCGATGATGAAAGCGATGAAGAATACGACAAAAAGGTAATAATTTTATTTTTAACTGGCCATATAAATATTTTCATGTTGGTTGTTTTTATGTCTGTAAAATTGATCATGAATTATCCTAATCAATTAACTGACCATCAGTTTTGATAGTGTCTTATTATTTGAATTTAATTATAAATTAAGTACAATTTCATTGTTGTATTTTGCACCTAGTATTAGGTCAGACTGATCGACTAAAATTTTTAATTTATCAAATAATTAAATTATTTTAGGGAGAATATAAAAAGAAACCAAAGAGACAAATATATGGCTGCAAATTATGTGAAGAAGTGTGCTTAGGATTAGGACAATATCGAAAACATATGGTAGATTATCATAGACAAGTTTATAAATGTAACGAATGTAACAAGGAGTGAGTATTTTTGTTATTATTATTGGTATTATATTGGTATTATTGGTATTATTATTACCCCCTTCTTCAATTTACACAATCCTGTACACCTACAGCTTTTATATTGTGGCTTATGCTTATGCAGTTATTTAAATAGAGCATCATCTAACTAAAGAAAAAAAGGCCGTGCACCAGAATTCATTTAGGGTTTTGTCCAGAATAAAATTTACAGTAATAGATATGATTAAATGATCCATTTTTAAACTAGATTTTAAAATTACAGTTTAAGTATTTTATTACACAAATTGTTACAGATGCAGATCTGAAACAGTATTAAGTCGACATATGGCTACACATGAAAATAATGTTGCCGACAACATCACAACTCAAGAGTCAAAACCAAAAATAAAACGTCTTAAAAATAAAACTGGAATAATTAAAAAACGTAATCTACCTCGCACCTGTAATATTTGTAATAAAACCTTCAGGTTTCACAGTAATCTGGAACGGCACAAACTTATTCATACTGGTGAAAAACCGTATCTTTGTAATGTGTGTGGAAAGGGATTTGCACAACTGTCTTATTTGAAAATTCATTCGTTTATCCACACGGGAGAGAAGCCCTATCAGTGTAAAATGTGTGAGAAGAGTTTTGCTGCCCCCGGAACATTAATGACTCACATACGTACTCATACGGGAGAAAGACCACATGTGTGTAAAATATGTGGAAAGGATTTTCCTCAGTCTGGTTACTTATCAGCTCACATTAGGACACATACAGGTAATTGAACAAAATCATTATCAGTATATTGGTCATTGGTAAATTCACAACAATGTAAACAATACACGTATTTTTCCCTTAACTGTACCTGCGACTTCAGAATAAGTGTGCTGTTGTCATGCTACAGGTGACAACCACCTTTGATAATTAATTTTGCCACAAAACTTATTGTTTCTTAAGAAAATAGTTTTTTAATGATATTTTTATATTATTGTAAAAAATATTATTAAGTAATACTACTACATTTTATCAACCAGAAAAAATATATAGCTAATTCTGTGAAATCAGTGATGGCAAGTATATGAAATGAGAATCTTAATGACAAAAAAAAAACTAAACAATTCAACTTGACAAAAAGTTGTATAAACCATTAAATGCAGAATAAAACGTACCTTCAAGCTTTTAAAATCCCCATGTTGGATTATGAACTTTTATCACGCTGTATATTTTGGCATAATCAAATTCTTCATTAAACTGTGTTTTAGCAATGAACCACGAAGTAGACATTTGTTTTTTAAATTACGTCATACTTATTCAAAAATAGATAACCCAAACAAATAAAACAAAAAAAAATGAATTGTTTTTATATTAAATTAGGGCATAGTACTTAAGCCTTAGACCAAAAAATTGGGGTTTTATTTTAAACATTTATTGACGCCAGTGTAGTTTTTAACATTTTTCCCAGTAAATTCAATTTTAATTTAAAATGGCAGTTTTTCAATAAGTACAGGGTGGCCTATTTTCGATGCCCATACCGGGAGAGGAATTTATTGGCGTAAACAGATTTTTTATATCTTATTTAATTTTCGAAATATAGCCAGAGACCTATTTTTGGCAATTTTTAAAAATGTTAAATATCTCGCTTAAACGAAAAGATAGAGAAAAACTTTGAAGACATTTTTGGCATGGTTTTTTGTCCTTAATAAGATAGCGATATTCAATTTTTTTTTACTCATAAATACTGATATATTACACCTAACTTTCTTATTTTAAATGGCAACCATTAGCAAATTATATATTTTTGAAAAGCGCAAAAAATTAACTTTCGATTTATGTCAAATCCAACTATGGTTGCCATTTAAAATAAGAAAGTTGGGTGTAATATATCAATATTTATATGATTTAAAAAAAAATCAATTCCGCTATCTTATTAAGGACAAAAAACCATGCAAAAAATGTCTTAAGGTTTTTCTCTAGCTTTTTGTTTAAGCGAGATATTTTACATTTTTGAAAATGGCTTAATTTTCGAAATATAACCAAACACCATTTTTGGCAATTTTCAAAATGTTAAATATCTCGCTAAAACGAAAAGATAGAGAAAAACTTTAAAAAAATTTTTTGCATGGTTTTTTGTCCTTAATAAGACAGCGATATTCACTTTTTTTAAAAATCATATAGATATTGATATATTACACCTCACTTTCTAATTTTAAATGGCAACCATAAGCAAATTAAATATTTTTGAAAAGCGGAAAAAGTAAACTTTCGATTTATGTCAAAGCCAACTATAGTTGCCATTTAAAATAAGAAAGTTAGGTGTAATATATCAATATTTATATGATTTAAAAAAAAAACTGAATATCGCTGTTTTATTAGGGACAAAAAAACATGCAAAAACAGTCTTTAAAAGTTTTTCCCTATCTTTTCGTTTAAGCGACATATTTAACATTTTTGAAAATTGCCAAAAATTGGTTTTTGGCTATTTTTCGAAAATTACAAATGATATTAAAAATCTGTTTACGGCAATGAATTCCTCTCGAAAAAAAAAACTCGAGACCAAGTAATGAGTTTTTTCTGTCTCTGATAATAACCGAGATACCCAGTATGGGCATCGAAAATAGGCCACCCTGTACATGTTTTATTAAGTTGATTTAATATCCTACTAATTAAATTATTAAATTATCTAAAGACTTAAACCTGCAAAAGCCAACTTATGCTTTCCAATTTTTCAAAATTATAACTCAATTTTAAAACAAACACCTGCTAATGCAACAAGAATTTGATACAAAAATTTGAAAATGCAAAAGTATATGTATCAAAATCAAAAGTTAAGATGTATTTTATTTAAACCAAAATTAAATTTTGCACACAAGATGTGTAAAATATGATCTTTAAAGACTCCTGTGACATCCTAAAATTTAAAAGGATAATTATTCCTAATGACAGTAAAAAAAATTGGAACAATACTAATGTGTATCGCTGGGTATACATAAAACTTTTTAAAATTTAATTTTCATGTAAGATCCAATGGTGTTACCTTTTTTATCAGTTTAAAAAGTTATATTATGCGTGAAATGTTTTGTTTTCAGGAGAGAAGCCTGTTGAATGTAAAGTTTGTCATAGGAGATTTAACCAAAGTGGAAGGTTAATAATTCATATGCGCATCCATAGTGGAGAAAAACCATACACTTGCAAAGATTGTGGCCGTAGTTTTGCCGTCAATGGAACTTTAAAGAAACACATTCGTACACATACAGGAGAACGTCCATATATTTGTAATGTGTGTGGACAAGCATTTGCTCAGAGTGGAACACTTGCGACACACATGAAAGTACATAAATCTAAATAAATGCCAATTTGATATAATTTTAATTAATGACAGTTGTAATGTTTTCCAAGAAAACCATAGTTGGATTTGATATAATTAACACGTTGACTGCCACGCCGATTTTCATAAACCACGTAAGGTAAGCTCCTCACACACACAGCCAAACAGTTGAAAACGAATGTGTATATAATAGAATACACGCGGCACCCAGGACCGTCTATGATGTGTATGCAGATAAATACTCAAGGCAGTCAATGTGTTAAGAAGCATATTTTTCTCTTTTCAAGACCCTACGATTTTGCAGATTTATTTAAATAGTTTGTCTCAAACTAAAATTATGCGGTACTATTGAGAGTTTAAAAATTCATGAAATATTGTTGCGTAATAAACGACTGATGCGGCACCCACACAAAGTGAACGTTAAAATATTTAAGTGTGGTTCTGTAACAACGATTTGTCATATTAGCTGAAAAGAATATATTTTTTATACAGTAAGCGTGAGTTTATGTAATTTAATAATTTTCAAAAGTGGCGACATCAAAAGTTGCGACATCAAATGTCACTGTGTGAACTACCCTTAAATCATACTCCCTCCGTCCGAAAATATGGTATACATTTTGATTTTTTTCTTGTCCGAAAATATGATATACATTTACAATTTTAATTGATTAAAATGATTTTATTTATGAAATAGTTACAAATATCTAGTAAAACAAAGAATAATACAAACAGTTTTAATTAAACAAAGACGTGGCTGTTTCCACAGCTTCTATGGGACATGATAATGTTTGTTATGGCCCCCACGATGAATTTTTGCCTTATTGATGTGCGGAATCTTATAGGAATTCCCTCCTTTTGGTAACATGGTTGCTTCTAGACAAGTTTGCAATGTTAAAAAAACATTATCAAGGGTTTGAATGTTTAATGCATTAAATGCATTTTGTATGCATTCAATCAATTCGTCGATTGTATTCGGTGAAGCTGTGTGTTGTAAGGATGTATATAGAATTGATAAATCCAAGATCCAATAGATAAGAAACTGGACTATTTGGCGGTTGTGATTTAAGTCGAATAGATCAGCTATCTCTAGAGCCTTCTGTTACAATATCTTCATCATCATCGGAGGAATGGGGTTTCGCGTTATCTTGTTGTACGTAAATTGGTTTGTGCTTGTGACTTATGAGAAATTTGTTTTTTTTTTTTTTTAGAGTAGACTATTACGCTGGTTAAGTGTCAGTTGCTTTGATTTGGAACTTCTTCTTTTCAATTCAACACAATTTTGATCAAAATTCGCCATTTTGTTACAACAGCGGGTGTCACTTAATTTGTCTAAAATACGCGAATTTTTTTCCTGTGAATTATTTTTGACATATGCCAAACTATTTGCGTGCCATTTGTTTATTAGTTGCCTAACAACCACCTATTTAGAAACAAAAACAAAAAAAGACCAAGATAGTATTACTTTTGTTATTCCCACTTTTTTTTCTTAATGTATACCATATTTTCGGACGGAGGGAGTATAAGATTAGATTTATCAAACTAATTTATCCACTAAAATTTATTAACGACAATTTATAAATCCTTATTAAATAATTATAAAAAAGTGAGTCTGCGTTATTTTATTACTATCTACATGAACTGTAATTTTGGAAGTAACCAAATTTTATTGTTGGCACACCATTCCTCCAGAGCAGTGATGAGCAAACTTTTTTTGCGGCAGGCCAAACCTGAAAAACCTGATAATCCGTACGGGCCATGACTCTAAAAAACCTAATTTATTTTTTTATAAATATGTATTCTGTACTACGTACTGTCTTTTTATAAGTTATTCCATAAACTTATACATTGTGTTGAACGAAAATGTTTTTCAATTTAGCAGCTAATCGTAGACTATCTCCGAGGGCCTCATTTAAACAACTGATGGGTCGCGGGTTGCTGATCGCTGCTCTAGAGCAGGGGTGCACAAACTAGGGGGCGCGACGAATGATGCGGGGGGCGCAATGATAGCCATGATTTAATTTAAAAGAAAAAATTTAGTTTTTTTCACATTTCATATATTTTTTCTGTTTACAATATTGTATTTCTCTAATATTTCGTATCGGTTGATCGAATTTTATTGATGCCTGCTAACTTCAAAGCGAAAAACAAATTTGGGGCACATGTTGAAATGCTGAAAAAAATGGGGCGTGGCATGAAAAGTTTGTGCACCCCTGCTCTAGAGTATTTTTATTTAAAAATAAATATGCAAAATCATACAATTTCGAAAAGAAGAAAAATGCTTTTTAAGATGTCAAATATTTTTTCCAAACAAAAAAAAATGCAATTTATTCATTTATCTCAAAATTTAAAAATATTGATATAAATGAAACTGGCTATTTTACAATACGTAGAACTAACAACTTTTCCCTTATCAAGTTTTTTTTCCATAAACAACTGCTTTTGGTAAAACATAGCTTGATATAAGAAACATACTAGTACGTACACTTTTAATTTATCATTTCATTTGATATATATTTTGATCTCAATACCATCTTGATGTGGACATGGCCAGTTAGGTGAAGTTAAACTTTGCATGAACTCAAAACTTCATACTAACTTAAGGTGTCCATTTGGTTCTCCGAAGTTTCAGGGACTGTCCCCGAAAATCGGGAAAGAATGGTCACCTTATATTAGATAACTGTACTGTCAAACCATTAGTGCTAGGTACACATAAAATTAGAAGTTAGACAGAATGTATGGTAATATTATGTAGAATATATAATTTGTAATTTTGACTGTGATAAAAATGAAATACTTTACTTTTCTCAATTGTTCAATTTACGACGTTTTTAGTTACATATTTTCTTGACAACAATTAGTTTTTTTATATACAGGGTGTCCTTAATTCGAGGTTCAACATGGGGATCTCACTAATCTTTAGAGCTATAAGGTCAGTTAAATTGGGGTAAAGGTGCAAAATTTGGTGCTTTCAAATCGGAGAAGAAAAGTATCATGGCCCTCTTAGTTTGAAAGAAGTAAAAAATGGGTTTTCATCTTTTTGCTCTACTTCTTTTGTTATTGAAGATATCGAAAAATTAAAAATATTTTCTTGCAGCAACTTTTTATTCTCTACACTTCTTTAATTAGATTTTGTATCAGGCAATTCGCCTGTTTTGGACCATCATCAATTTCGTCCTTTCTTAAAGTCATATTGAATATTTGCATTAGAAGATAGCACTAAAATTTTTGAGCACAATGATATAACATACTGTAGGTGAAATTTAAAAAGCAACTAAAAAATCCAAAAATTTATATTTCTCATAAAATCAACTTTGCTATAAAAACAAAAAACTACCCAATTTATAACATAGTTTTAAAACTGCAAAGTTTTTTTTTGCAGCAACTGTGTTATTTTATGCAAAATAACTAATAAAATTCTACATGTGTTTTGTAAAGCCACAACTCTATGTGCAATTTTCTTGCATTTAATACAGGTTCAAGATCAGATGGTTACTGATCAAATTATGAAATGTAAAATAAAATTGATGTGTTTATAATTAATTTAAATCAGTTTTATTTTTATCTACATGGTGAAAAATTTTACATGGGATTTTTACTTGAAAAACAATGTTTTAAAGAAAGTGTTAACGGTCAATTTTATATTTGTAATGCTTAAATAAAATACCGAATATTGCTTTTTTATTTAGTTGCATAAAATCATGGTTATTACTATAAATTTTTGAAAATAGTTATGATGCTGGACACATTTAACAATTTTGCTGCATTTTAAATACATTTTGTTTCTCATATGGCAGTGTTGATGTTATGATAATTCGATGCTTTTAAAGATAAAGGAAGTTAAACAAAAAAAAATTGTTTTTAAGAATTTCTAAATAACTTCTGCGAGCAATGGTACTTATCTTTTTAGGTTTGAATTCAGCACCAACTTTTACAACTTAGTTGTAGATCTTATAAAAAGCGAGATTCCCATAAAGAATAAACAACATTAAGAATGGTACAAAACTTCACTTGAAACTATACTACAAAACAAATTAGCATCGTTGAACAATCACACATACCTTATTGAGGCGACGTGTGATTGCATCTAATGTCGGTATTTCAGAAACTCCAAGTCCACACTGTAGTTGAATGGAGAGCAAGCGAAAATTTGCTAAAGGAATGTTGACATTTGCTATTTCTTCACTGACTACGTCGCTAACCATTCCTTGCATTGAAATAGCTATTTCGCCCTGTTTTGGTCTCTTGAGCAATACCTACCTAAGATGTATTAGGCTTCATATTAGGAGTAACTTCACCAAAAGATGTTGGGTTGGGAGTCTTGTTCCTGGATGCTGCAACTTGTCCACTTATTGCATTGTACCCCTCAATTGTCGGCATCTTTGTTCCCCAGATTCACCTGCTTTTCTACTGTCTTTAGATACTAGCAATCTACTGCGTCTACTTAACTTTTTTGAGGTGTTTGCACTATTTAACGATAAATTTTTGAAAAATATTGAATCGAATACAGTTGAATTGGATGTGTGCCCTGACCGCAGTTCCTCTATTGTTTTATGCAGTATAGTAGGATCATATTGTAATAATTCGCTTATACAAGCAGTGGGTCGTGTTAAACAGGTCATTTTCAGATACAGCATTTAATTTTGCTAGTTGTAGTTGATATTCTAATTCCGTTCTTTCAAAATAAGTATTAATTATAATCCTCATTAATTATCGGTATAGGACTTTTATAAGATTTTTTAGTGCTAAGCATCTCGATATATAAATACCCACAACAGTTTCGTCTTAGACACTGAAAAGCTCAAAAATTTTATAGCAATGTTTTTCAGTTTCGCCTTATAATTTCATTTAAAATTTTGTATCTGTTATCATAAACACAAAAGTTAGGCTTAATCTATTTATTTTACATCTTGAAGTTTTTATCTTCAATAATAAAGATTAAGAAGATAAAACAATTTAAACTAACAATTTCAGTATTATTACATTTGTATATTGGTAATACTTTGATAATTTACTGTTTTGTTAAGCATTAAATTAATTCCATTTTATTAAATAGTGGAGTGTGTATTTGTACCTATTTTGTATATAATATATTTTTTGTATATAATATAAATTGAGGAATAAAATGTAAATATATATGTGCATAATTACATATCTTCATTTTATTAACTGTCAAATTTTGTGTTATTGAGTGTAAATGACTACAAATAAAAAGAATTATATTCAATTTCAGTATCAGTATGTACTACATAATTAATGGATCTCATATTAAGTATTTTTCTCATTTTGAAATCTGTTTAGTAGTAAATTATTTTACTTATGTACCTATCAAATAATAAAAAAATTTATAGTAATCATTTTACTTCTTTTAATATAAATATAATAAATTGGTGCTAAAATGATCTGCTATCAAATCAACTAAGAGCTACAAAGAACTTTAAATTAGACCAATTGTTTCCTTTTGTGAGACCTATTCAGTGATGCTTTAATGTTTTAAAAAGTTCCATGGCACACTAAATAATAAACAAAAATCAAAACAGGCATTTCTTAAATCGTTAATAACTCGGTTACACTTGATGGTACAAGGATATTTTTGGGGAGACAGTTGTAGATTTTTTTACGCACTAAAATGAAAGCAATCATATTTTTCGATATTTGTCAATTTGTTGAATTTAAACTTCGTTGTAGCTCTTACGGTTTACAAGATTCCAATAGTGGCCCTTCTATGAGGGCCACCCTTTAAATCAAAATGCGAGTCTTAAATTTATACCTTTTTTAGAGGAAAGGGGGGCCCGTTGTCAATTGCTTTCCCGGGGCCCTGTTTTTAGTGGATAACCAAAAAATGTTACTTTGCTATATAATTTATATGGTTTGATTATATTTTCTTAAGCTGATTTTAGTTACTGGTAATATTTTGCTAGTAACAACCAGCGATGTCTCAAAAAATTCCTCTGAAATAATAAATTCATGTGGTGCAAAAGATTTTTCTTCAAATACTTATATTTTTATTGTATACGTGTTTAATACATGTCACAATCAATGTACAAAAATGCAACATAAACTTTTGTTACCATAAATTATCAATTAAAAATACATCTACTTCTGTGTATTAAAAAAAAAACAAACTTTGATGTGTTTGCACAACATGAATAATTTATTCGCTTTCACTTGATTCTGAATCTTCAAGAACTTTAGGTTTGTCTTGTTTTCTTGCTCTACGGGCTTCAAAATCGGAGCCTTCTTCATCAGATGAATAAATAGCTCCACCTGAAAATAAATAAATTCGTTATGTAACTTACACTGTTGTACTACTTGATTGTTGTGCCAAATAATATACAGGGTGATTGAAATTTGAGTTTAAGCAGGGGGATCTCGCTTATTATAATAGCTAGAGTATAGGTTTTAATTTGGCAAAGTTGCTAAATTCGATGCTCATTGATAATCCAAAGAGAAATTGGAAATATCTCAAACGGTATCCGAGAAAATTAGGAAAAACTGCAAAATACGATTTTTGAAAATCGTCTTTAACTCCTTTGGAGTTTAAAATATTTTAAATGTGTGAAAACATTGCCAAGGCAACTTTTTAAGCCGAATCGGAGGTTGGTCACAAATTTTTCCTAGATCGATTCGTTTTTGTTTTATGACAACCAACTTTGTTTTTTCTTATGGGCGCAATTTTTGCTATTTACCTAATCAAATAGCATTTATTTTTATGAATTCATTGATGCATCACACATGGTATTTTACTTCTTCTTTCAGAGATAACTAAACTTATTTATATCACATTTAAAATGAATTACCTAAATTATTCAAACTTAAAAGCATAGTTGTCAAACAAAGTTGCACATTTGGTCTTAAGAAAACTTAAGAAACCCACCATTTAACATTTACAATGAAATTTTTTTCATTAACATAATACGAATTTTGCTTGCTGCTTCCACTCTGTGAAATACAGCAGAGGGTGGTCCAAATTCGAATATTTAACAAGGTATGTCGGTTACCATAAAAGTTAGCGAAAATCTAATATCGGTCTCTGGCTATTTTTTCTAAATAAACACTCTTCGAAAAATCAAAAAAATTGAAATTTTGGCCAAAAAAGTTAATTCAACAATGACATGTGATACATCGTTGTAATCAGAAAAAAGATCTGTATTCAAAAATGCGAAAATCCAATAAGCCCATAAGACAAAAAACAGTTTAATATCGTATCTCTGCCATCTTGAAAGATAGAAAAAAGATATTGACAGATTTGAATTCTTCTTAATAAAGTGCCTAGATAATGTCTGGATTAGAAAAAACTAGCTTCGTTGGTTTTTGAATTAAAACATAAAAACAAAAATCACAAATTCTCGTTTTTTTTCGATATCTCAAAAACTAAAAATGATAAGGCAATTATCTCTTAAGATTATTGCTCAGCATGAAAATGTGCAACTTTTGTCTAATTTAACCGACTTTGTATGTCTAAAGATAAGCGAGAAACCCATGCTTAGCCTCGAAAAACGGGACACCCTGTATACAGTTTTGTATATTTGTTGCAAAAAATAACTGAAATATGGCTAATTTTGTGAAAATTTAATTATCACAGTTCATGATTTCGTAGGCAACTGATGTTTACAATTAATAAACAAATGAACGTCATATCCAAATTAATATTTAAACTTTTAGGCAAATCTGTGTATTGTTTTGTATTTTATATCTATTTATTGTGGTACTGTCAACATAGCTATATTTGAACACTTCGGAAATTCGAATATGTTAGAGAAGTTTACATTGTAATTATTAAAAACCACAGAACATGTAAAAACGTTTAGTTGTTTTTGAGTTGCAAAAATCAATTGTTTACGAAATCATGGCAAACTGTGATAATAAAATTATTGCAACAAATTTGAAAACTATATATTTTTGAAAAGCTAAAAAAATGCTCTTTTATGTGAAGTCATGGCCTACTAGGGTTTCCCTTTAGAAAAATGTAAGTTTACTTCATACATCAAAAGTCAAGGTTGTTAAAAAATTTTAAAAATGTTTTTCAAATTAAGCATACATTTTTTTATAAAAAACCTCTACACCATTTAGTTCTATTTTTATAAATAAAAAAGTTACAGAAAATTTTCAATTATAAATAAAAAAAGTTACGGACAATTTTTAAAACCTATGAACTTTTATTTTTCTTTTGTAGTGCCAAAATGGAACGTGGCATAAAAAATCTAATAATCTCAAAATAATAATCCAAAAAACCGACATCAGATTTTCGCTACTACTATGGTAACCCCAAGTACTCCATAAAACATTTGATTTGGTCCACCCTGTACATAATTCTAAATCTTATCTGTTACCTTTATTTTGTTGTAGAGCTCCGGACTTGTACTTGTTTTTAATGGCATTTAGAGAAATAGCACCATCTTCATCACTACCTTCCTCTTCACGAAACGACTCTCGTTGATGAGTTCGAGTAGTCCCTTCACCTCTTTTACGAGGCTTAGCACGTACAGTTTGCCTCAGTTTTTCTTCCTCTTTCTACAATAAAGTACGTATTATATTACTTTTATTTTTATGTCCTGTGAATTTAGTTTTATGCCAATTAAAAGGAAGCCATTAATGACTTAAACATTTTTCTTTTTTACTTATTTAAGATTAACATTCATTTAAAAAAATAAATAAATTAAAGGACGTTTGCAATTTTTCAATATTTTGATGTTCCAAATTACATTGAGCGAGACAAAGTACAGGGTGGCCTATTTTCGATGCCCATGTACTGCGTGTCTCGGTTATTATCAGAGATAGAAAAAAACTAAGTACGTAGTCTCGATTTATTTTTTCGAGAGAAATTCATCGTCGTAAACAGATTTTTGATATCTTTTTTAATTTTCGAAATATAGCCAAAAACCGATTTTTGGCAC
Source organism: Elmis aenea (assembly GCA_947652605.1). Lineage (NCBI taxonomy): Eukaryota > Metazoa > Arthropoda > Insecta > Coleoptera > Elmidae > Elmis > Elmis aenea. The sequence continues at coordinate 14,457,380 of OX393580.1, read as the reverse complement.
TTTCAAAAATGTTCAATATCTAGCTTAAACGAAAAGATAGAGAAAAACTTTAAAGACATTTTTTACATAGTTTTTTGTCCTTAATAAGATAGCGATGCTCAATTTTTTTTTACTCATGCAAATATTGATATATTACACCTAACTTTCTTATATTAAATAGCAACCATGAGCAAATTATATATTTTTGAAAAGCGCAAAAAATTAACTTTCGATTTATGTCAAAGCCAACTATGGTTGCTATTTAAAATAGAAAGTTAGGTGTAATATATCAATATTCGTATGAGTAAAAAAAAATTAACATCGCTATAAGGACAAAAACCATGCCAAAAATGTCTTTATTTTTTTTTTCTCTTTTCGTTTAAGCGAGATATTTAAAGTTTTTGAAAATTGCCAAAAATCGGTTTCTGGCTATATTTCGAAAATTATAAAAGATATCAAAAATCTGTTTATGGCAATGAATATCTCTCGAAAAAAGATATCGAGACTACGTACTTAGTTTTTTTCTATCTCTGATAATAACCGAGACACCCTGTATGGACATCGAAAATAAGGCACCCTGTACATACAGCGTGAGGCATCACTTATGACACCCCCACTTATTTTGTTATTGGAAAGAATTATCAAAAAAAGTTTTAAATAAAAGTTGTTTGATAAGAGTATTTCCCAAAATATTGTCATGTAAAATTTCGTTTTCGTTTGTTTTTTTAGGAGTTACGGCACCATATTTGTTTTTTTTTAAATGGCACTATATTTGTTTTTTTTTAAATGGCTCTATATTTGTTTTTTTTTTAAATGGCACCATATTTGTTTTTTTTTAAATGGCACCATACACATTTTTTTATACGGTTTGAAAACATTTTCTTTCTCTTTTCAACGCACTAAAACTTTTATACCCTTACATAACAAAATTTTTAAGAAAATCGCAAAAGAACAATTTTGGTTTAAAAGCGTACGGTATTAATTATTTTACATTAGTGGGCTTTGAAAATGATACAAAACGGTTAAAAATGTATTACAGTAGTTTTGTGTTTACCATTGTAACCTAATTAACTTTTTTTTAAATCTTTTACCATTTTGTATCATTTTCAAAGCCTACTAATGTAAAATAATTAATACCGGACGCTTTTAAAACAAAATTGTTCTTTTGTGATTTTCTTAAAAAATTTGTTATGTAAGGGTACAAAAGTTTTAGTGCGTTGAAAAGAGAAAGAAAATGTATGGTGCCATTAAAAAAAAAACAAATATGGTGCCGTAACTCCTAAAAAAACAAAAGAAAACGAAATTTGACATGACAATATTTTGGGAAATATTGTATCAAACAACTTTTATTTGAAACTTTTTTTGATAATTCTTTCCAATAACAAAATAAGTGGGGGTGTCTGTCATAAGTGATTCCTCACCCTGTAATGTTAAGACAATTTTGTTTCATTTTTTGACAATTTTCAGTTACAATTATCACAACTTCCAATTTGCCAAAAAAAAAAGTTCAAGATATCAGTACTTATCATTTTACCAAGGACTCGCAATTTTTTTTTGTATAACTACAAACTCAACACATATCAGACCGATCCCGTTAATCTATGTTTCTCTGGTCCATGAACCAAGGATTGGCTCACGTAGATTTAAGGTACTTAAGGGTTTACCCAAGGACTGAGTAATTATTATCGGTCCTCCAAGTACATTTCAAGTAATCGATCCCAGTCCGATATGTGTTAAAATCATCCATATGCAATTTAAGATAAAAGTTCTTACCTTTAACAAATTTTTCCTGTCTTGGTCAGGGTCAATACCAACTTGTGATAATATTTTTATGCCTGAAATCTTTTGTGAACGATCGGCCAATGACATCGTCATTTTCCTGTGTGTGAAACTTTCTGTTGAATGTGGTCTAAAACTGAGTTTTGTTCGAAAAACGGCTTGTCCTTGTAATCCAGTACCTTGTCGTATAAACAAATGGTTATGATCCCCCTATTAAAAACATGTTAAATGTTTTTATTACCAAACTTTACACTTACTAATTTATTTTCATACAAACATGTTCACTTAAAATGTACAAGTTAATTAAACTAATAATAAAAATAAAGCAGAAACTAACTTGTAATGGTTGCTTATACACATCAAATATTTCAGCTCCCAAATGTAAGCTTAAAGATCCATCAGACCATCGCACCAATCTAGCATTCGATTCTTTAATTAAATTACCATCTTTATCGAGATTTTCCCGCCAACGTATCGTGTTTTCAACTTTCAGTTTTAATCTAAAATATACATTAACGTACATGACTTTAACACTCTCAATAAAACAAAAACATACCTTGCTCTTCCTTCCTCATCCAATGTTTCTTCTTCATCTATTTCATCTTCATAGGTCTCTTGATCAAAAGGTCTCGTTTCCACTGATAAAAAGTTGGGAAGTTTAACGAAATGTATATCTTTGCCTAAATCACAGCTAATTTTTGGAATTTCCACATCAATTCGTGTTTCCGGAATAGGCTCTGGTTCAGGTTCTTTCTGCTCGTCCTAAAATAATATTAAATATTATTTTGATAAACTCACATGTACAAAAAGAAACATTACATCTTCATTAGCAAGTTTTTGGTTGTTTTCTTCATCAGACATTCTTTCTTGATCTCTATCATCGTCGCTACCTCGCCTTACATCTTCTTCCTTGTCACTTGCTGCTTCTTTTTCCTTCTCCTCTTCACTACTAATATCATCAGCATCTCCAAATAATGCTGCAGCACTAGTTTCTGTATGTTCGGCTATTAAATTTAGGTTTTAATTTCACAGTTTAATTAAACAAAGGTATAAATTGCTATACACAAAGTATATTAGGCTTTTAAGATTATAAATATGAGAAAAAGAGAATTATTCAATAATTTAAAAACATGAAATGATAAAACATTTTTGAAAACTGTTCTGAGTTTGTCTCATAAAACTGCACATTTTAGGTAATTTAACTGTTTTTCTAACTTTAATATTAAGCGAGATACTCATGTAATCCCATTGAATTTGGACCCACCCCCCCTGTACTTTGTGAACAATTTTTTTATTGTACAAATAAAAAATAGATTAAAACAATCCTTACTCTTTTCTTCTTCTTCACTATCTGTATCAAGTATTTTACTTCTTTTCGTATTAACAGTTACTTCTGCATCGGGAGATGTTCTTTTACGTTTATCACCTATATCACTTTCAGGTGACCCAGCATCTATTTCTAATCGTGGGCTGTTGGAACGGCTATTATTTTGAGAATTAACCTCTCTGTTTTCAGATGGTGAACGAGAACGATTTGATCCTGAACCTCGAGATTTAGATCTTGATCTAAAACATTATTTTGTAAAATGAAAGTTTGCACAAGCCTCCATTAAAATACCTTGAACGAGAAGCTTTAGATCTTTCTGAACCTACACTTTTAGATCTGTTGGAACCACCTGATCTCGATCTGTTGGATGCTGCACTAGAATGTGACCTTGATCTTGATCTATTTGAACCTACAGACTGTGATCTTGACCTATTGGATCCTGCATTAGAACTTCTACTTCTACTTCGAGATCTTGATAGTGACTTATTAGAAGCAGGAGATCTAGATCGTGACTTATTAGAAGCAGGAGATTTAGATCGTGACTTATTAGAAGCAGGAGATCTAGATCGTGACTTATTAGAAGCAGGAGATCTAGATCGTGACTTATTAGAAGCTGGAGATCTAGATCCAGACCTAGACCTATTCGAACCTCCTGATGCAACACTTTGTGATTTTTGTGATCCAGATTTTACCGACTGGTGCGACCTTGCAGATGCATTTGATCTGTGAGAAGCAATACTTCTAGATCTAGATTTACGTGACCCTGAACGATTAGATCCAACAGAATGTGACCTATTCGATTTTTCGGAACCTACAGACTGTGAACGTTGTGATCCAGATTTATTTGATTCTGCTGAATTTGATCTTGATCTAGATCTACTACCACTACCAGACCTGTCAGAAGCAACACTACCTGATCTGCTTCGAGATCTCCCAGATTCTTGGCTTTTAGCATCATCTTGTGCATGGTCATAATTAGGAGAGTTGGACTGAGACCTATCTAGTCCATAACCTGGGGTAGGTACTGGTCCTTGACTAGCAGGGCTCAAACTTCTATTTGACTCATTTTCTGAGTCTGAAGCAGAAGCCATTACACGTTTATTCTCTCTCAAAATATCATAAATAATCCCACATTTAATTATTCACACAGCACAATTAAAATTTTCCGAAATTAGGTTAGGAATTTATAAACACAAACGAATTAACACTTGTCAAAAATTATGGTGGTTATGGAATCACAAAATATGTACATCAATAATAATTAAACCGTATAAAACAGCAACGATTGAAACTTAATTAATTTTGTTGCACACCAGCACACCGGATAGTCAACTTCGTTTTTTACACAATTTTTTTTGCTAAATTGTAAATATTGGCAGAACTGCACGCTCCAAGTGCTTAATGTGAAATAGATACATTTTATTTTATTCTAAATTATAAATTATTGTATGTTAATTATAGCAAAGTTACGTATTCATTATAGAAACTAAATGAATAACTTAATCATTCAAATAATTAAGATATACCGAATTATTTCACCGGTTGTATAAGGGATTTTGCAACACATGACATTTGACGATTTGGTAGCAAATTGATAACTATCAAGAACATGGATTTTGATTCAGATGATGAAGCTGTTGTAGATGAAGATTATTACGCGTGCCTTAACGTTTCTAAAGAGGTAACTTAATAATACCTTAATATCGGTTAACAAAATTTTTTATTTTTAGTTATAATTACAAAGTATAAAAGTTATAACCTAAAATATTTTATTTTTTCGTATGGTTGCTAATTTACCCATAAAATTAAACTTTTTTTTTATGTTAGGCTACTAAAGAAGAAATAAATAATGCTTATAGACGGCTCAGTAGAGTGTACCATCCTGATAAACATGTCGATCCAGAGAAAAAGGAAAAGGCTGAAATGCTGTTTAATAAAACAAAAAAAGCTTATGAAGGTATGTCTGCTTTAAAATCAATTAAAACCGTGTAAATCTGTTGTTTGCAGTTCTTTCAGATCCCCATAGTCGTGCCATCTATGATAGTTTAGGAATTAAAGGTTTAGATACAGAGGGTTGGGAAATAGTACAACGCACTAAAACTCCTGCAGAAATTCGTGCTGAGTATGAACAGTTAGCAGAAGAAAGGGCAGAAAGACGCAAACAACAAAGAACTAATCCACATGGTGCAATTACTATTAATGTAAATGCAACGGATTTATTTAATCCATATATCGATGATTTAGGTTTAAATGATGATTTTAATTTGTAAGTAGTGTGTAGTGTAGATATAATTGATATATTGGTTTGTATTTGTTGTAGGGACCATGATAATATCATACCAAATATTGAAGTATCGGGAATGTCATTTAATCAGTCTGTAGAATTTCCTTTAACTCAAACTGATACGTGCACACTTGCTGGGCAGCTACATACCCACAATGGGACTGGTGGTGGTGGAATTAATCTTAGTTGGCGTCATATTTTTTCACATAAAAGTTGGGCTGAAGTTGAAATGTCTGCAGGTAACTAGTCATTCGATTTCTATAAACAAAAAAGAAATAAATTTCATTCAATTGTTTTACAAACATTCGAATTTGTGATTGAATTTAGCAAAGTGCAATATATTAAGCTTTCATTTATTTAATTTAAAACAAAGTTGTTTTGATCATATATGTGATCATCAATTGTTCATTATATTTTACAGGAGTTGTTTGCAATTTCATTAAAAAGAACTATATATGCATTGCAATGATTTTGTAGATATAAAGTTCTCATATTATATTTATTGCTAAAAAATTAATAAGTACGAAAAGCAAAAGAGATTGATTACACAATGCCTTTAATATTAAGACATAAGTAGTTTTTTAGTCTGTAGTAGTATTTTAGTATTTAGTAGTATTTAATTTTTATTTTTTTTTCATTATTTTTAAAAATGTACTGCAAGCAGCAATTCATAAGCTACAATAACGTTTACTAATAATATGTACATAAAACTGGTAGTAGCAACCAATTGCTACAGATGTAGAAATTACATATAATAGGGTGATAACTCTGTAATTACACAAAAAATTAGAACCGAGCTCGGTGGCTGGTTGGTATGCAACCTTCCGAGTTAATCGGGAGGTCGTGGGTTCGAATCCCACGGCCGTCTGTCATCGTAATGATTTCAGGTGGTTCCCTCTACCTACTATAGGCAAATGCTGTGACAGTACTTCCACCTACCCTTACCTTACCCACCCTTTCCTTGTTCCCCGCCCCCTCCTACCGGACGCTAGTGACCACAGATGTCGAAGCGTCCTTAAACACTCAATTTAAAAAAAAAAATAAAAATATTAGAAATGTTTTTTTTTCATTTCACAAGGATATTTCACTTAAATTTATTTTATATAATAAAGCAGTCATTAGGTTTATTCTGACGGTGTGTTTATTGCCCCTAGAATTAATTGAAATAACAAATGCATTCAGTAATTTATTTAGATAGCTTAAATGTTTTCCGTTGCACAATTTTAAATAATAAGTTGATACTATTTTTTGTTTGTTATGTTTGCCTCGTGTTTATATCTTAAAAAATATATTTTGCTGAAGTAGTGTGAGCGCAAGCTGACACCTTGAATAAAATTTGCAACTTACCCATAGAAAAATACATTCCACGCACTCAAACTTAGGTGTAATTTATATGCACTGTCCTAGTTTTAAAATTTGTAAACAGCTAATGATCTTTTTATAGGTAATGGACCCGCTATTTCACTAAAAGCATTTAGAACATTAAGTAAAAGATTTTTTTGGAATGGTGGGACTATTTTGCAATTTAGCCCACAAGGATTGCGACCTGGAATTATGTCAAGTAAGTTTGTAATTATCTTTTTTTTTTAATAAAACCAAAAAAAATGTTTGTTTGTAGCCTTAGCGATGCAAATTGATAAACATTCAGTGGGATATTTTACATACCATGGTGGTATAAGATCTTTAGTTTCTACATCAGTTGTTCGTGAAACGGGTAAAGTAATAGTTTAAAATATAACTTAACATTTTTAATGTTATTAATTTTTATAGAGTTTGGAGCTTATAATCTCTCAGTACAAGTTGGCTTACCGCACACGTTTATTTCTGTTAGTTACACCAAAAAGATTATCAATTATGAATTGAGGCTACGTGTTTTAATAAAGTAAGTGGAAATGTTTATACAACTATTTTGGCAATTATCATAAAATAGCTCCAATTACACAGTTTTTTAAATATCATATACAGGATGATTGAAATTCGAGTTTAAGCATGGGGATCTCACTTTTTATAATAGCTAGAGTATAGGTTTAAATTTGGCAAAGTTGCTAAATTGGGTACTCCATATTAATCCGAAAAAAAAAAGGAAATATCTCAAACGGTATCCGAGAAAATTGGGAAAAACTGGAAAATATGATTTTTGAAAATCGCCTATAACTCGTTTGGAGTATGAAATACTTCAAATGTGTGAAAACATTGTCTAAGCAACTTTTTAATCCGAATCGTATGGTGGTCACAAATTTTTCCTAGATCGATTCGTTTTTGTTTTATGACAACCAATTTTGTTTTTTCTTAAGGGCGCAATTTTCGCTATTTACATAATCAAATAGCATTTATTTTTCTGAATCCATTGATGTATCACACATGGTATTTTACTTCTTCTTTCATTGTCAAATTTGAAAAAATACGTTTTTAACAATAACAACTGTAAATTAGGTAGGCCGGTTGTTGTAGTTTATGTTGTTTCCATGACAACCAATTAACAAACTAAAAGTTTTGAAAGCCTATTACTTGTCATCGTAATAGATTCGTAAAAATGAACTTTAATAACAAAGAAAAAAGCGATATGCTGCGAATTTTTTATAGCATTTTTTAAAGTTTTGTTATACTTTATCACATGCTTTAACACGTTGACTGCCAAGTACGAGATAAGTCGTAGTTTGCGTTCTTGTCCAGGGCGCCGACTACGAGATAACTCGTAATGCTGTTACTTCTCAATTTTGTGCAGCTACACTTATACTCATAGAATATAAGCGTATTTATGGATAGGTGGCTTCTGGGAATAGACATAAAAATCAAGGCTGGTCTACAAGAACTGAAAATTTATTAATAATTTAATATTATAATTAGAGTTTTGAATAATATAATATGGCTTCTGTGAGCGGTATCCTGAAATTTGATATTTGAAATATTTCATACTACAAAGAAGTTGTAGACGATTTTCATAAATCATATTTTTCAGTTTTTCCTACCGGGTACCGTTTGAGATATTTCCAATTTCTCTTTGGATTATTAATAAGCACCAAATTTAGCAATTGCCAAATTTAAACCTATACTCTAGCTATTATAACAAGCGAGATCCCCATGCTTAAACTCGAATTTCAATCACCCTGTATTATTCAAATAACTCTAGAATAAATTTGTCGCACAAGTTAGGATATTGTTACATCTCAAGTGATTTGTTATTAATCATATTATTTATGTGAAATTAGTTTTTTTACAATGATGCTATATTCGACTTTATAAGTCACAGCTGTATTTCTATAAACAATTATTGTCAACTTAATGGTTTATGGTACTTAATATAATATATTATTTTGACAAGAATTACATATTTTTGTAATGTATGACAGGTGGTTGGCAGTTTATAGTAAACATGTTCTGGAACCAGAACAATCCAACAAAAATCTGAATCTGTGGTAACCCAAAAAGTATTACGCCAGAAGAACTTTTTATGTTCATCTTGCAAATTTTTTAAAATAAAAATGCTTAAAATAAATAATTTGTGTAGCGAGAACAGCTTGTACGATTAAATATCTAATAGTAGAAACTGGATTTTATTACTTATTTGTTAAATATTATAGGGCGGGAACTTTTGGAGGAATGTTAGAATATGGAGCTGAAAAAAAAGTGTCAAAACATAGTTCGTTAGCAGCTGCTGTATCGATAGGGATGCCAACTGGAGTGAAACTTAAAATAAGGTTAGTGGACATATTCATTTTTCATAATCTTTTTGAGTGAGATTGTAATAATTAATATTGCGACATCAAACCCACCTAATTGGAATATGATTAAGACATTTTTAAATACTTTTTAAAAATTATTTAGGGTCTTGCACTTAGTGTATTGAATTATTATTAACATTTTAGTACCATAATAGTTGTGTAACACGTTTGGCAATAAATACAATTGGCAAATATTTTGAAAATAATTTTAAAAAATATTTTGAATGAATCTTTTTTGATAAAAGCATGCTTACATAATCGCACTCCAGCAAGAAAAGTGACGCAATTCAAAAAGCTTACCTGTATCTACCTCCAGCTTTGGTAAAGGGGTGAGAAGTGACGAAGGCGTTTGCAGTATTTTTTTTGTAGAGTATAAGCCAAATAAAGGTTTGAGAATTCGTCTTGAACATTCACAGGTTCTTAATCATTTAAATTCGAAGTTAAATGATTACGTATTTTCGACATACTAAAAAATTTCTATTTCTTCTTCCCGGGGTGCAATATGCGTATAAGTTGTAGATATGTAGGTATAATATGAAGGCTACAGGGGAACAATGGTCCAAGGTATGGTGCCATTTGTTAACACTTTTCGCCAGTTTTATTCAATCATGTCACCTTAGCCATAAGAGCGATCCTAATGTCTAAAAACTGGCTTTAAAATATCTGTGTACTACAGAATAGCGGTGCGTCCAAGCATTGTAAAGAAAACCGATCCAAGTACAATAGTATAGGTTACTTGACACTGTTGGTTTGTTTAAAAATGTCATTTACTTGTTGCTCGCCGATAAGTAAATATGATCTCAACATTGGATTCTATACAGGGTGATTGAAATTCGAGTTTAAGCATGGAGATCTCACTTATTATAATAGCTAGAGTATAGGTTTAAATTTGGCAAAGTTGCTAAATTTCGTGCTAAAAAATTCGCCCCATATTGCGTTTATCTTCGTTATTAAAGTTCATTTTTATGAATCTATTACGACAAATAACGGACTTTCAAAACTTTCAGTTTGTTGATTAGTTGTGATGGAAACAACATAAACTACAACGACCGGCCTACCTGATTTATAATGGTTATTGTTTAAAACTCTTTTTTTTAAATTTTGCAATGAATGAAGAAGTAAAATACCATGGGTGATACATCAATGGATTCAGAAAAATAAATGCTATTTGTGTAATAGCAAAAATTGCGCCCATAAGAAAAAATAAAGTTGGTTGTCATAAAACAAGAACGAATCGATCTGGGAAAAATTTGTGACCACCATCCGATTTGGCTTAAAAAGTTGCTTCAGCAATGTTTTTACACATTTGAAATATTTCAAACTCCAAAAGAGTTATAGACGATTTTAAAAAATCGTATTTTCTGGTTTTTCCTAATTTTCTGGGATACCGTTTGAGATATTACCAATTTCTCTTTGGATTATCAATAATCACAAAATTTAGCAACTTTGCCAAATTTAAACCTATACTATAGCTATTATAATAAGCGAGATCCCCATGCTTAAACTCGAATTTCAATCACCCTGTATACTGTAATCCAGGGCCTTTTCCAGGCGTACGTGGGTATACGCCGTATACCCAACTTTTTGGTTGCAGATTTTTTTTTTTTAGCTCCTTTAAAGTTTTAAAAATGTTATTTGGCGAAGTTTTGCTCAAATTTAATATATTAAAAAACCACCGTATACCTACTCACCTTTTTTTCTAGAAAAAAAAACCTGCTGTTAAATTTTTGATTTACGGTACCTGTCTTAATTCAATAAGTCAATGAATCATTTTTGGGTTAATATTACCAAAAAATTTTTTTTTTTTAAGCTTTAAAACATTTGTTTTTTCTGAATAATAAGTTGTATTTGTAAATAAAGTTTTTTGAGTTGAAAGCATCGCCATATTCAATTTCAGTAAAATATTATATCGGGTCAAAGTTAATTTTATAAATAACTTAAAACTATGTAATTGTGACTTATATCGTACTTCCCTTGTAGCCGCCTTAATGTGTATTATATTTGACACTGGTCAGTGAACGAAGTGAAAGGCTTAAAAAAAGAATGCTTACCAAAAGTCATCACTAAATAAAAATGAAGTTGTATAATGTATTTAAAATATATTGTACACTATTAAACCGTAGTTATGCATGCACCTTAAACTTATTATTTGTTTGACATGTTATCGATATATAAATGTTGGTTTGATTTGTGTAATTAAATAAAAAATCAATGACATAAACTGCTTTGAAATATGTTAAATTTTACAGTAAATGTTAAAAATGGTTTTAAATGACAACAAATATATTTAACAAAATTATTGTTTATAAACAAAAATCCCAAAAATAAAGTATTGGTAATGTAATAAGATCATGTCTTGAATTATTTTCGTGTTGTGAACATTTGTTATTTCTTTTGTTAAAGATTAACAAGAGCCAATCAAGTTTACTCTTTTCCTATTCATTTATGTGAAGAGATTATGCCCTCACCGGTGTTTTATGCAACGGTAGTTCCTTTGGTAGTCTACATACTTGTTAAAAAAGGAATTGTAGAACCTTTCCTCAAAGAACAGCAGGCTAAAAAAGTTGAAAAACAAAAACAAGACAACAAAACAAAATTGGCTGAAAAAAGGAAAGAAGCACAAGCTGCAGTTGATTTAATGACAGCTACTTATTCACGTATTTGTGAAGAGGAAGAAAATAAAAGGGGATTGATCATCGTTAAGGCCATATATGGAAAAGTGTTATCAGGTGAAAATAATAGCCACATAATTTTATCAGTATTTATTTCAAAAAATAGGGTTGGTGCATGATGTAATAGTTCATTTACTTTATGATATACGGTATTTCTTAATCTGTTTATCAAACCCTTCATTTTATTCGCATATGCAATTATGGTTGAAACATTTACGTCATCAACCCTTTGGCAATGGTTAAATTTGGTATCCTAATACTTGAAGTGTATTAAATGACACACAAAGTTGCATCAGATATTTTAAACTATAATGTATTTTGTTTAACGATGACATCGAAATGATTTTTACATAGGTTTTCACATTTTTTGTTGAAGAAATAAAATTTCAACTGTATCATTTTGTTTTTTATACAATTTATACAATATTGTATTTTATATTGATTTATTGCAGTTTCTCAAAATTTATTTTATAGTATTATATCGCAAATGCAATTTTTTAATCTATTTATATTAAATTAGCCCGAGTGTTTGAAACCAGAATAGTGAAAATAGGCTGTAAGTGAAATCGTTGAATGTAAATACTTGTAGAATACATTTTGAAAACATTTTTTAATTATATTTTCAGAAACAGATAATAGAGGTTCAGGTGAAAGACCAGAAGAAGTTGTAGAGGTTACTATTCCATTACAATGCCTCGTAAAAGATAGTAAATTAGTTTTGCATGATCAGTCGAAGGTTAGTAAATATTTTCAATTAATGTTATGGAACACTGAAAATCAGTCCTCATGTACAGGGTGGGCAAATTTCGATGTTTTAATAGGGAATCTCGGTAACTATAAGAGGTATCAAAAAACGGACCGCGCATCCTCGATCTCTTTTTTCGAGAAAAAGTTAATGGTGAAAACTAAAATTGGTTATCGTCTTTTGTTTTTGAGTTATCGCCGATAACTCGATTTTTCGACTTTTCGTTGTATTACTGTATCTCGCTTGTTTATGAAAATAAACAAAAATAATTTTGACGTTCTACAGGCACTTTTTTAATAAGAATCCAGTGGCGTAGTCACAACAACAAATTACAAAACCTTTGTAACTTGTACCAAATGAGTTTTAAAAGGTTTTACACCTTGTTTTGTTTGTGTTTTCACAGCCTACTATAATTTTGTTTAGGAAAAAAACTAAAAAACCTCCGTAACTTGCGTATTATTGAAAATAAATAAATCAACCCTTATATATTTGGAATGAAAAAAAAAAAGGAATTTAAATAAGTCATAGCCAACTATGGGTTCTATTTAAAAAAATACAACTTTATGTCACAACTCAAATTTCGTTTTTTTTTTTTGAAAAATTGACTACGCCACTGCATTCTTATCAAAAAAGTGCCTGTAGAACGTCAACATTATTTTTGTTTATTTTCATAAACAAGCGAGATACAGTAATAAAACGAAAAGTCGAAAAATCGAGTTATCGGCGATAACTCGAAAACAAAAGACGATAACCAATTTTAGTTTTCACTATTAACTTTTTCTCGAAAAAAGAGATCAAGGATGCGCGGTCCGTTTTTTTATACCTCTTATAGTTACCGAGATTCCTTATTAAAACAATGAAATTTGCCCACCCTGTACAGGGTGGTCCAAATTCAAAAATTACACAGGTATCTCGGTTAATATTTAAGATAGAGGAACGGTTAAATTACCGAAAATGTGCAGTTTTTTGAGACAAACTCAGAACCGTTTTCAAAAATATCTTATAATTTCCTGTTTTCGAACTAGGTATTGAATAAAAAGTGTTTTTTTGTCATAATAATAATGTGTAATATATCCGTTATTGTAAATATCGAAAATATTTATGGAGATAATTTTTAGGTATTTTTATGTTTAATTTGATTATACTAAAAAAAAAAAATTTACGATCCCCGTTAAAAAGTTATGCCACAAACTTACCTTTTTTTAAATGGGATAGTTGGCTATGACCTATTTAGATTCCTTATTTTTTTCTCATTCCAAATATATAAGGGTTGATGTATTTATTTCCAATAATACGCAAGTTACGAAGGTTTTTTAGTTTTGTTTTTTAAAGAAAATCATAGTAGGCTGTGAAAACAAAAAAACAAACAAGGTGTAAAACCTTGTAAAACTCATGTGGTACAAGTTACCAAGCAATCCCATCAAATTTGGACCACCCTGTACTCTCTCAATAGTACTAAAAAAAAAAAACAAGTGATATGACGGATCTTTAAATTTGACTAATATAACTCAATATCCTGTGATTTTTTTTGTATCCAATAATTGTAATGAAATCGGTTACATTTATGCGAGGTCATTAACGTCCTTGTGTAATACAAAATTCACATTCAAGACTAACTTATGTTATCAAGCACAGTGCTGAGTAGTAACAGATTAATTTTTATTTTAGAGTCAGTTACCAGGATTTTTTGATGTAGCTGTTGGAGAAGATAAATTTTTATTAATTATATATAATTACCATAATCAAGCGCATGAAGTTACAGTACGAGATAATGAAAGCTTGCGAATACCAAAACCCTGTAAGTATAATAAACATTTTTTTGTAAATAAATTGTGTTAGGAAATGACTTACCAGGCGAATTGGCAATACTTTTTAGTTAAAACCGACGTGCAAAATAATTAAAATTTTCGATTACCGTTTTTGTTCAAGTTTGTTGATTATTTGGTAACGGCTTTTCCTCATAACCAAATGGATTATGTTCTCAACATTTTTTTTAATAATAACAAGCATATCCAATTTACTATTGAAAATAAAACTTAAAGAAGTGTACCATTTTTAGGCACAAAACTTATTCGTACTGTTAATAACAAAATTATACTTGACCGGTACCAGAAACCTACAAGTTCTGGTAGATGCATTAATTTTTTATCATCTCACCCCTTACAGATTAAATGAAATTTCATTAAAAGTATGAGGAACATAGTCAGTAAGATTTCTCATCATTCCGGACTTGTATGGTTAACGCAATGAAAAGACAAACTACAGGGTGATTCAAAATCGAGGGCAACCATGGGAATCTCGCTTATTATAATAGCTAGAGTGTAGGTTTAAATTTGGCAATGTTGCTAAATTTGGTGCTCAATAATAATCCGAAGAGAAATGGGAAATATCTCAGACGGTATCCGAGAAATTAGGAAAAAACCAGAAAATGGGATTTTTGAAAATCGTCTATAACTCCTTTGGAGTTTGAAATATTTTAAATGTGTAAAAACATTGTTTAAGCAACTTTTTAAGCTGAATCGGATAGTAATCACTAATTTATTCTAGGTCGATTCGTTTTATGACAACCAACTTTATTTTTTCTTATGAGCGCAATTTTGCTATTTACATAATAGAATCGCATTTATTTTTTTGAATTTTTGATGTATCACACATGGTATTTTACTTCTTTCATTGTCAAATTTGAAAAAATGTGTTTTAAACAACAACCACGATAAATCGGATAGGCCGGTCATTGTAATTTATGTTGTTTCCATGACAATCAATCAACAAACTGAAATTTTTGAAAGCCTATTACTTGTTAGATTAATAAATTCATAAAAATGAACTTTAATAACGAAGAAAAACGCGATTTGCTGCAAATTTTTTTATACCGTTCTTTTAAGTTTTGTTTTACTTTATACAAAAATAGTGGTTGTTCCGGGATCTGTTTTTAATACAAATGTTTTTTTACTTTTATCTGAAACATTTCTGCCATATTATCTTCTGGGTTTGGCAAAAGCCCCATATTTCCTTAAGTATCTGTCCAACGTACAAAAATATGTGTGCGAGGGTTGTCTTCTTTCTGGATATGTTTTTGCATATCGTTGACTTGACAATATAGCATTCCTATTCAATGAATAAAAAATTCGCAGCATATCACGTTTTTCTTCGTTATTAAAGTTCATTTTTATGAATTTATTAATGTGACAAGTAATAGGTTTTCAAAACTTTTAGTTTGTTGATTGGTTGTCATTGAAACAACATAAACTACAATGACCGGCCTACCTGATTTATAATGGTTATTGTTTAAAACCTTTTTTTTTTTTAATTTGACTGTGAATAAAGAAGCAAAATAACATGTGTGATACATCAATGAATTTAGAAAAATAAATGCTATTTAATTATGTAAATAGCAAAAATTGTGCCCATAAGAAAAAATTAAGTTGGTTATCATAAAACAAAAACGAATCGACCTAGAATAAACTAGTGATTACTATCCGATGCGGCTTAAAAAGTTACTGAAGCAATGTTTTTACACATTTAAAATATTTTATACTCCAAAGAAGTTATAAACTATTTTCAAAAATCGTATTTTCTGGTTTTTCTTAATTTTCTCGGATACCGTTTGAGATATTTCCGATTTCTCTTCGGATTATTATTAAGCACCAAATTTAGCAACTTTGCCAAATTTAAACCTATACTCTAGCTATTATAATAAGCGAGATCCCCATGGTCGCCCTCGAATTTGAATCACTCTGTATATGAATGACGTATATCATAATAAAAAGTATTTAATATATCAATTAAAAAATCATTTCATCCAGAAAAAAAACTGTACGGGTAAATACATCCATAGCATTTATTGAAAACATCAAGCAGTGATTAAACTCACACCAAAACACTTCAATATTATTGTGCTTACAAAGCTAATGTTACCGTCATATGTGAAATACATGACAGATAAATTACCAAATCGTTTGTGATAATATTTGACAACTTTAATTAAAAATATTTTGACACTTTGGTTTTTTCCAGCACATCGTACTAATGTTACGTAGTAATTACTGCAAGTACACATTCGTCGTAGTGTTCTAGTGTAATTTGGTCTTAAAAGTGACGTCAAGGTGATGCCGTTCGATGATATTGTTGAATGCAGCATGTTACAAAAACTTTTTTTTACAGATAAGTTGGTGCAATTGTTTTGACTAAGTTAGTTGCACCAGAAGCAATTTATGATGGACTAAAATCAAATGTAACTTAATAAAACTCGTGATATTAGCGAGATTAAATTGTTACTTATTTGTTATACAGAGAATAAATAGTTTTACAGTGATATTCTCTTTATTTATTTTGTACATAATTACATCAATTATTTAAAAAAAAGTAAATAAAACATTATTTACATTTCCATATCTGTATCTAGCAACATATTTGAAATGCTGCAGCGACTATTTGCTGCTAACATTTTATTAATTAATAGAATTTCTGTATCCTTCTCATCTAGATCTTTTATTGGAGTCCACGAATGATTATATTCTAATCGATAACTTCCTCTATACTGATGTGGGCAATTTCCCCATTCCTAAAAGTTGCTCTTGTTTGCACCATATAATAAAGTGATTAACACAAACTTACATGCGGTGACAGCATACTAAAATAAGTTTGCCCCCCAGGTCTCTGATACAGGTGGTATAGGTTTCCAGGTACTTTAACAAAATTACAAGCCACGTGATTTAAATCGGAGTTAGTTTTTGCTTCTAGTAGAATTTGTTTTGCTTGTTCTTGTAAAAATCGTACCTATTGATATTTATTGAATTACAAAAATATATAGCTACAAAGAATGTTTTGTATTATACCTGTTGGGCAATTACTTGTAACTTTCCGTACGCTGTAGCATGGACAAACGAATCTGCCTAAAAATTGTACCATTTCAAAAACAAATGTAAATATCAAGTTCGTTTTGATTTATAGAATTATAGATAACAATAATATACAAAATTTTACACAAAAAAGTGGCATCATCATGGAATATTACCGTAAACTAAATTTAATGTGCCACCATTTTTAAAGGAAACTCCTATTTTTGGCTTTCTTGTTTCCACCAGGACAATAAATACTTTTTATAATATTTATGTATGACATATTTGATTTTTAAATCCATTGTACAATACAAAAACATTTTTTACTAAACTTAAATTATGTTTTAGAATCTGCTAATTGCTGATTCTTGATACATTTTAATAATTGTCTATTTTTAAAATAGTAGTTGAATCAAACTAAATATTCTTAAAAAGTCAAAAGATTTTCAGTTATTATTTGAACATAGTGCTTTAATCAATTTGTTTTTTATTAACATTTTTTCAGTTAAGTGTACTCATCAAACATTTGCATCTGGAAGAGAACCAATCCTCTCTTGCAAATGTTTTTGATTTTTATAGAAATATTATTTGTTGTTTAACATATCAATCGAATAAGAAAATAACGTTTTATAAAATCATATCGATCAACATGGATCAAATAATATATTTATTACAAAACATAATTATACATCAATATATATGTAATTCCCAATAAAAATTATATTTCATATTATAATTATGTATGACAGCTTTTTCTATTCCATGTTTTGTATCAATATCAGGCAGGGCACATTTATTTCTTTTGAACGTGACCAAAAATTTCATGTTAAGATTTTTATCTGGTCCGCATTTGTAGGCAACTCATACCTGCTCTGTCTAATATACATTTCAAGTGAAATCCATAAATTTAGAATGTTAAAGCCATCAATTTTTAAATTTTAGTATGATATTTTAATATTTGTACTTATTACGATACCTGCTGTATTTCCATGGCAAGTTCTATTAAATCTGTTGGTGCTTTTTTTACAACAGATGCTTGGTTTATAAGAGATATACCTCCAGGAGTATTGTCGCAACGAACTAATTCCACTAAAAATTTATAATAAATTATAACCTAACAAAATAAAATAGTTCTCACCTCTTTTAGAAAGAGCATTTAAATTGTCGGGATCACAGTTATTAAAAGCACGTTTCATTTTCCTTGATTGACTTGACTTTTCTCCTGCTTAATTTTATGTATCTATCGAATCTTTTTAAAAAATAAGTAAACGTTAATGCCTTATCGGATTATTCACGCGCATTAACCACAGATCACTGCATTAACCCCTTAACGTACACGCCACAGAAGAGATGAAGAAGTTTTTTTTAAATTTTTGTAAACATTTTTATGCTTAATTTCCATTTTTTTCTTTATTTTTCTCCATTTTTAACGACGTTAATTTTTTGGATTTCCGTTTTTAGGAGTTTTTTCACAGAATATTAATTTTTAAATCTTGTGCCCCCATGTTAAAATATACTTGCTACGCTACTGAAAATTGTTTTTTTTTATATTATGCCCTAGCCCTAGCGGCCCTAGCCAATGCCTAGCAATAAATTTCTTCAATAAAAAAAAGTTAACATTTTTTGACCGACTTTTCGAAATTTATGTGTACGTTAAGAGGTTAAAAAAAGTG